>OX377206.1:85920526-86314526 GCA_947396885.1 Heligmosomoides polygyrus polygyrus
TCCACCGGATCCACCACAGTGCGAAACCCGATCACCCACAACCCGTGGGAAATACCGGTTGTTCTGCCGCCTATACCGGATATCACTAGTGAAGAATACGATCTCGACTCATCCCCCATCCATTTCGTACCACGGGATGAGGAGAAAACCCAAATCAGCGACTCTATTCATAAAACGCTAGCTGAGGTACTTTTCAACCTTGGGAAGTCCATAGCCGTGCCAATACATCTTCTCACTGCCTCCCCCTCACCAACGGAGGAAGTGGACGAAATATTCGATGACGTTGATGTCATCGAAAACGAAGTCCTCGTGACACCGTATAATGCATCCCGTTGGAAGAAACAGATCAGAGAAGCAATGCTTCCACCTCATGAACTGTTTGGAAACGAGGACCCGTCGACAAAGAACGACAATCCTCCTCGCGCCCGAACCGAACACGCCGTTGCCATTCCCCCGGGAAACTTCATATTCCGCCACATTTTCAACGACGTCTGCCTACATCAAGAGTCCAAACTTCAGCAGCTGGAAGTACTAAGCGTCACTAACCCGACATGGGCAGCAAGGATCTTTCTCTCACGCAAGGATGTTTCCGCTAGACGCGTAGTCGATGGATTGGCCGTCACCAGATGCCAACAAGTGACAGCAAACCACACGTTCGAAAACCACGAAGTCAACGGAACATGTTACACCATGACCCCCGTCCTTATTGGAGATCAGCTGTGGTTTGTGTTGCCCGGCACAACAGATCTAATCGAGTCTTCTCCTACAACAATATGCCCATATCCAAACAGGGCCCTTACCATTCCTGCGCAAAGGCTACTTCCGCCAAACACGAGGACCAATCAGGCCGCCAAAGTTTTTCTCTTTAATCCTCCCGGAACATTCTTTAGTACAGTCGACTTTTCCGCGATGGCTCCAGGACCCCATATCGCCAGGCTCCAACAAAATCAACAGGAGATCTCGAATAGACTCTCCAAAAGGGGAATTCTGGAGAACACATGGCTCGCCGTCAAGAACACCACCCTCAAGGCACGACAGTCTCTCAGCAATCTGTACGAGAATACCACCAACAAGCTCTCAGAAGGAGTAGAAACCTTCAAACGCTCGATCCTACGCCTTGTCCTTTGGATAGTAGTCCCAACCCTTGTCGTCATCATCTTGATTGGCTGCTGCGTCATATACCTCAAACTGTATCTTCTACGAAGAGCCACGACTACAGCATCATCTGCACTTTTTGAAGTCGCAAGGAACTTCGCTCCACGGTCACGGAATAGATCGCGTAATAACCGCGCCGTTAATATCGTAAGATCACCTTCCCCAAATGGAATAGAAATGGAATCTCCCTTATTCGTCCCACGCATCTATGCGATGAGAAATTCGACCAACTCATCGCTACCATACATCGAACTCACCATTGGGAAGACGAGTGTTACGGCACTGATCGACAGCGGAGCTTCAATCTCCTACATGAAACTTTCAACGTTACATGAAGTAGCGCCTGCCACATCATTCCTTCCAAGAAATACCACGGCAACTACAGCCAATGGAACGACCATCCAACTGCTGGCATGTGTGAAATTACCTATCAGAATCGGAAGGTACACAATCAGCCACCAATTCTGGATTTCAGCGGACAAGGATTGCCCTGCACAGTTATTGCTCGGATCAGACTTCATCCGCCAACTCAACAGAAGTGGTCTACCTCTTTCGCTAGACCTCCACAACCACGTCATCGCCATCGGAGAAGAACACCACAATCTAGTCCAGGTACACAACATCACGGTTCAAACAGAGACCCCACTTCATGTCCTAATAGATGGGGACACCGTCCTACCGAGAAGAACGACCGCAGTGATACGCACTAAAATACGAGGGTTACCACCCCACGCGACTATGGACGTTTTAATAGAGGACAACCAACGAGTGACAGACGATCTCTATGTAGTCGGACGAGCCCTCGTCTCTCCTTCAACGGATGGAACATGCTACATCAACATTATGAACCCATCCAACACGAATATTTACATCAAGGATAAGACGAAGATAGCAAAGGCTACACCGGTAGCATATCCTGAAATCCAAGTATTGGCAGTACATCAACAGCCGCCGGACCACATTGTCCACAATCCGGCTAACGCTGTACCACCAGAGGCCGACTGGGAAGCTAGACTTCCACATTTTCCGGTATACCCGCCACCAAAGAACTTCGATATAGCCGCCGAAATTGACCTCTCTGCATCGCACTCAATGAAGAACAGAAGCAACAACTTCGCACCATACTTCGATATCATACGGATGCGTTTGTTGGACCGGATGGACATCTTGGACACTACAAGGGAGATATCCGTCACCGCATCGACCTCATTGACAACGCGCCCATACCGGCACGAAAGATATATCGCGTACCCTTGGAAAAACGCAAAGAAATCGAGAAACAGATAACACAGATGCTGAGCGACGGAATCATACGCGAATCCTCCTCCCCTTTCTGCGCGCCCATTGTTTTGGTCAAGAAGCGAGAAACGAACGCATGGCGTTTCACTATCGATTTCCGTGGATTGAACGCCATAACCAAACCTCAACAGTCCATCCTACCCAATATTCAGGATATCATCGACTTATGCGCAAATCAATGTCTCTACACATCCCTCGACTTCCAACAGGGATTCCATCAGATTCCCTTGGAAGAATCTCATTGCGAACGTACGGCATTCGCATGCTTTCTTGGAGCATTCGAATATATACGGATGCCTATGGGATTGAAAGGTGCTCCCGCTACCTTCCAACGCATAATGGACGACTTCAAGAAGCACCTACGAGCCCGAGTGTTTATCTACATCGACGATCTCATCATCACCTCCGAAACAGCAGACGATCATCTTCGTGACATCGACGAAGTATTGACCAAAATAAGGGACATAGGAATGAAGCTAAAAGCGACTAAATGCGAATTTGCACGAAAGGAGATTAAGTTCTTAGGCTTCATTCTGAGTAAAGACGGAATACGTCCAAATCCGGAAAAGACTAGAGCGATCGACGCATTTCCGACTCCACGCACAACTACCGACGTCAAAGCGTTCATCGGAATGTGCTCATTCTTTCGCCGATTTATCCATCAATTCGCGTCAATAGCAGCTCCAATAACGGCACTCACCAAGAAAGACACTCCATTTGAATGGACTAAGGAGTGCGAAGACGCCATGAACACACTGAAGAAAGCTCTCACATCCGCACCCATCCTTAGTGCACCACGACTAGGACGACCATTCATCATAGAAACGGACAGCTCAGGAAAAGGAACAGCCGCGGTATTGAAGCAAGAGCAAGAAGGACAAGAACGGATTATTGCCTACGCAAGCAGAACCCTCACAAAGCATGAGAGTCGGTACCCGGCTATCGAACTAGAGGCTCTTGGCCTCGTGTTCGCGGTCGGTAAATTCCGACCTTACATTGACGGCGCTAGGACCACCATAATTACCGACCACGCGCCACTAAAGGCATTATTACATCGAAAGGACCTTACCGGAAGACTGGCCAAATACCAAATTGTTTTGCAGGAATTCGATATCGACATTGTCTATCGTCCCGGGAAAAAGAACATTGTCTGTGACACTTTATCCCGATACCTACCATCTGTCAATCATATATCACCCACCGACATCAGTGATTTACAGATTGAAAAGCTGCGAGAGCAACAAGATGGCTGCAGCTGGATAGCAGAAATAAAAGAATTACTACGCCATCACCCGAACGACGATCGCGCAGCGGATTACATCCTCATGAACGACGTCTTGTATAAGATCCCCTCCCGCCTGCACCAGGAACCACAACTGATAGTACCGGAATCCTCCGATCTCAAGGCCACACTCATTTCCATGGCACATGAGTCCCCAACAGGCACTTCACATCAGGGAACAAAGAAAACTCATGCCCTAATCGAGAAATTCGCCATATGGAACAATATGAGGCAAGAGGTTCATGACTTTGTCTCCCAGTGCAGTAAATGTCAGATGAGGAAGGACCCTGCAGCATACAGGATCACGGAACCACTCCAACCTCTCGAGGTTCCAAGCAGACCATGGCAGAGAGTACACACTGACATCATCGGCCCACTGCCATTAACACTACAAGGCAATAAGTACATCATTGTATTCGTCGACGCCTTCTCCAAATTCACCATCGCTGAACCATTGCCGGACCAGAAAGCACTCACAGTGGCAGAGATCTTCACCGACCGTTTTATAGCCCGATTCGGTCTACCGGAAACACTCGTTACCGATCAAGGAACCAACTATACCAGCGACGCATTCCGCAATCTCTTACGCCAATTCTCTATCACTCACCGTACGAGCACGCCTTATCACCATCAGAGCAACGGCCAGGTTGAAAGAGCTAATCGCACTCTACAGGAACTAATCACAATCGCAACCCAGCAACATAACGACACCTGGGATCATGTACTCCACCTCGTTACTCACTCATATAACAGTACGGAGAATGTTTCTACTAAATTTTCGCCCTACTTCCTGATCCACGGACGCGAGCCCAACAACATCTTCCACCTAGCCATGCGGCTACCACGCAAGACTTTTATCGACGAGGACGACTACGTTAATCAACTGGTCGGACTTCTCCAAACCGTTTGGAAGGAGACGAGCGCCAACATCGCACAAGCTCAGGAAGAACAGAAACACCACTACGACCTCAGAAAGCGCACTATCAGAAAACCGTATAAAGCCGGAGATAAGATTCTCATCCGCAAAGAGGGCGCCAACAAAATCTCGACGCGTTTCGACGGACCATTCACAGTGATCCGAGTCGACTACCCGAACGTGATAACCCAAGACGGACGGCGCGAACGAAAGATCCACATGAACCGCACCAAACCATATAATACTCCCACCACCGACTAGCAACGAAGGTCCGGACGACAGAACTCCTTTCTCCAGTATACCCACATCACTTTCGCCACTTTTCATTATCCATCGATTCTTTTCCGACTCGTTTCAAGTTAATAAAAAAAAAAAAAAAAAAAGAAAAAAAAAAGAGAAAAGAAAAAAAAAAGAAAAAAAAAGAGCATAAAGAATGTCATTGATTTAATGATTTGTGTAATCCGTGATTGTGTGTCTGCAAATCAATACTTTTATCTTTGTATTATATTCCCACTATATTGCCTTGTTGTACCATCTTTTTTTTATTTTTTTACCTACTCTAACAGAAATACCCATTTCACATTTCACACTAGCCACCCCTAAATGTAGTACACATTTATTGCACTTCGCATTTATTCGTCGCAACATGAAACGACAAAACTACAACATGTACCAGTTCAGACATCCCCCACCTCTAGCTGATCAAGAGGAGAGCGTTCGAACACGACCCGCGTTCCCCGAAACTCCATCACGCGACCTTGCTCCCCTCGCTGCGGCGCACTACGAACTCCCTCGCTACGGCGGACCAGCAGGACAATGACGACGACGGCGAGAACAACGACACACACCAGGGCGACGACTACAACCCGAACATTCACCAAAGACTATCATCGATATATGCTATTTAACTGACTCACCCAAGCCCACTCCGGAAAAGACAAGCAAGCGTTCACATAGCTGGGACTCTGCTTCCGGCGTCGAGCAGCCCTCGGCAGCGGTAACGTCATCGCAGACGCACCCGAAAATTCCGGAGTCGTTATAGCATACTCCACGATAGTGACAGGAATTGAGGCAGAACGACCGCTCCACAAAAGCCATGATGACACGAGTACCGTCTCCTCCCTCCCTTCTCCCTTTCACCCTTCAGCTTCTTCCGCCAATGTGCACAAAACCGACGAACGAGCACTGTCGCGCACATGCACGGCCACCTGCAACCCGGCGCGGCGCACCCCTCCGAGCGAAAGAACAGCGACGATTGCCTCACTGTCGATGACGTATGACACAGAGACATCCCAGCTGACCGGTGACTCACATCAAAGTTCCGGGACGGAACTTTTTCGGAAGGGTAACATGTAAGGACAGCACCAAGAATAATCAATCAAAAGAAAAAGAGATTTCCACTACGATCCCGAGACGGTCGCCAAACATGAGACATGGGTCATCGAAATTCAGCCGCGGTGTCTGCACAGAACTACAAGGACGCAAAGGACAACTCAGCAGACATTAAGGGAACCGGTACCGCGACCCTGAAACTGGACGCTAATCTAATGAACGCGATCATTTGATTAACAATTTGTGTGCGCAGACCTAGTGGCGGAGGGAAAAAACACACGAAACATCAGGGAACGCCATCAAGGACAATCGAGGCGCACTCGACCGATTCATATAAAAGGAGCCGACGGGACAACAGGGGGACTCGTTCGTCTGCCCGGATCCAGCCGTCATTCACCCCCTTTCTCCCTCTTCTTCTTCCCCACGCTGTCATGTGAGGAAGGAGGACCGTCCTCTCTTCTCCTCCCCGGACCCCTTCCCTTTCCTCTCTCTTCTCCTCCCCGGACCCCTTTTCTTCCTCTTCCCCTCGACTTCTTTTACTCCTAGTTTACACAACCTTAGTCCTAACTTTCCTTCCTTCGTGCTATGCTTATTCTTTGTTCTCCCCATCCTCACATAGTAGTGTTGTAGCTCGCCAATAAACTCTTAGTAATAAGATATGAGTTTTCTTGTAGTCTTAGTCGATCTTAGGAGTGTCGTCTGGTCGTGCCGGCTGTCTGGCTCCTTCCGTCGTGTCCGCTTGCCGGACATCCTCGTCAAGTCTTCATTAGGGATGCTGACTCCAGGGCCATGAATTACGGGAAATGCCTTCCCAACCGGAGCCCTGGGTCGTAGCACCCCTACACTCTAACTATCCTGGACGCTCCCACCGAAGAAATACCTCCCAAAATTACACTGAAAAGCATAGTTTTCTGTATTAACCTGGATCCGTCCGACGGAAGAAACACACTTTACCTTCACAATTACCTGTGGTTGATACCGGCTCAATTATATCAGACCAATGACATGGGTAAGCATGCAACACCAGAAGATTGGCCAATGTACTGACCTGCAAGCGCTGTCCATGTGAACAAAAACCTGAGCAGGATTGCTCTCGTGCGAAATGAGGAAGTGCAGCGGAGTTATGACGTCGAGGTTCCATCCCGATGACATGTTTTCCATGGAGTATTGCATTCCGTTCACCTAAAATCGCTACGTCTACACACTGTGGAGACTCTTCCCACGATCAGTTCACTAGTCTAATATGGAATTTGTGCGACGTAGAATCTATCCTACATAGTAGGGGGGGGGGGAAGCAGTCCACTCTGACTCCTTGAAGACAACGGTAGAATTGAAAGAAAACTAGTTCACAAAGACAATACCATGAATTGGCCTACGAGAGAACTTCCTTTGTAGTCCTCTAATCGAAAAAGGGACACTGCTTAAGTAGCCTCGCTTCCTCGTTTCTCTAGCGATGCCCTCGCACCCCCCCCCCCATCCCTCCCCCCGGTGGCAGATATAACTCCAACGCGGCGCGAACCCCCCTGGCGTCGCGCACGGTGCGCGACGAAATTGGACGAGTTGCCGCGGTCCGATGCTTCCGACGGCTAGAAACGCTTCCTACAGGGACACGCCATTGCCTTATTTCAACGTTTCTTGGAGATGGTATATGAAAATGGCTTCAATAGGACGATCAGCGACAGTTTATACAGGAATCCTGGTCGTGTGGATGGTCTCTAGCGTCAGCATTTGCCATCTACAACTTCTTCGGTTAGTTTTTACCCGTGATTATGGTTACACTACGGAAGAAGGTCACTATCACCTATTCTCGGACCAATTGTCCTACTGCAGACTGTTGTCTACTACATTCCGTGGGATCTCGAGTTCCTTGCTAGAAATGTGGTCTGGGAGCTTAAACACTGAGAACATTTCGTGCACCGCGGCTAACCATACGTCACCGAGCGCACGTCCGCGTTTCAGCGCCGCGACGTCGCGTTGGAGTTAGGTCTTGGAGCCGCTCCCCCCCCCCCCGACTAGGATAGATCCCAGAATGGCTTCTCCAGTCCGGTACTTTAGAAATAAAAAAAAACAGAAAAAAATAAGGAAGGGAAGCTGAAGAAACAACAAAAGGTAAATAAAAAATAAAAAAGAAGAAAATTAAAAATAGGGAAACAAAAATATTAATAAAATTTTCTAACGGTGACTTTATATTTGTAGAAGGATAGTTTGGTATATCCAACCATTACGTCTATCATTTTTTATTTATTTTACATCGTTCATCACCACGTTTACACTTATATATGTCTCTATTCACGTTCTAACTAGTTGTGCTGTCATTGACTCGTTTTCTTTTGTTTCTTTCCTTCACAGCTTCGTTCATCTCATAGCCTTTCCACTTCTACATCTAATTTTGAATTCTTTGATCACATGGACAGAGGTTACAGAGGTTTTTTACAGAGTTTTTTTTTACAGAGGTTTTTTTTTACGGCAGAGGTTCGGTGTCACCCCGATATTTGAGAAGATGCGCGAAGCTCGTCTGCGATGGTACGGCCATGTCCTTCGCGCAAAAGGTGACACTGTCCGAAAGACTGGTCTTAACTTTGATGTGCCCGGTAGGCGGCCACGAGGGCGACCAAAACAGCGGTGGCTTGATACGCTGCATCAGGACTTGAAGATGGCTGGGTTGCACCCTGATCAGGCATTTGATCGGGAGAAATGGCGCCAACATTCCAGGAAAGCGGACCCCGCAACTAAGCGGGACAAACGCTGAAGAAGAAGAAGAAGAAGAAGAAGAAGAAGAAGAAGAAGAAGAAGATGGACAGATTTTAAAGATTCATTGAAATATACTCGTCTTCCTCACTGTAGAGCTACAGGAGGAATATAATATACCTTTTTTATATTTATTCTTATATGTCATTTTAGTACTTCACTGTGTTCTTAGACTTGTTGATTTTTGTATTTTGTTTGAACAATTGAACCATCTGAAATTATTTACTGTTCCTTTTCCGCGTGGGTTGCACCATATCAAAATAAATAAATAAATAAATAAATAAATAAATAAATAAATAAATAAATAAATAGCACGGAATAACCTACGTAGTTGTCCTTGCATTTCAGCAGACATGGATGAGAATGTGCAGCGAGCCATTTGAACAGGTCAAGCAGCAGAAGGCATCCAATCATGCCAGGAAAGCTGCAAAGCTCTCGGCTATTGACGTTGGGGATAGAAGCGGTGGGCTAAATCAGTATCGGTGAACAACGAGGTGGTCGTGAGCGCGAAGGGTGGAATACGGTCCCGTTGAAGCTCTACAGTACCACTCACAAAAACGTCATGCGCGAAGCTGGAATGGGAGGAGACGGACGGAGGTGAAGATCATCAAGAACTACCATTAATGCTTCGTCAACAAGCTCGTGCTCATGACATCGGCCAATCGCTAAGCGTGACGAATTTTAGCAGATTTCAAGTAGAAGGCATAAAAAACCGAAGCAATTCCTGTACCCTCATGGGGCAGCAACTCGACAAGCACCCTCTTATTCTTAGATGAATATTGCCACATTCATACTTCATGGCATGAACATCGCCGAATGAGTCAGCTACACCTCTCTTGGGCTTGTAGTCATTGTGGCAAACGATCGCGGATCTCAATGGAAGGAAAATCACCTATGAAGGCGGCGAAGAACAAATGGCTTTCTGCTCATCTAATCGACTCCATTGTTCATTCTGCTCTAAGCTCTAGTTTAAACTTGCGCCGCTGAGCGGCGTGGTACGACGGTCGGGATAGATGTCGACCGGGTGGGACCAAAATCGATATCTATGGCGATCGTGGTGCCTCGCCGCGTGGCTGCGCAGGTATAAACTAGGGCTAGCGTACACCTAGGAAGAACCTTACGAAAGCACTATGAAGGTATTACCATACCATAACAACGAACTGAGAGCACGATGTCCAGATTTAGATAATTCACGCGAGTGAAAATGAGGTCATATGGAGTTCGGAATTTATGAATTTCTAAAGGAGACGTAAAGAAATAGTGTGGATATGCAAAGATATCCACAAGTATCGCCTTGTATCCTTCTTATCGTATGCGCGCGCATGAGCATGGGAAGATGAGGTACAATGGTAGCCTGAAATCGGAAAGAAATCATCACACAAGTGGAACGAGCATTTTGGCACCGCTGTAACGTTGTCCTTTCATAAACTACACCGTTGTGCTTGAGCGCTCTACTAGAATCTCGAAGGCCCGCACCTACAGTGCACACTTCGGAAAAATCGTAGAAGAGAGTAACACTTCAACAAAAACTGGGCGTGAATCAATGAAGCAGCTCAATGATATCGGTGTGGAGCCCAATATTTCTCCTATTTATAACTAAGCAAATTCGAGTGGCAACGAGCGGATTCGATCCCTCGATGTCTCCTGTTGCATCCGCCATCCCACCTCCTACGCCACCATTGCAGCGCCCCTTGCTCTTTAATTGGCATTTTAGCATTTCTGAGGCAGAGGTGTTTCTTTCCATATGCAACGTTTATGTCATTCGGACCTTCTGCTGGATAATTATCTGGTCATGCCAACCAAGCCTTCTATACCTTCCATTTGTAATTGCTGCGTTGATACCGAACTTAACTGGGAAGGACAGATCAATGACTTGGTCATAGGCTTGCTTTTGAAATTTATTATATTTGCGAATTACGTATTCAAATCTACAATATTAATTTATTTATTTAATATGTTATATTTGCAGAAGTCAAACAATGAAAACTCACACGTGTAACTCAACAAATCAACATGCAGTTCTACAAATCAAACGACTATAGAACCAGTAATTGATATCACTTGTCGACTTGCCTCAGGAAAGATCATATCTAGGCATGACACTCTTGACGCACTTTTCGTAAGTTTTATGTATGCGCTACCTACTCTACATGAAAATGAGTTTCCATATGAACCTGTTTTTGGGCGGTTCAGGGCGATTTTTAGTAGACACCTCTAGTGTGCGAACTGGACGGATCAAATAACTGTTTCATAATCACTCCTTTGCTAGTGCACCTAAAGTGGCCACCCTATGAACTATGCAAGCATCAACGACTTTGAATCGAAAGTATGTAATATCGCGCAAATTGGAATGCAGGGCGCATCCCAAGCAGCGAATGATTGATTGCCGCCGTCCTTATCCTTTATGTGTGAGCGTGAAATGATATGATGTGGGAAAATAACAGGGTGTGAAAGAATTATGGATGAATCAAAAAGGGGTAGCTATATGAATGCCCAATTTTAGGCGGCTCTACCTTTCAAGATTACATGGTAAAGAACGCCATTTCAGTTTTACCCCCTACCAATTAGAATGAGCCGGATGAGGATGGAAGGTGGAAAAACGAGGTGGAAAGAGGAGCTCCGTAGGGTAGAAGTGTTGGAAGAAAGGCGAATGGACAATTGGCGTCATCGTGCTGAAGTGGTGTGGTGGGCACAATCTCAAAGGGCGGCGCGGCCATGGCGCCTTCCGACTTCTTGACCTCTGAGGCAGCCAAATTGAATCTCACTCCCATGGGAACAATTTGTTAGCTCGGGCGATATGTTTTGAATCAGGATATATGCACGCGGCCCGGTCCGCGGGGCCGTGGTAGTAGTTTCACACATCGCGGCTCGAGCATTCCATGTGAACTACGTTTGAAGGACGTCTCAAAACGGCCTTCCTTCTGTGGAGCAGAGCGGTACGCTCTATCTCAATCCCTCCGTTACATAGGTATTCCAGCGGAGGAGCTCAAACCAGGACCCTTATCGTTTCCAGCCGATTCTTTGCTTTTTAATGTGAATCTCTATTGTCGGAATGGACACGTTTTCTCAAAGGCAAGACAGCCTTTGGGATCTATCCTAGTTCGAGGGCCCACATAACTATAATAAAAAGTATGAAGTAAAATGAATTGAGACTTACCGAGCGGCTCCTTGAGAACGAGTTAAAACCTAAAATAAACCAAAAACGAATGAACAAACAAACAAAAATAAAAAGTCGCCGCGGTTTACAACGGTCTTGGCGGGCAAAGAGCGCGGAATGGAGGCATGCCGCATGCTGACCGCCGGCTGATATGTTATAACCAGGATCTAACATGATGAGGAGGTCACACAACCTTGCCGGCTCACAACCGCAACAAATGTAATTTTTTTCGTTTTTTTCTCTGTGACTTTTCTTGTTTACGTTCCATGTTGTTCTGTAGAGGCCGCTCGGTAGTCTCAAGTGCATTTGTTACATATAATACTTTTTACTTATGTGCCCCCCGGACTAGGATAGATCCGCCTTTGGTTTAAAACATTGTCATCTTCACCAAACGAATGGTTCTTCCAGCTAAACTGAGCTCATTTGGTTATTGGATTGCACTATGAAGTTGTCAGCTGCTGACTGGCTTGTTTAACCTAGGTACTGTTTTCTGATTCATGTCGTTTTCTTGTTCTTGATCGATCGATTCTATTTTTTCTTTATCTTTCTTGAGGTTGCTTTTTTTTTGTAGGATGCCTAACTTCCTCAAGGAAGATGTTTTTGCCCTCGGTGTTGTTTGATCTAGACGTTTGTTTCACATTGGTAATCCATGTATTAAATATACACACATCGTCAACTTTTTAAATACAACCAATACACCTAAGCCATAATAAAAATGTCTACACTTTTGTAGAAGGCATGAAATCAATATTCTTAAGGGTGAAATAATAAATGAGTAAATTTCTTAATACAAAGATCGACTGGTTACCGCAAGCCGATGTATAGGTCAAATACGTACGCATTCAAATGACCTCCACGACGTCGCGTAGAATTGGAATATATGGCGCATCCCTAAAGTTTTTTGAGTGGTTAGCGCTTACTTTTGTTCTTCATCCTTTGGTTTTTTTTTAAGTTATTCAGTTTCAGGACTATTTTAGTTGTTCAGGGGCCAGGGTCAAGCGTGGGGTTCGATTTTTGCCGAAAATTTACGACCCCCCCCCCTCCCAGAGTGGGTCTGGTACGACCCCCCCCCCTTGTGTAAACCACCGTTTTATTTCCTATCCGCATCGAATTTTTTAAATTTTTATGCGGTTTTTGTACCGTTTAAAGGTCCTTCTTTCCAGGTGCAGCATCGACTGTGTCAGATTAGTTCAAGAAAGAGTGTTACTAAGTAACTGTTTAATTTAGTAATTTGTTAGAAAAAGCGCTGATAAAGGTTTTGTGTATGTAATCTTTTGATAATAATATTTTGTTTGTTTACAGTTGAAAGTAAAGCCCTTTTGAGAGCAGTTGTCAAATTAATCACAACGAGTTCAACTTTTCAGGCTTTCCGAGCATCTCGTGGACACGGCACATTTTTGTACGTGAAGAAGCAACATCTGCATTCGAAATTGTACTCTGTAAAATGCCGAGTGTCAATTTCTAAAGCTGACTTGAGTGCTTTGTCAACAAATTTTTTTAGTCACTCGGAAGCGATGACGGAACGGCAACCGTAGGATGGATTTTCCAGGAATGCCTACGAAGGCGTGGAGTTTCTCATTCGTTTCGCAAAGTTGTAAAAATTAATACAAAAAATGTTCCAAATAAAGATTGTATTACTTGTTAAAAATAAAGATTTTCTGCACCCAGATTTGGAGTCAATGAGAAGTTTCCATTTTTCAGTTTTTTTTTTCAGGAAGTCACGGAGGCGACAGTTTTCTACCTGAACGAGCGACATCTACGTCCTAAATTGCCGTCTATAAAATTTGAAGTGTCAATTGCTAAAGAAAATTAAGTGCTTTTCCTACAAGATTTTTGGAAGCACTCTTCGAAGCGATGACCGAATGGCAACCGAGAATGTACTTGTCACGGAGCTAATTTTCTCTCTTCTGCTGGAAACAGCATCAGAAAGTGAAGTTGTAACCAATAAAGGTTGTACCCAATAAAGGTTTTAATTCACCGGTTGACACAAGGGAATAAAACGTGTTTTTGTGAGACATAAACATTCTGTTCCGTATAAACAGACGCTCCGATTTGTATCATTTGCCGAAAAAATTCGACACCGTCAATCACATGGAAGCCGCTATTTTTACAAGCTGCTTTTTAAAGCGTAGAGCCCACACCTCTTACAGTTTTAAAAGTTTTGTGAATTTTTCAGAGATGTCGCACAAACTCCGAAATATGGTAGGTTACGTGGAGCCATTGCGCTCTCCGATATCACCGATCGCCACTGAAGGACGGACTTCTTGCGGCAAAAAAATTTCTACCTTCTGGAGGAAGAGCATCAGAGAGTGAAAACTGTACCATCTTAGAGTTCAAGATGTGATTAATATACAATCATAAACTAAGCTTCTTCGCAGCGATCTCCGATATGATTAGGGCTGATTGCATTTAAATTTTTCGCTTTTCAAGAAAAATTAATTAATTTTTACCTGAAGCAGATCACCCACACAGTTGAAATTTTGCCACAAAAATTTCAATTCTTGTTTAATGCACAGTGTAAAAATCATGGTTTTCTGAAACGAATAGACTGGATCGACCACTGGTCGATATCGCACCGACGTCATGGGAGCGACGAAATTCGACGTTCATAAAAATGACTATAACTCGGTAAGTTTTCCACAATTTTAAAAAGCCAATGGCTTTTTAGAAACTACAAAAAAAGGTATTTCATACGATGTGAAAATCGGTTTTCAAAAACTAGATCTTCATACGGGGCGGAGGCCTTCGATTTTTGAGCGAAAAAAATTGAAGTGATTTTGTATAAACAATTATATCCCGGTAAGTTTTTCGAATTTTAAAAGATTTAATAGCGTTTTGAAAACTAGAGGAAATGCGCTTTCGAACCATGTAGGAATTAGTTTTCAACAGGGAGGTCTTCATAGAGGGCGGTGGGGGTTCGAATTCTGGTCCATTGTTGCAGAAATACGTGCCAAAAATCGAACCCCCCCCCCGCCCCGTATGAAGACCCTTTTTTTGAAATCTGGTTCTTGTATAGTTAGAAAGCATCTTTCCTCTATTTTTCAAAAAGCAATTGAGATTTTTGAATTTCGAAAAACGAATCGAGTTATGATCAAATTTGCGAAGAACTGCTCGCAGACTCTGCACCGTCGATGCTGGAGTGATTTCACAAATTTGATCATAACTCGGTTCGTTTTTCGAAATTCAAAAATCGTAATTGCTTTTTGAAAAATAGAGGAAATATGCTAAGTGACCATGCATAAATCGTTTTTCAACAGGGAGGTCTTCATAGGGGGCGGGGGGGGGGGGTTCGATTTCTGGTCGATTTTTGCCGAAATTCATTAAAGAATCCACAGCACGTCAGGCAGCAGACCAAATTAACCACATATATGGCTTGGGATCTACTACTCATCGCGCCTGTTATGAGTGGTTCGGAAAGTTTTTAAAGGGAGATTATTCACTCGAAGACAAAGAAGGTCAGGAGGGCCAACTGAATTGGACGGCACTAAACTACTCCATCTTCTTCGTACCGATAGTAGGCAGACGACACGTCAACTGGCAGAGAAGCTCGAAGTGTCTCATAGGATAGTGGGAATCCATCTGAAGAATCTTGGCTTTCATGGAAATTTGGAGCTTGGATTCCACATGCCCTGTCAGACACTCAGAAAGGTCGACAGCTCTCCATCGCTGCTTCTCTTCTGTCCAGATAAGGAAGAAAATCGTTTCTTCCGCGGATTGTGACAGGCGAAGAGTCCTGGGTTCTGTGTGCCAACTTCCGAGGAAAAGGCAATGGGTACAAAAGGGAGAGAGCCCTAAGTCTGATCTCAAGCCCCATGTTCACGAACGGAAGATTCTCTTGAGTGTTTGGTGGATATCAGAGGAGTGATTTATCGGCAAACTCTCAGAAGTGGAGAGACACTTACTGCTGCCACATACAGTGGCCAACTCCACAAAGTCGTCGCAACTCTCTAAGAAAACAGGCCGGAGACGTCAAAGGTGATGATCCTGCATGACGATGCAAAGCCACATGTTGCAAGACTCACAAGAAAAACAATAAAGGAGCTTTGCTGGGAGGTATGCCACATCCACCGTATAGCCCTGAACTCGCCCTTACCGAATGCCATTTCTTCCGTGCTCTCAAGCAAGAAATTGGAAAGAAATATTTTGAAGAGGATGAAGACGTCAAAAATTGGATTCAGCAATGGTTCGACTCCAGAACTGCAGTCTTTTAAGCGAGAAGAATTGGAAAATTGCCCAGTCTTTGGAGAAGTGTAGTGGAACAAAATGGAGTTTATCTCAGTTGATTTGACCTTGTAGTTGTGAAGTAATAAATCTTTGGAAAAAATGAAAAGACTTTTTTTTCCAACCTAATAGTATAATACCAAGAGAGACATCGTCTTATTCTCGTATAGTGCAGTAACGTTTTATTTTGCATGAAAATTCGATTTTATGTAAAGTGTTGAAGTTCGTTGCCGTTTGAAATGAAGACACAGTATGTACTAGGATGGCACATCGTTCAGCCACTGAAATGCTCACATTTACCTTCATCTACTTTCTAACGAAGAAGGCAAATAAAAATCACCACCAAGTCGCGTAGCTTCTCTCTCTCCTTGGATCAGCTCATTGACAAGGAGAGGGTGTTTTTTGCAAGATACGCTCGGCTTCAAGAGGCGACGTGCCGTGTTTGTCGGGATGCAGAAGACGTGCAATAGACGTCGTGACAACGACATGACACGTGAATCGGGACCGGCAAACTGTCACAGACGCTATGTAACATGCGCGCGGATTCAGAGGATCTGCCGCAGACTTTGTGCTGCATTCGATGGATACTCAGAAGACCTGATACAGGCTTCGAGCAACCAGCGTAAGTGTGCTTGAGTTTCATTCCGTTTCTGCTGCCGGCACATAATTAAGAGTAAGAGCATTGTCGTGGTAGGAAGAATGACTACAGGAATCAGACGAGTACCATTGTAGTCAGTCAGTAGACGCATGCATTGATATCGATCAATGCTGAATGATTTTATTGTTGTTTCTGCAGATTAAGCACATTGGATTGGGACTCTCATGGTCCGTTTCTCGCTGAATAGAGAACGTGGTCTGCGCTGATTGTCTGGTAAATAAACAATTCTGAAGTAAATTCATGAGAAGATTTTGACATCTTGGCGAAAATGGAATTTAAATTTCATTTCAAACGGGATGTCCTTATTTCTCTTTTTTCTTTTTCTCGCCTCTAAATTGTGATCCCGGCATGGATTCCAAGATATGAATGAAAATGGGTTGTCAGACGGCTAAAACTAGCCGGATTAATATCTGGCGCGAGCATCTATCTGTCTTCTGACACGCCACCAGCTATGCATTTATGAATGATATCGTCGATCGCTGATTTGTTTGACATCCTCCGCAAGGATTTTATCATGAATTCCTTCAGATGAAGTGTTTTTCTTCTGTGGAACGGCTGCCACTTTGACATGGCAATAAATGTTCTGCAGAGTGTGTATGTATGTAATGGAGCCTTTTCTTCAAAAACATCACTCCAAGAAGACAGGAATATGATGCGTTGAAAAAATTGAAGGAAAGGGAGTGTTTTAGCAAAGACATAGTCCGCCTAGACGATCCAATATTTCAGTTATGGGTACGTGTCGCGAAGGTGAGCAGCATTGGTAGGTAGGAGCGTGCCAGCTAGTAATAATCAAGCAGAGCACAGACCGAACATATGCCAGACGATCAGGATAACGACTGTACATTTTCCCACTGAATGGCACGCCCATTCAATACGGTCTGATTGGATGGAGCGTTGTCATCTCCCAATGCTGCCCGTCTTCATGACACATACCCAAATATATAATTTCCAGGGAATTTTAATAAAACTCTTGCACACAGCTAACCAAATCAGACTTAACTCATAGGTCACACGACACACTTACACAAATCAACCTCGGTCTGTAAGACGTTCACCTTATTCTAAGGAATCGTTTCTTCCACGTTTTCATCCCTGAGTCACTCCGAACTGTCAAGGAAAGACTTAGGCGTACAGGACTAGTTAGCACTTCGACAAAGGTGTTTTATACAATCGACAGAGAATCGTAAGTAAACCGGAAACATGTTCAGGAAGATATGGCGAAATGAAGAGCAGAAAAGAAGACACGAGGCAAGTCACAGTAGAGGAACATTGCCCTTGAAGGAGAGATCATGATGACGTTCACAGGAGATGTAACACAAATATAATACATTCAGTTCACATGCAAGTGCTCCCTTGTACCAAGTTGGCCCAAGAAAAAACAACGGATTTTGATGCTCCAATATGTACACTGGATATGGAGGTGTGTTGCCCAGTCGAGAAGCCACAGGTTGTCGTGTGGGTCCGAAATCCCATTAAGGCTCGGCTCATAGGCCTTCGATTCCTCCATTGTCAGCTGTTCGGTTCCAGACTGGTTTGGGAAGGAAAACACTAAAATTTCAATCATGCGGCCACGCAAATCTTCCGCCTAGGCCAAGTACGCGCAGGAGTTGCCTCCATAATAGCTTGTAGCAGTAGAGTGCATGGCGCATCCGTCATTGAATGGCCATTGAATGGCGAGATCTTTTAACCCATGTATGTTTAACCACCTATTCCGCTGTGCTTTTAAAAAGAATGGATATTTGTTTGGAAAGCGTAGAAGTGCTCTGACATAATTTTTTATCGAAACTTTTCATTTTTTACTTTCTCAAACATAAAGTACAGCCTCACAATGGTATAAATAACGCGCCCAAAATATTAGGGAGGGGGGCAAAAGTAATGAGACAAAATGAAAAAAATCTTTATCTCTTTATAACTCAATTCCAACTCAACGATGCTGAGGAATGTGTATGCTGTTAAGGTCAATGACTTGCTGCCATCGCTCAGCCAACTTCCTGATCCCATCCTTCCAGAACTGCTTGGGCCTGGTGTTGATCAACTGCTCGATATGGTTCTCAAGGACTGCTCGGTTCTTGTGTCCCATCAGACTAGGAAGTCCTGTAGGCTAAAGTAGTAGTGGTAGTCGCATGGAGAGATGCCCAGCGAATACGGTGGGTGAGGCATGTGAACGTAGCCCAGCTGGCCAAGCTTCTCCGTGGTCACTTGTTCCCGATGGGGTGCGGCGTTGTCGAAGAGGAGAACCTTCTTGAAGCGCTGCGAATGAATAAGAGCGAGTCGCCGGCCCATCTCTTCTATTTCGTTCACCATGGCCTTGGAGTACATCGTGGTGCTCTTGGGAAACAGCTTCCGGTAAACCGATCCATGGGCGCAGACCCAAAAGCTCCAAAGATGCTTCTCGCCGTGAACATCTCGCCGAACGAAGGTTGGTAACAGGTCACCAGGCCTTATCCAGACTCGCTGCTTGGCCAGGGTTAAGGTAGAAGACGTACTTCTCATCTTGCGTGAATATTGAGCTCAGGCTGCTCGGGGTTGGGAACTGGCGAGATTTGCGCGACACAGGTCGACTCGTCAGACTGGGGTTTCGGCATGAGACAGACTGGGGTTTTGGCATGATTCTGGAAAGGGCGGAAGTGGTAACTTCTCAGATAGGCTTAAGTAAGTAGCATACAAACATACAAATACGACAAGCACGAAACCAGACTCCAGCCACGAGATATGTGGACACGGCATGGGATGTCTCCTTACTTTTGCCCCCCCCCCCTAATAGCATGTTAGAACCTACGTTGGCGCACAACAGCGTACAATAGAATTGAGTCTAAAATGTATAAGGAATAGAGGGAAAATGGTTGTTCATCCCCTTTTGGGATCCGCCACGCATGCTACTCCTCCTGGATTACGTGGCGGGGGGGGGGGCGCACTCAATGCGCATTTGGTATATACTTGCGACCTTCGATGGACAAGTCGCTGCTTCATCCTTTCCTGATGAGTCTGGTACCAATTCACCTGCCCCGAAGGCAAGTAACGCTTGATTGGCCTGGGTGGAAAATCCGAACCAGGAAGGGTGTACACGACAGCCGGTGCCACCTTCGACTGCGCCATCACGCGACCTCCTATTGAATAACGTGATTCCGCCACTACATATGGGCCAACCTGGTACAGCACTCTAAAACAGAAGGATAGAACAAACAAAACAAATGAGATCAGGGTTGAAAATAAAGCTGTGTTGCGAGAAGCATCACTTCTTTCGGCTCAGATTCAAAACCGCAGAATCGTTCGCCAAATTTCTCACATCCGTCGACGGCTGTCGGAAGTCAATGATATGCGACGATAACCTGAAGAGATTCTACAGAATAAACAGTTCAACGGCTGCAGATGAGTGAACGGTACCTGAACGCTCTCAGAGCGTCCTTCGATGCTTCGTTCGTCAGGTCCTTCGCAGACAGGATGAGCGGTGATAGTTCATAGGTCATCGGCCGAGCTGAAAACAATAAAGCTGTGCTGCTACCAAGTATCTTCAGAACGACCTCAAAAGGCAAGAGTCTCTTCTGATGACTGCCTTAATTGCCTCCCCCCCCCCCTCCATCCAGATGTCATTTCATGAGACCAGTAATTGAGTGAGACCTCGATTGTCGCTGCGCGCGAGTATCATTGCAGCAGTAGATTGGATTCGCCATATTCGGATTATGAATGCGTTGGCACTGAATGATGAGGCGAAGGAGAACTTTGCTCCCCACAGAGATGACGATTTCAGAGTTTAGGCGAGATCCAACATACAAAGGTAAATTTCACGCAATGCGTTTGTGTGGGGAAGAAGGTTGTGAAGACGATTTTTCTTCCTCATTTGTCTTACTGTAGCTTCATATTTCAACGGAATTCTAGAACTAAGGTGGACTACGCCAAGGAAAGCGCAACATGTTGCCCTATCCTGAGTTGTTCACTGAAGAAATCCAGGCCTAGAAAGGAGTGCGCCCCCCCCCCCCCTAACCCGCATAGCGCCGAGTTTTTTGTCAGAGTTGGATGCTGTTCATACCATCGATCTCCTCCAGCTGCCCTGGGTGATGAGTCTCTCTGTGCCTCCGTCGATCCACCTTCCTCTGGAATGTTCGACCACACACGTCACAGGCGAAAGGCTGAAACAGGGGAAGCTTTATAAATACAGTCCATACCATTAGGCCTCGTGCATACTTCCCGTCGCCACGATGGAATCGCGGAGATGAGTTTTGCAGAGCGACGCGAAAGAATTTGAATTTCTCTGTGCTCGTCGCATCGCCCATCGCTCTGCAAGGGGTCGACGCGCGACGCGATGCATGTGTAGTAGCCAAATTGATCGAGCGACGCGATTGATCGATTCGGCCGCTACAAATGACATCGTGTCGCGCGCCGCGTTCACACTAAACGACCCCCAAGAGAGCGCGACGGCGATCCGTTCAGGACCAATGCTAAACACCGCGCGCGGCGCGTAAAAGTACGTCATGCCCGCGATGTGCGCGGGAAGCCATCGCGCATGCCGACCGCCACTGTTGCGGGGGCCGCGGCGAAATTTTCTTTGACTATTCGACCGCGTGCGGCGGAATGGCCATGAACTGAGCGCCGCGATGGCATCGCGGCGATAGAAGAATGCCCTTGGCCTTACATTGCCACTTATATGGTAACTACCAGACGTTCAACAGTTTGGTCGGATTTATGCAATTTTCACGTCGAATTTGACACTTTTCAAATCAAATTGGACAAGCCTCTAAGCTAGCTGAGACCTATGGTATCAGAGCAGCTTTCCCAAATCGAAATGAACTTTTCCTACATTAAACTAGGAACGTTATGAAAATGTTAGAATTATTTTTTTTTGTTCAAGGAAAATTCTAGCATGATTTCTTTGTTTTAATTTCTATTTCATTCACCCATTATGTGAACACATTGTTTGAAATGTTATAAAAGTTTTATTTTCAAAAAAAAAACTTATGGTTTAAAGTTTGTTTTAAATAGCATGAGGGTGGGTATTTTTTAGTGTCAAAAAAGAGGTTGTGCCGTGCCCTCTTCCAAGATATCGCAATTTTTATTCGATTGATAGTTTTCCGTTTGTGTGGAGTTTTACCCCTGTAAAAAAACCAAAAAACACCAATATCACTTTCCACTTTCATATCACTTTCACGATTTATGTAAGCAGCATTTGCACTATCAATCAAATAAAAATTTCGGCAAGCTTCTCGAGTGCATGGCGCAATTTTGGTTTTTAATGCACTGTATAATTTTTGCCTTGTTATGCTTTAAAGCAAAATTTAATTTATTATATTTTCTTGAAAATAAAATTTTTACAAATTTATTACACTCATTCAGGCACCATAACTAAAAAAAAATTCAAGAAAGGTATTCGAAATTTTCCTGGATCAAAAAATTTTTCTAGCTATTTTGAATAGTCTGTAGTTTAACCTGTAAGAAGCTCGTTCAATTCGGACGATGTTAGAGTTGATTTCAAAGTTCTTAGCCGGACTTAGAAGAGGTTCCAATTTGACGTGAAAAGTGTCCAGTTTGATTTGAAAAGTGTTCACTTCGACATGAAAATGGAATATGCTTCGGGTGGCGCGGCGTAATCAAGTCTACTCATATCGATTGGGAAACGGTCCCCCCCCCTGCTGGGGGGGGGGGGCGTGCGATCTTCCTCCAATCCCCTTTGCTCACCCATCCCCAACCCCCTAGGCTTCACCAAGAGTCTTAAGGCCGCCACAGACTTCTGCGGCGCCGCTGCCCTATGCTTAACCATAGGGCAGAGACGCAGAGCTCGCCTCCAGCGGCGCCGCCGAGCGGCGCCGCAGAAGTCTGTGGCGGCCTTAACGGCCGCCATACGAAACTTTTGACACGCAAAACAAAAGTTTTCCGTCCGCAGAACAGCGGTGTATTTCCTGACGCCACGCCCCCCAGCAGGGGGCTGGTGTACCTGCTGTCTCGCTGCCATATCGATTCGGCGGCGCAGACGATCGATATTGACAGTTCAACTTTACCGCTAGCCAAGTCTTGCTTTCAGAGATTTCACTCCCAACCCCACAGGAAACCCTAGTTGCTTGGTCTGTTTTTCTTCAAATAGTGTGGGAAGGATAATATAATAGTATAGGTTTGATCTCTCAAAATAGTTGTCAGTGACTTATTCTCCCTATATCGCGTTAGTAATCACACATCGAAGTGCTTACCAGGAAACTATCTCAACGGTAGGCCGGAACGGTCTAAGTGTTGTATATGGGCAGAATCACCTCTCTCTGGGAATTAAAAAAGTGCAAATATCTCGACCCCAATAAAACTCTGCACCGAGTTAGGGTCAGCAGAATTTGGGCCGTTGACTGCGTTAGCCCTATGCATGCAGGCGGAGAGCGGGCTCAAGTTACCTGGAACGAGCGAGCGACGGTGGCGCAGTTGGTAGAGGGGCGGCGTAATCCCCATAATCGCTGTTTCCAGCCAACTTGAGCTCGCCCTCCGCGTGCAGGCAAAGGGCTAACGCCGCCAACGGCCCAGCTTCCATCGTCCCTAACTCTGCGCAGAGCTGCGTTGGGATCGAAATATTTGCATTTTGTTGCTTCCCAGAGAGAGGTGATTCTGTCCATATACAACACTTAGGCCGTTCCGACCTACCGTTGAGACAGTTTCCAGGTTAATCTACAGGGAATAGATAAAATGGGTCGCAGACGGATAAATGCCGTCTCCGCTTAATGCGGGAATAGGTCTATTCTGTATTTTACCAATACCAAACTTCAGGCCATTAACGAAAACTGCCGCTTGGGACGCTTGTCATCAAATTATTCACATCGAATGGTTTCAGTCCGATCCACGCATTCAATAGTTTTTTTTTCGATTTCGTAATGGATGGATAATGCTTGCTATTATATATGTCCTTATTCTTTCGTATGATCCATAAGTTTTGGATAAAACTCAGTTCACTGGAATAGACGGACTTTCACTGGAACTTCAAAATTTAGGGAAAATCCGGTGAGAGGTTGAAGAGCTGTTGAAGACTTTGAACTTATTTTCCTGTTAGCGATGGCTACATACTTTTCGTAGGCAGCAGAAGATCGCTCTAACATTTTTTATAGCCAATCGGATTAAGAAGGCAGATGATGATCTCTAACTGCTAAAATAAGCAGATCGCAGAATGTTCTCTACACCACATCTGAGCTGCTACCGGTGTTGCCACGGCTAAGCGCCATGGAATCTTCACGTACTTGTACTTTCTGAGGGTAACTTGCAAAGTTTAAGGCAAAAACTGCCCGTAACTCGCTCCAAATTGTAACAAAACTTCTGAGTGGAATGTTGTTCTGGCCGACTAGCATTCTGCCCGGAAAGCAGTGGGTGTAGTTTCGACTCCCGTCTGACGCAATAGTTTCATCGCAGCAATGCATCTTATGACAGCATAAAGCCTCTATGTCAGCTGCTATGTATGGGCTTACATTAAACTGTAAAAACTCAACAATTTCTTCGACTAGCAGCGGTTGTGACCCAGTGCGGAGTAGATCATAAAAAAGGATAAAGGACGGCGTTACTCAATCCCTTTTGGGATGCGCCACGCATTCTACTTCTACGGGATGTCGTGGAGGCGATTTTAATGCGTATTTGGCCATACAATGACTTGTGGTGGCCAACCGATGAACAACTTCCCAGACAAGTCTGGTACCAATTCACCGACCCCGGAGGGATGGAAGGCTTTATTGGCCTGGGCGGGAAATCCGAACCTGTAACCTGGTATCGGGTGCAGGCGACAGTCGGCGCCTCCTCCGACTGCGCTACACGCGCCCGGAGTAGATCACAAAAGGGTAGAATGATAGAGGTAGGCGTTAGTCGAATGTTTTGACGTGGAGATGATTTGAATGCGTATTGGGATATACAATAACTTGCGGTGGCCAATTGATGAACAAGTCAGCGCTTTATCCTTCCCAGGCAAGTCTGGTGTTAATTCACCGGAGGGAAGGAAGGCTTGGTTGGCCTGACCGAGAATCCGAACTATGACCCGGAATCGAGTGCAAGCGACAGTCGGCAGTCCCTTAGACAGCGCTACAACGAGCTCGTGGCCGAAGTAGATTATCTACCTTAAACTTGCTTACCATTTCTGGCCTCAATGATTCCATTCTTATTCTCAGTGCTCGTAGTAATCGTCGGAAACGGAATACAACGGGATTAACCAGGATATTACCAGATGAAATAATATCAACTGCAATTGTTATGCTGCTCCACCCAATTTCATAGCAGGCAATTGCTTGAAACAGTTCTCGTTCAAACAGAACAATTTCATCGGTATCAGTATCTCATAGTTCGACCAGGTCTCCCTAGTGGAGCTATAATTCTGATTTGGTCAAAATACAGAGCAGGGTTAAAAGAACAAGATCAAATGTATTCAAATTATGTGTTCTGGTACTTTTTTCCGTACGACTGTGGTGTGGTGGTTTTAACGAATATTTGAAAATTGTGGAAGAAATTTGATACCGAGAAATTTTATAGCGAACCATTAACATTGACACGCACTGTAGAACAACAATCCGCCGGAGCTGTTAGTTGAGCCGTGCTTGCGAACGCATAATGATATGCACGTAGAACGTAGTCGTTAGCCGGACGCAGATCACGGAGACCATAAAATCCGCGATAAAATATGATGCATGCGAAGACGAGCCAACCTTGAATCCCGTATGCTTCCTTGTATGCGTGATGAGGTTCGACGACTGACTGAAGGCCTTCCCACAGACGGTGCACTTGTGCGGTTTCTCGCCTAAACTGCAGTCATTAACATGGCCTGCACTCCTGCTGAAATAGCACTGAAAATGTGAGAATTGCAACTGTTTTAGCACTGAGACAATGGGAGGTGAAGGCTGCAAGCTGGAGGCAGCTTCGTAGGTGTTTCAAAGGAAGTAAGCGCTGTTCGAAAGACCAGTGCTAGCAATGGTGACAGAGAAGTGAAATTTGGAACTCATTTGCAAGAGTCAACCGCAAAGGAAAAGGACGATGTTAATAAATCCATTTGGAGGTGCACCACGCATTCTATTAGAAGGGGGGGGGGGGCAAAAGTAATGAGACAAATTGAAAAAACTCTTTATCTCTTTATAGACTCCATGTTCGACTTTCCATGAATCTCGGCATGATGTTTCGTGTTGAATCGTTTGTTCTTGGAGCTGTGCACCGAGATTGTTACAACACTTTATTCGGCTTACGTTTCGGCGGTTTCGCCTTCGTCGGAGCCTGGAAGAGTCCAAATGTGCAGAAACGACGAAGGGCTAACCTTTGTGGTGGAAGCCGAGGAGCTCCACCAGTCACCGTCAGACGGAGGTGAACGTTGGTGAATGACTTAAGCTCTAGAGACCACCTACCCTAAGGACCTCCAAGGGCATGACCCTGTAGGTCAAAACCCACAGAGGCCCACAAAGGGTGCCAGTTCTTGCGTCACCGCCACGCACTCGTCTTTGCGATTGATCTTGGGGTTCCGCGATGCGATCCACAATGCCTCTAGCGTTTTCCGCGCGGACACGTCGCTCTCGCGTGCAAGGATCGTGACAGCCACCTGAACCATTGCGCCGCCATGGCAGTCTACCCTGTGCTCACCCATTGGAGTCGATCTTTGCGACCTCCTAAGGCCGTCTAGGTGCTCCTTGACCCTAATACACAGCGGCCTTCCCGTTTCCCCCACGTACTCCTCTCTGTATTCCCTGCATGACATAAGGTACACCACCTCCGAGGTCATGCAATCACCTTGTTTCCCAAAAGGGCACACTCTCTTTATAACTCAATTACAAATCAACGATGCTGAGGAATGTGTATGCTATTAAGGTCAATGACTTGCTGCCTTGACTGCTCAGCCAACTTCCTGATCCCATCCTTCCAGAACTGCTTGGGCCTGGTGTTGATCAACTGCTCGATATGGTTGTCAAGGACTGCTTGGGTTCTTGTGTACCTTCCGACCAAGAGTTCCCGTAGACCCAAGAAGTAGTGGTAGTCGCATGGAGAGATGTCCGGCGAATACGGTGGGTGAAGCATGTGAACGTAGCCCAGCTGGGCAAGCTTATCCGTGGTCACTTGTTCCCGATGGGGTGCGGCGTTGTCGAAGAGGAGGAACTTCTTGACGCGCTACGACTGAATAAGTTCGAGTCGCAGGTCCATCTCTCGTTGACCATGGCCTTGGAGTTCATTGTGGTGCTCTTGGAAAGCAGCTTCCAGTTTACCCTTATGTGGGCGCAGACCCAAAAGCTCTGAAGGTGCTTGTCGCCGTGAACATCTCGCCGAACGAAGGTCGGTAACGGGTCAACAGGCTTCACCCAGACTGGCTGCTTGGCAGGGTTAAGGAGAAGACGTACTTCTCATCCTGCGTTAAGATTGAGTCCATGCTGCTCGGGGTTGGGAATCGGGAGAGATTTGAGCGACACAGGTCGACTCGTCAGGCTGGGGGTTTCGGCAAGAGACAGAATGCGGTCTTGGCATGCTTCTGGAAAGGGTGGAAGTGGTAACTACTCAGGTGGCCTTCAGTAGGTAGCATACAAACTTACAAATACGATAAGCACAAAGCCAGACTGCAGTCAGGAGATATATGGACACGGCATGGAGAGTCTCATTACTTTTGCCCCCCCCCCCCAATACTTCCACGAGAAGTCGTGGGGGCAGGCGCGTTAAGCCCATACGATTACTTGCGGTGATCAGCTGATGGACAAGTCAGTGTTCTGTCCTTCCCAGACAAGTGTGGAACGAATTCCCCGATCATGGATCCTTCCCGCTTCATTGGGTTCGGACACTGATTTGACAAGCAACGGGTCGTTTTGGCGGTTCAGAGCTGCTACGACAGTGAAAATTTTAGAGATGTTGCTCACCAATACTCTGCTGGTGTGCACTGTGAGATGGAACTATCAGAGGATAAGAATGTGCCATTTTGTAGCTATTCAATGTTACAGCTGGGTATTTAGCATTAGAGATATGGACGAACATACCAAGAGCGCGAAACCAAGATAGCACATGTTTAACGCGTAGGTCAAGAAACAATGGGCAATATTGCGTCAAACATGTGAAAACGTAATTTTTTGGAATACACTGTACTGCTATGGATGCCGTTCCACGCAATTTGTATGTGAGTTTGGCCCATGCAATGACTTGCGGTGGACAGCCGAAGTGAACAAGTCAGCGCTTTACCCTGCCCAGATAAGGCAGCTACCCATTCACCCGACCCCGGAGGGATGGAAGGCTTGGTTGACCTGGGCGGAAAATCCGAACCAAGAACCTGGCATTGGGTGCACGCGACAGCCGGTACCTATTGCAACTGCGCAACACGAGCCCAAATAAACAAATATGCATATACACCGTTTTCTTGTCGGATGGGAGTCTTTTCAAACAAACACACGTTTTCTAAAGCAAGCTAGACGCTTTAGAAAACAGCTTGCAAATCTTCGCGAGCGTCTTCCAGAATAAGGCAAACTTTATCTGGCATAAGAAGGTCAAAATATGACTTTATCTCAGGAAAATTTTACTGCTGTTTTACTTTGTTGTTAGAATTTACATTATTAGAATATATGTGATTCAGATTTTTTAAAAAGGTGTATTCTGTATCTAAAATCTAATATCTAACCTGTTGATTTGCTAGAAAAAGTAATGGATAAAAGCTTATTTTAAAAGGCAAGAAAGCCACAGTTTTTGAGTATATTAAAAGAAAGTATCGCTGCACACTCGCCCTACGTTCTTCATTCGACTAGTGGTGTAAATGTTGCTTATGTGAAACTACAAATTGAAGACACCTATTATCGACTGTTGTTTGTTTCTGCTATGCCGTGGAAACTATAAAAAACGGAACTTGTGCTATTAATCAGAAGAAAATCGTAACGAGTTAGAAAAGCGCAAGGCGCGATCTCCCTTGATAAAGCGAATATTTGCACAAATTCAGCTCCTTAAAATAGGCTCACATTTATATAAAATTTTGTTTACTATACCCTCTTTACTAGAGCAGATGACTTGAACATTTTTAAAGAAGGTCATGTTAAATTCTCGAAGAAGAACAGTTTTTTTCTAACTTTTTTGAAGAAAGTACCTAGTTTAATTTAGAAGTCGCTCACTTCAAATGGAAGGATGTTTAGTTCAGCTACTGACTAGTCCAGTTTTCTAAGAAATCTGTCCAATTTGGAATCAAAAAATACTGTTTACACCATCAACTCAGCCTTGTCAAATCATATTTCTACGCACAGCGCAACCCTCACATATGACACTCTTTAAAAAAATTGACAGCTTCACTTCGAAATGAAATTTATTTCGTCTATAATATCAATCAACCCATCCTCGCTAAATAATGCTGCAGAGCAGGCACGATCTTCACATGTGAACACGTTATGGCATCTGGCTTCAAAAAGACGATTTTTTAAATATTCATGAGATTTTTCCTGTCAAAAGAGATAGAGAGAAAAAGCTATTTTAAGCGTTGCATGCATTTTCTCAAGATATCCTGTATACCTGGGGATGGGATACCTGGGTGCGTGGAGCGCAGTCGGAGGAGGCGCCAACTGTCGCCTGCACCCGATACCAGGTTCCTGGTTCGGGTTTCCCGCCCAGACCAACCAGGCCTTCCATCCCTCCGGGGTCGGTGAATTGATACCAGACTTGTCTGGGAAGGATAAAGCGCTGACTTGTTCATCGGCTCGCCACCGCAATAATTGTATGGCCAAATACGCATTCAACTCGCCTCCACGACATCCCGTAGAAGTAGAATACGTGGCGCGTCCCAAAGGGGATTGAATAACGACGTCCTTT
This sequence comes from Heligmosomoides polygyrus polygyrus, assembly GCA_947396885.1. Classification (NCBI taxonomy): domain Eukaryota; kingdom Metazoa; phylum Nematoda; class Chromadorea; order Rhabditida; family Heligmosomidae; genus Heligmosomoides; species Heligmosomoides polygyrus. Next base: position 85,950,030 of record OX377206.1, read on the forward strand.
ATCCTTTATTTACCTTATCCTGTATTCCTATTAGGAACTTGCTCACTACAAAAAAGCACATCACAAAACAACGACTGAAAATCGACGTGGAAAATTCTGTAGCTATGTGTCATACTCAGTGTTGCAAAAGCTCTCAACTCTACTTTCAAATGCGCTTTGGTCCTTGCAATTGCACGGGCGCTCGCCAACTAGGGCGTTAATTTCAGATTCCATTCGGGTCAGGATTGCTGGCAGAGACGATTTAATTTGTTTTCCTGGTGTCAAATAATCGTGCTAATTTCCTATCAGCGCTGAGATGGATAACTCAGCTTCGGACGAGCAGATTCGGACGTGCGCCGTGTGGACACTCACCAATAAATCAGAAATTGACACCGTATATTACGCCTTCCGGATATTGACGTACGACACGCGATGGAAGTCACGGTAAAGTAGGCAGCGAAGCAAAAACGCCCCGCCGTAGTGCAGAATGGAGCACTTTGAGTGGGACAGCTAGAGTCCTTCTGATGATGTTTGATATACGGGCACAAACTGAGACACTGAACAGCAATGACGGCGAAGCTACAAATCAAAACGAGCCAGTTTCACATTAAAGTAGAGACTCTCTAAAAAGTTAGAATAATTTTCTGTTCCAGGAGAATTTTAGTACGACTTTCTTTGAAGTTTTAATTCATTTTAAAATGTTATCAAATTGCCTGGGCACGTGTGGCGCAGTCGCAGGAGATGCCGGCTGTCGCCTGCACCCGATACCGGGTTCCTGGTTCGGATTTCCCGCCCAGGCCAACCAGGCCTTCCATCCTTCCGGGGTCGGTGAATTGGACTTGTCTGGGAAGAATAAAGCGCTGAATTGTCCATCGGCTGGCCACCGCAAGTCATTGTATGGCCAAATACGCATTCAAATCGCCTCCACGACATCCCGTAGAAGTAGAATGCGTGGCGCATCCCAAAAGAGATTGAGTAACGCCGTCCTTTATCCTTTTTTATCTTTATCAAATTCCCACAATCTAAAAAAAACTAACGGCCTAAAACTTGTTCTAGAGAGCAGGAAGGCGCCATTTTTTTAACGATAAAAGAAGTGATTGCTCCTCGTCCATGGCACTGCGCTTTTTATTGGTTAGCGAACTTCTTGTTTGCTTGAAATTTGACAACTGTAAACAATACAATAAAAACCTTTGTAGTTAACCCACACATCTTCCTTCGATGCGTTATGTAAGCATTTTGCAAAATGAATCAAATAATAACAGTGATGAGCTTTTCGAGTGCATGGCGGGATCTTATTTCCTAATAGGTTATGCAATTGTTGCCCTTTAAAACAAAAATTCAGTTGTTAGTTTAAAAATAAAGATGATAATCAGACTTATTTATGAAGCCGAACTGAAAATCTTCAAGGAAAGTTGTATCAAATTTTCCTTCACCAAGAAATATTCTAGCCATTTTGGATGGTCCTAGTTTAAAATGTGAGAAGAATTTTTTTTTCAATTTCGAAGAACTTCACCTTAATTCCAAAAGCGTCGAGCTTGTTTGGAATAGTGTCCAACTTGACGTGAAAAGTGCCCAGTTTGATTTAAAAAGTGTGCAATTTGACGTGAAAATTGCATGTGAACTGATTACTAAGCAATTCCTTACCAGTGACTACACAGCTCAAATCGAACCCAAATGAAGAAATTCGAGGTATTTTTTTATAATTCGGGGTAATTCGGGGTATACCGATTTCTTAGCTTTCAAGAAATCAACTTCCGATCTTCAGAAGTAAAACGAAATTCCACTCCATATTTGGTTTCAATGGCGAGCATCCGAAAATATATGTATGTGTTATGGAAGCGGGGTAAGTTCGGGATATTCCATGGTAAGATGCCTTCAAAAGCAAAAGATCATTTTCCACCGAAAACTACGCAGTATGATCTTGGTATCGACCGAAGTCCAGGTCCTAGATGTGGCTTAATTCTGATTAATTCTGAGAATCCTCATAATTGACAATTCCATTCATATCATGCCCAGAGGATCTATCCTAGTCGGTGGAGGTTTTGAAAATTATGTAACGAATTGGCTTGGGATTTACGGAGCGGCTTCTAGAAAACAAAATATGACCTAAGCCGACAATATTCACAAAAAATCGGGTTCGTCACGGTTGTAACCAGAAAAAGCTGTGCGCCCACCCCTCCCCTCTCACTATGACAGATCCTGGTTATCCCATGTCAGACTGTAAGCGAATGCGCCTTGCCCTTCAAGGCGTCTTTAGAACCGTGGCGATTGTTTGTTTGTTTGTTGGGTCCTATTTTGCCCCTCTTGAAGCCGCTCCTTGAATCTCAAGTCAATTGGTAGCATATTTTTTTTAGTTATGTGTCCCCCCCCCCCCGACTAGGATAGATCCCTTGCACATTATCCTGTTGCTGCTGATGCGGCGCTGTTCGGTGAGTGTCTTCGGAGAATCAGAAGAGTGCAACTCGGCGGCCGCACGCGCTTCAGAGATGTGCGTCGTGCGAAGGCGAGCTGTCCATAAATCACAAATCAGCTGTCACATGCTCGAATAGTGTTCCCCCTAATATCGCGCTTTGACTAGTCGCCACGCTAATCAATCACTCGCGAACAGAAGCAGCTAATCGCCCACTAACGCCTGACTGATTTGACAACAGGATTCGGAATGAGCACGAGCCGGGAGTGACGGCGGAAAGCGGCGAGCAAGTGCTGTCGTACCTGTGTGGATGTAGGTGTGCTTCTTCATGTCGCTCTTCTGATGGAACCGCTTTCCGCAGTACTGACAGGGATAGGGGCGTGTGTCGGAGTGAATAAGCAGGTGCGTCGACAAGGTAGACGATCTAGGAAGAGTATCTTCTATATATGTGTATATACATATGCTACAGAAGTCATTAGCGAAACTGTACCGTTTGAAGGTCTTTCCGCACTGTTTGCACTCGAAGTGCTTGTCCACGGTGTGAGTGAACTGGTGCTGCTAAAACATAGGCCTTCTTAGTATATTCAGTACATGTCGCGTAGACGCATCGTGTGGGTGCGGGAACGCGCCGCTGCTCCTACCATAACACAAACTGAGCCGCACAGGCAGGGCACGTGATTGGCTACCGATGCTACGGTAGGAGCAACGACGTATTCCCGCACCCCGTGGTGTATCCTCGCAACATCTATCGTATATTTCAAAAAAAAATATATTCATGAGGAAGCTCCGCTCACCTCTAGCGCATTGTTTGAGGAGTAGACTTTTGTACATCTGAAGCATGGAAAGAGCCGCTCTCCAGAAGGAGATGGGCCTTCAAAGTAGCCGTGGGAAGCGGATTTGAGGCTGGCTTCTACTAAACAATAGCATGAAGCGAAGGAGAAAAGAAGACGTCGTCTTCAAATGGGATTTACCGTGAGAATCAGGAGTACGCTGCGGTGAGGACAGCAGATTGAGCGTCGGCTGACGTAAACTACCCTGCCATAAATTTGGAATCGCTGCCGAGAAACTTCCAGATATCAGGCCAAAGTCTGAGTTCATCGCCGGAAACAGCGGAGCGTACTGTTCGGCGAACCTCATCGGGAAGAGCGCTAAACAATGTTATTAAAGACTGAAATTACACAGGTCATGAAAGCGTTTCTACCGCTCTTTGATTTTTTGTTGTTGCCAAAACTTTAAAATCAACCTTAAAACCTCAAAATTTTGGTAACTGATCTGCTTAATAGTCTTTCCGTTCGTTTAAGTCAAATTAGTGGTTGCACAATGTCAACTGGGTCTATCCTAGTCGGGAGGGGGCAGCCGTAATGTGTCAATTGCGTTCGTCATTGCATATGTACTTCCCAACCACATCCCCTAAATTTAACCAAAAGCCCTCACGTAATAGGACAGCAGCTGAGACTGTCGTAGAATCTCAAGCAATTAATTGGAGAAATACTATATGCCCCCTCCGATTAGGATAGATAGCAAGTACGATAGCACTTGATGGCGTGCAGTAGTTTGATAGAGATATAATAGCTTGCGACCATTAACACTGTTAATTATTCCTACCTGGTGGCTGCAGACCACAAAAGGGCGTGACAGAATATCACAAGGCAACCAAAGATCTCTTATACAAACACAGTGAAGCTGGATTGGACAAAAGTCCTTTCTCGGGCAAAGCTGACTTCACAGAGACAAGATAGCTGGGTTTGTTAACCTCAAGTAAAGGGGAAGAAATCCTCGTGGGTATGCCGAGATACCCCCATAGGATCGTCGAGTATCCTCCAAATAGCAATATACCCAAAGGGTGGCTAAAGAAACAAGAAACATCGAATACCAGTGCTTAATACTGTGAGTGAATTGTTTGATTTATGTTGTCTGGTTCGAAGCGATCTCAGTTTTGATTGTCAGTGTGCTATATCAGCGAACAAGCTACACAGGTAATGTGCAATTTGTTAAAGCATGATCAACTAAAAAGGGCGTATATGGCGCAGTCGCAGGTGATGCCGGCTGCCGCGTGCACCCGATACCAGGTTCCTGGTTCGGATTTCCCCCATGCCAGCCAAGCCTTTCATCCCTCCTGATTACCACAAGTTCTATGGCCAAATACGCATTCAAAGCGCCCTCATGATGTTCCGTAGAAAATGCGTGGGGCATCCTAAAAAGGATGCGCCCTACTCTGCCCTCTATCCTATCGTGTTATCGTCCCATCTTATTGGGGATGCCTATGTGTTTCTTCAAGCGTACAAGGTGCGTATGAGGTCATTATTGGAATATCGTACTCCTGCTTTTAATCCCCATGAAAGGAAAGTAATTGCTCTATTAGTAGAAAGAAAGTTCCAAGAAGGTGCAAATGAAAGTTAATGGTATGTATACTAGTGTCCTTCGAGCACAGACAGAAATCTCAATTTTGGACTGCCCACGCCTTCATCTAGAAGAAAGCATAACGGCCTCCTGCTTTTTCACGAATTCACACACACCAGGAAAAAAGCATCAAACTCGCGGGTCTTGTGGCTTTGATGGAAATCAACACATAAGACAGTCCAATCAAGCACCGCGCTAGCATTGTTGGTTTGAAGTGTTGGCGTTTCTTTTTCACTCATAGGACACTGCCTTATTTGAAAGGCTTCGCAATAAGCATTTAATATTGCGCTGAAATGCCTTCAAGAAATTTCCAAGACTACACGTCAGTCTATGACACTGTTGCAGCCTTAAATTTCCTCCGTCAAATCGGTCAATGTGATCGAGTGTAATCGTTGGTGATTCCGGCACCTGGGTAGAATTTTTCAAGTTACAGGTATGCAGGAGTCTTTGCGTGTAGGATGCTGTCGCGGAGCAAGTCGAATGTTCCAGTGCATTACCAGATTTCTAAGCCCTCTCTACATACTAGTTACGTGTTTCAGACTAGAAGTTGATGTCAATCGATTGATGATGAAAATGCAGGTTACAGTTGTATGACGAACTTTTTCCACCTTCGGTCCCTCACTACGGGGAGATGACCTGCTCATAAGCCCTCAGCTAGAAACGTTCGAAATTTCTATCGAATACGGTCGCCTTTGTTAGAATAGAAGCAGAGGTCAGCGAGCGTTCAACACACGATGAAAATATTCGAACGCAGGCATTCACAGACTCACATACAATGTGGCTGTATCAAAAAAGGCCATCCTCGATTATGAAGCTGTCAGAGAACTGGCCAGTTAAGATTGGCATTGCTTAATAGAGATTTTCATGTTGATTAGAAGGATATGCTCGCAGTGAGCAAATATTGTATCACCTGTCACCTGTATCACCTGTCGTCCCGTTGATCATCGACTTGCTCTAGCGGGCGCCAGCAGCGTCTCCATTCGTCCCTGTCTCGTGCCAGAGTGTTCCATGGATCCTCCTCGCTCGAGGGACACGAAGAGCGTCATAGCAGTCGTCCAGGGCTTTCACGAAGAAGTCCGACCAACGCGTTGGTGGGCGTCCTGGTGTTCTCTTGACATCCCGCGGAATCCAGTCGGTGACGGCTCTCGTCCAGCGGGTGTCTGCGAAGCGCATTACGTGGCCGGCCCACCTAATTTTCAACAACTTGGCCCACGCGACAGCGTCTCTGATCTTCGAACGTCGGCGAAGCTCGGAACTCCGGAGGCATTCTCTCAATTGCGTGAGTCGTGTCACTCCGAGCATCGTCCTTTCGATTCCACGCGGCGCGACGCTGATCGCGTGTTCATCCTGCTTTCGTATAGCCCAGGTCTTTGAGGCGTATATTAGGGCAGGAAGAACTGTGGAGTCGAATAGGCGGGCACGGAGTCGGACGTTCTTCGTCTTCTTCGCGACTTCTTCGACCCTCTTGAAAGCTCCCCAAGCCGTTCGTTTCCTCCTGATCAGCTCTGGCGCTAGGTCGTTGGCCATATTGACTTCACGACCCAGATAGACGTAGCTGGAGCATTCCGAGATGTTCGTTCCGTTGAGCGTGAATGAAGCATCAGAAACTTGTCCGTTCCTCATGAACATCGCCTTCGCAAGGTTCAGCTGCAATCCAATATTGTATTCTTGTCTAATAATAACACAAAGACTTTTGGCCGTTAGCGTGAGCATATATGACAACTTAATAAGCTGACGCATTTTAAGCAACGAAGGCCTGAGAACACAAACTTCGCGAAGGTTTGTATGTCTTCTGTTCGCTGACACAGTTGTACATACATAGGATGTAAGCACCCATCTCCTTGAAGAGGTCGACTGAAGCGGGAGAAATTTCGTTACACAACGGAAACTTGCGTTTTTGCATCACCAAATGCGTTTCAATAGAAGAGATACCTCGCGTTTAGCTTGATTTCCAAGGATGTGTATTTTATATGAAGCAACAACACAGGCTGAAGCCAGTGTGACTCGAAATCGACGGAGTTACTGCACACCTGTAGTTTCAGTTTTGTACTACGCAGGAGCATCCGGCGAACTTGGTAGAACTGCAAGACTCCTTGTGTGCTAGCCATAAGGCTTTAGAACGCGTTGTCCACTTGCCACAGTCTTGTACACTTTCCTTATCCTTAGATACGCTCCTACCATCGAGCTAAGCTCCCGTTTCTGCTGGACATTTCTGCCCTGTCCCCTTCCGTCCCTTCGTCATTTCTCAGAAAAGTTCCACCACATCCCTGGCCATGATGATGCTCCTGTATTCGATGCGCTGCAACTCCGTCTCCATCAAGCCGAAGCTACTATTTTCAGGCGTGCAGCCGGCATGCGGCTTTCGTTTTTTGTTTTTCCCTCAATCTCCCGTCGTACGATTGCCTGAAGTAATTAAATCACGAAGCCAGGCGCTGACAGTATACGGAGGCGAGAGCCATGATGCCTGCGGCCGCCGACGGCGCCGCTGCTCGGCTGCTGAGACTTCGCCACGCCCACTCGCGCTCGGAAAATCACGACTACGGTAACGATGTGGGCACGAAATCACCACGAACAACTTCAAATGAGGGTACCGTGCCCACCAGCTGGCCAGCTGAAGAAGTCACTGCAGTAGCGTAAGGGTGTTGAAACCAACTGAAAGTTGTCAGTTGGTGTATATTGTGCCAAACGAGTTTCTAGGTGATTCTTTGTTTCGCAGGACCAGGCGTTTCGACTTCACGTCGCCTTAGGAGGCCCGAACGTGGTGGATAAGTTGACATTAGATGGCTTTTGAAGCAGGGATGGCAGATATCCTGAACGATGGTCTCTGCATATTCCGAAGAAATAAGACGACGTTCTAGTGCTCATTTCTCACATTGCTCTGATATGTCGTCTGGAAGCGCAAGGTAATCTTATGCAGCACGTTCTGGCCTCCTAAGGCGACGTAAAGTCGAAACGTCCAGCTGCGAAATGCCTCGTGTGACACAATATAGACTAACTGCAAAATTACAATGCCGAAGCTGCAAGAAATAGATGTTGGGAATTACCAACCAGAGTAATACGCGTTAAGATGCAGCACATGGCGCAGGTGATCAGGAAACTCAAGCATATGCCTATTACACGAACAAGAACCACAACATAAGACTAAAGTGTTCGAACAAAAAGCACCCGTAGATGTTATAGAAGTAGGAATAGCGTGGTTCCCCAACCTTCTCACTGACGGTAACGAACTGCAAAAGTTAAAATATAAGCACATAAAAGAAGAAATGGTGGTAAAAGTGATGCAACGTTTAAAAGAAATTTGGTACTTATGAAGCAGAGGGCCCGTGGTGCCGTGGGGTTGCATGCTAACATGTTAATGCGGCAACCCCACGGCACCCGGGGACCGGTGCTTCATAAGTAGCGGTCCCGTGGTGCCGTGGGGTTGCCGCGTTAACATGTTTGCCGGCAACCCCACGGCACCACGGGCCCTTTGCTTCATAAGTACCAGAAATTTTATGCCTTACTAGTTGCAAGAACCGCATGCCGCCCGCTCTACAACCCACTGGATTTAGTGTTTTGATTTTCTTCCAATGGTTAGTTACTGCTGGTTGTAGCCACTGTCTGTTGAATTGTATTGGCGTAAAGGTAAGCTGGCCCGGGCCAGAGAAAATCTACGTTATATCGAGAGTCGCGCTTTATCCGGAGGTGTTATAACGAGAGAGGACTGTATTAGTTTCAAGGTACCTGGCAGACGGCCTAAATGGCTACGGAAACAAACCTGGACCGATACACATCTCGGGCGGGTCTATCAATAATTAAACCCGTGGGTATGCGGGTATGGGGTATAAAGGGTAGAGGTAAGATAAGAGACAAAGACACAGACTTCATCGTGGGTATCTCTACTCGTATACCCGTCGGTTAGATCCGGCCAGCTTAGGTCCGGCCAGTAGCGATGTACGGCGTTGAGTGTTGACCTGCGATTAAGGAAGTTGAAACGCGCCTCAGCGTCATGGAGACGAAGATGCTGTGCTGGACGGCTGGAGTCACGCGCATGGACCGTATCCGCTGAGAGGGCTCCCGAAGCAGCGATGGGCTGATACGTTACATACTTGAAAGTAGCTGGCGTCCACCCTGAGCTACCGCTGGATCGGGAAAGGTGGCGTCATGACACCAGAATAGCGGACCCCGCCATGAAGCGCGACAAACGCTGAAGAAGAAGAAGAAGAAGAAGAAGAAGAAGAAGAAGAAGAAGAAGAAGAAGAAGAAGAAGAAGAAGAAGAAGAAGAAGAAGATACCCGCCGGTTAGACGGTGCTGAATCTGGCCACTGAGCTAAATTGGGAAAGGTGGCTCTACGGCACCAGAAAAGCCGGCTCCGCTGCGGGACTGGCGCTGAAGAAGGAGAAGAAGATTAAACGAATTATTCTAGTCAGGGGAGGGTAACTGTTAAGTGTGTTAAGTGCCAATTTTATCATTTCATGCCACACAACCATGTCCCTTGAACTTACATGAAAGCCCTCGCATGGTGGCACAGCAACTGGAGCTCTCGTAGAAACTCAAGCAAGGAATTGGAGGCGCAAATCACTACATGACCCTCCGATTATGAGAGATCCGATTAAACTAATGTAGAACTGGTGTGCTGTTTCCTTCTTCTGGAGTGCGCCTACTCAGTTCTATTACAGATGGGTATTCATCTGTTATCACGTTTCTTTAGCTTGGCTTACGTTTCGCCTTCGTCAGAGCTTGAAAAAAATCGAAAAACATTTGTGAAACTGTCCGTTCAAACACGATTCTATCCTATAGAGTGTTTTTCTTGAAGAAAGATTTTGACAACATCTAGCTTTACAGGCGTTCCTTCATAATTGCCATACTGGATCTTGTCCCTATCTCTCCATAAGATTATTCTGTAGGATGGAATGATGCTTGGAAGGACAGTTTCGTAAAGCTTTTCGATTTTTTCAGCCTCTGACGAAGGTGAGGTCGTCGAAACGTGGGCGGATTTAAATAATCGTGATAAGAACCTTGGCTAGCGGCTCAGCAAAACAACATCCCTATAAAGTCAACATGTCAAGGATTATTGAAAGTCGAACTTCACGAAGGTGCAAGACAACTGAATACGAGATGACCCACCTCCCCCTCTCACCCTCTCTCCCAAAGCAGCTTAGCTCCTGCTGATTCAATACGCAGGTGAAGTAAATCAAGGATGTGGCTTAAACATCCCTCTAGCTAGAGCTGTAGCAAGGAACAAGCATAAAAGAACTGGCACAAAGAAAAGAAATTCTCAAAGAAGTTCCGCCAGACCGTTTGCAGTTCTATCGCTTCCAAAATACGCCGTGAGGTTGGTCGTACTGTACGCAGTCCCGTGACACACAATCGTGACATGTGATTGCGTACAGTAGGACTACGCAGTCCCGTGACACGTGTGGCCGGTTCAATGCGCGTATTCTTAGGGCATGTCGCAATCGAGCTAAAAGGATTCTCCAAGGTAAGTTATCATTGAGATTTTTTATGCTTTTTATTATGCTTTTTCGTCTCTACCATGTTGCTAGCACTACGTTTTCTATATTACGTTGTTTTGGATTTGCATGAAGTTTTTGCTTGCCCTGTAGAGGACTGCATGCTTCCCCCCTAACTCGCACAGGGCCCAACTGTGATGAAAGACTTGGAATGGGCCAGAAGACGAAGCTCGTTTGTTCCTCGTGAGTTCCATGGCAGTTGTTGAAGAAAATCAGCGAGATAAAAGGGAAGCGTTCGATGACAAAAAGCGACTCGCCTTACCTTCAGCGCTGTTTATCACGATGGCTGGATCTATCCAAATGGGAGAGAATAGCTCGCTCTGCATGTCCGTCAACGGCGGCAAAATTGAAAATAATCTATAGCACAGGGCCAATAGCTATGAGGGGACGGTGTGTTGCACTTTCCTACCAATCGCTCATCTATTCAGAACATTTTTACGAGATTTATTTACCTTTGACACCCTCCTTCAAGCGCACGAGAGCAAGATTCGTGTTCAAAAATCATTTTTAAAACCATCTAGCAGGAGTCAGAAGGAGAAGCGCTAAGATGGAAAATTGGTAAATTCGAAATTATATCCACAAAGGGCGCGTAGGGCGCAGTCGGAGGAGGTGCCGACTGTCGCAGTTCATGGTTGGATTTCCCGTCTAAGCCAACCAAGCTTTCCATTCCTCCGCGGTCGGTGAAATGGTACCAGATTTGTCTTCTCGGAAGGAAGATGCGCTGACGTGATCATCGGCTGGCTACCGCAAGACAGTAAAGCAACGACACTCAAAGCTGGTTAGCTACAAGGATAAGGAAGAAGGACATTGTCCCCTCAGTGTGTGGGCCATGCATTTTACATCCACAGGAGATAGTGGAGAAAATTTGATATATACAATGACTTGCAGTGGCCATCCGGTGAACAATTCAGTGCTTTATCTTTTCGTCCTTCCCGTCTAGTTTGGTTCTACTTCACGGTCCCCGGAGGGTTGGAAGGTTTTCTTGGTCTCGGTGGGAACCGAACTAAGGGGATGGGGATGTTCATCGTACACGCGACAGCAGGCGCCTTCTTGGACAGCGCTTCCACGCGCCCTTTGGGGCTGTTGTATATCAAGAAGTAATAGCGCAGGCGGAGGAGGTACCGACTGTCGCATGCATCCGATACCAGGTTCTAGGTTCGGACTTCTCGCCCGGGACAACCAAAACTTCCATCCCTACTGGTATCATACTTCTCTGGGAAGATAATGCGCTGACTTGTTCATCGGCTAGCTGCAGGTCCACAGGCCAATATGGCCAAATACATCGCATTCAAACTACCTTCACTACATCCCCTAGAAGAAGAATGCGTGGCGCATCCGGTAACGGATGTAGCAACGCAGTCCTTTATCTTATTCCTTATTTATCAAGAAATAGTTGCAGTTGAGCTAACAATAACTTAAGCAGCTTCCCATTGATTGGGATATAGTTTGGTCTTAGATCGGCTATCGAGATGCATAAGTACAATGTCAAGGATTTGTTCGATTTTTCAGAGCCGCTGCCGCTGTACAGACGCAAAGATCACAGCTTCTCACCTTGCTGGAAGACGGCGAGCTTCTGCTGAAACGCTAGTGTCGCTCCCAATCGTTGCCAGTCGAGCACGTCACGTCCGTACTTAACCACAAACTCGTTGGAAGTCATGGCTTTCTGCTTTTCAGCCAACAGATTGGCGACCGAGTAAACACTGCCACCGGCGGATGATTCGGGAACGAGATGCATCGCATACGAGCCGAGAGCGGACGGCACACTTCTCACACGTGATATGCGTTGACGGATCTCGTTAGAGTGCAGCAGATGCAGGCGGAGTGCTTCAGAAGACCTCCACTTCAGACTGCAGGTCTTATTGAACAGTGCGAAACGAAATCTGGAAAAACTGGGTCAGTAGTGCTCTGCTTGTAGGACGAGAATTTGGATCACGCTTGGCCTTCTGAGTAGAGCACTGCTTCTAGCACCCGTACAGATGGGTAGAAACTATATCGCTCAACTCCCGGCCTTAGCAAATCATCTTTTCATGATGTTTTCGTCGTAAGTTCACAAACAGATTGTCGGCGTCTGATGACCCAAATCACAAATCCCGACGGTAAGAAGGAAAAGCCAAGAAAAAACAACGGAAATCGTGAGAAAAGCCACAATAGTAAAGAAGTATAGAAAGTATGGCTCGATCGTATTGCCCATAAAAGCGTTCGTTTCGAAACCAGCGTTATGGTGGCAAAAAATCGAGAACAAGAGCACTATTTCAATGAGAGCTGTGTTCAATTCAGAAAGCGTTTTGACGATGATCGTGTTGCCTTTTACCAACTGACGTTCTCATTTTAATCCACAAAATTCGAAATAAGCACGTCATTCGAGATCTCCAGTCGGTCATTTTTGAATAAATATAAATTCGCAAAACTCTGTGGACTCAGAAATAAGGGACAACATTCAGATGGTAAAAACAGCAACGATGTCAGTTGATCGGAAAATGAGGAAGTAACTGTCATTCATTAAAGGACATTGAATAGAAAAATATTAGACAAAAATAGGATACAAAGAAAAATAGAAAACTGTATACAAACAAGAAATGTATTTGTAAAATGCCCAATTCTCGCAATACCTCAAACCAGTTAAACGCTCGGAACTACGATGTCGAGCTCCTTCTTCTCCTTCAACTTTATTTCATTTCATATTCAAAAGTCAAGACCGACGCTTCGGCAACTTTTTTTGTAGCTCACAAGTTCGCTCAGATTTCAGAGCTCAATAGCAGACAAAATGGATGATATTCTACCCCAAAGTACCAAGGACAATCCTACTTATCTCCTAGGTAAGGAAGAGATTCACAACTGGTTAAGGAAGATCACAGTAGATGCAGAGGAAAAAAGAATAATTAAGAAAGAAACCTTTTGGAGAAATTGTATAATCTACTATTATATGACTGACTTTAGCTATAGCAAACAACTGGTCACTATTTAGAGGTTGCTGTTTATCCGAGGCGGCTGAATTTTTGAAGCGTTGTCCTGGTCGACCATTACTGGAATATTAACCGAAACTTTAGCCAGGTTAACAACCAAGTGAGTACCGCTCAATCAAGAATAAAATGGGAGCAATAGACATAACGTACTAGAGCAAGTGTGTCTGAAGATAAGCTAAACATTACAACGAATGTTACAAGACGACTTGTCACCCTTAATAAACTAGAAGTGAGTGGATAAGTCAAGAAGCAACGTTGTCAACGATGAGCTTGTGCTAAGCAAGATGAGAAGCAGTACGGAGATGCTGATCAGGATGAAAGTGCTGCAGTACAGGGAACAGGTATCAAAAAGTGTGCTGTTGTGATGATCGTTGTGAAAATAGGCTGTGAAAGCATTGTATTATAGACCACGAATTGACTTAGAAGGCCTCAAAAGACCAGAAGTCTTACTACGCACGAAGCGGGGAAAGCTCTTCAGAACCATGTGATCCGGCTCAGCTGGTAAGTGCACGCTTTTAGGTGTGTCGAAGCACTTGTTTGTTAGTCGCGAATTGTGCTAGCTGCTTTTTGAACGCTCTATGAGACGATAGGACTTCTTGATGTGGAACATGAATTCTGTAACTGCACCATATCGCATCACATTTATTCTCAAGATTTACCAACACCTTCAAGAGTTGGTTCTAGGATAGCTGCCTCTGAAGGGGTGCTTATCCAATTTAACACGCTTTCTAGCACTAATCTCTAGAGCCGACGACAAAAAAGTCCGAAATCGGTGTTGGCTGTCCGCGTCCGAACTTCAGCAACACGAATGGCAGGAACGAAGGCAAATTGTGGCCGCTGGTCTTCAGCTACATCCAAGCGACTGGAGCGGGGGTCAGAAGGAGGCTGATCAGCCTAGCGGTAGGTCAGAAGCAGATCGTCTAGAGAAGCGACGAGAGCATCAGCTAGGAGGTAGACCACCACCCCCAGCCTCCCTTCAGGGTTGATATGCGCCGGAAGCAGTGGCGGAACGGGACGACGATGTGATTGGTTGGCGCGGTCGGCGGTGCTGGCGCCGCCGCCAACTCTCCTCCTCTCCTCCTCTCCGACTCGTCTCGCCTCGCTCGTGCTCATGCTCGTCGCAAGAGGGGGAGGGAGCATGAAGCTGGCTGCTCGCGCTGCTTGCTCGCTCGCTCGTCCATCCCCCATCAGTCCGTCACTTTTGCACACATTTAAATTAAACCGCGCACATCCCGCTGGCTGCGCATATTGCTCGGCTGGTTCACGCTTCGTGCATCATTGAATAGTTCGGCCCTGAGTGTGGATGAATCGTCGCTCATCAAACAGCAACGATATCGACTTGCCTTTGGAGCACAGCGCACACATTTACTTATTTATTTATTTTGTATATGGATAACCATGTAGAGGCCACACAAAGCAAAAGAACATGTGCTAAAGCCAAGGTAAGCAGGAAAAAGACAAGCAACAAGGATCTACCTAGTAAGGAGAAAAGCTACTAAGCTGCATCCTAAACAAAAGCAGAACACTTATTAAGCGAAAAGTGATACAAAATCAGTTGAGCACAAAAGAACGCATCAAAAGTTGGCTTTTTGAAGAATAGCAATAGCAAAGAACAGTTATGTGTCAAAGAATTGTGTCAAAATTAATACGAAATCAGCTGATCACAAAGGATTAAGGAAGAGCTTGCTTTTTAAAGATTTGCAAAAAACAACTCAGGATCGTAGATTGAAGAAAAAACGAAAACGATTTATGATCAATCATTGAAACGCAAGCAGTTGTATGGACTGCACAGCTCAATAAGATGGATTATTGTGTGGATGAAAGATGAATGTCTCTAAAGAACATCTATTGTGCCAAAAGTGATACGAAATCAGTTGAGCACAAAAAATACAGCAAAAGTTGGCTTTTTGAAGATTAGCAACGGCAAAAAACATTTATTGTGCCTAAAGTGATACAAAATCAGTTGAGCACAGAAGATAACAGAAAAAACTTGATTTTTATAGAGTGGCAAAAAGCGATCTCTTCCATAAATTGCGTGAAAAGTGTTTTTTAGGCTACTCAGTAGTTTACTCTTTGAAAAAGGTACTCCATCAAAATATCGTTTATTCTTTTTTAACTAGTTTGTAGTTAAGTTCCCAAATGTCATTTCTGTTTAAGAAAGTTTCTGACGTGTAGTTGAACGTCTTCGACAAAGAATTGAGAAACTATGCAGGATGTTCATCACGAATTCACTTTCCTTTGTGATGTGCCATGCATTCTTCTTCTATGGCATGTCGTAGAGGTCATATGAAGGCGCACTTATTTGTCTATTAACTTATTTATTGTTGATGAACGCACGGCAATTGCGTTTAAAAAGCTACTTGAATCCTTGCAAGTAATACCAAATCTTAGGTTGCCCGGAAAGTTCTTAGCGTTTTGAGTGCTTCATTTTGAACGACCACAACTTTCTCAAATCTTATCGGATTTAATCGAAATAAACACCGTTCCAATCAGCACACTTTTGCCAACGGGACACCTGTCGACTTATTAAATCAGCGAAAAAATTAGGTGCTCGAGATTCGACAAAATCCATGAAAGTTTTTTTGGCTTGGTCCTGATTGGTAAAGGTTTTACCAGCGAGAAAGTTCCGAAAGTGTTTGAAAAAAATGTTAGTCGGTTGGTGAGAGGTCTGGAGAATATGGCGGGTGAGGCAGAGCTTCAGCCCTTAATCCGTTCAATTTTCGAATACTGATAGTGAAAGGTGTGGGCGGGCGCTATCGTGCAAAAGAATTGGGCGGCCTCTTCTGTTCACCAATGCTGGCTGAAGTTGAAGCAATTTTCGGTGCATTTCGTCGATTTCCTTAGAGCAGGACTCTGCTGCGATTTTATGGTCTGGTGCCAAAAAGTTGTATGGATCGCACCAGCCGCCGAGCCACCACACAGTGACCATTACCTTTTTTGATGGAGGTCCGCCTTTGGAAAACGCCAAGGGAGTTCGTCGGCGCCCAACCACTGTCCGGGGTACGTTTCCTGTTACCAAGGAGAATTCACTTTTCATCACAAGTGATGACTCGATCCAAAAACGCGTCAGGTTTGTTGCGTAAAAGTAGGGAAGAACAAATCTCGAAACTCGACAATTTCTGCCGCTCACTCAACTCGTGGGGCACCCACTTTTCGAGCTTCTTCACCTTCCCAAGGCGTTTCAAAGCATCCGCAACAGCAGTTTTATTGGCGTTTAGCTCTTCCGCGATCCTGCGAACCGTTTGGGATGGTTCAGCTCCCACCAATTCCTACAACTCTTCGTCCAGGATTGCTCTAGGTCGGCCGCTACGAGGGTCATCGTCGAGGCGGAAATCTCCGGTCCGAAATTTACTGAACCATAAATGCGCAATGAAAGTTGATTTTCGCTTAATAATAGAAAATTGAAAAACAGTAACACAAAACGCAGAGAACTTTCCAGGCAACCTTATAGCTCCTATCCCATAAGTGCATTAAACCTCTTAAGAGAGAGAACAAAAACGAAAAGACCAACACCAGTGGAAGGGTAAAAACGTCAACAAGCAACTATCGTAAAGAAAAACAAACATACGAATTAAATTGCTAGGAATAGCTGAAGGCGCAAATTAACCCTTTCATCTAGGAAACCTCGGAGCTGGTCATTTTATGAACTAACAATTTGAAGGCGCTGAGAGTGTGTTTAGGACTAAACAAAGACTTGGATGGACAAGTCACCGTTTCATCCTCCCCAGGAACGTTTGCTAGCAATTAACCAACCCTCAAAGGATGAAAGGCTTGGTTGGCTTGGCGGGAAATCCCAACCAAGAACTCGAAATCTGGTGCACACGACAGCGGCACCTCTTACGACTGCGCTACCACGTGCCCCTCTTTACGTTTAGGATGCTGAAAATTTCCAGGAACACGTGGCATACCTTTGAAACGACAGGATTCAAGAAGGAGACACCAACTAACCTGTTTATTCATATATTACACAGCGTGAATCTATACAGCGGAACTGCACGTGGATCTATCCTAGACGAGAGGAGGCAACCGTACAGTGTCCCTAGCGTTCATTGTTATCCCATGCCACAAAACCCCATCCCTGAATTTAAATGAAACTCCTCGCATCATGGAACAGCAACTACAGATCTCTTGCAAACTCAAGGAAAAAAATAGAGGCGCAAATCACTATACGTCCCCCCCCCCCTCCGATAAGGGAGTTCCTTGCACGCATAACATGGAAAATATGTAGAACCAAGCTGACGAGATGGTGGTAAGTAAACCATAAATTTAGGAATTACGAAAGGCATGTAACTAAATTTAGGCGATCAGGCGTTTGAAGTAGGATACAGTAATACCAACAAGGTTCTCATGTTCTGCGTTTCCTAAGTGATTCTCATATAAGAATGGATAGGATACGGTAAAACTTCCTTGTGAGAATTTTTAACAACACGATTATGTAGGTCGGAGGTCGTGGTAGCTCAGCCGGAGTAGGCGCCGGCTGTCGCTTGCACTCGACTCCACCATTCCTGGTTCGGATTTCCCGCCCAGGCCAACCAAGCCTTTCATTCCTGCGAGGTCTGTAGTTGGTAACAAACTCGTCTCATGGAACAATGCGTGCCACCTCCTAAAACTGATTGGTTAATGCAGTCGTTATCCCTTTATATTTTTATGATTAAATCTGGTGTATACACCTGAACGACGATTAAAAGAATGTAAATTCCTTTAATTGAAAAGCGCCCGATGAGTGTGGATTCACGTGTTTCCGTTCACGAAATCAAAATCGCCTTTATAATCACTGGAAAGAACCCAATCTTTATTCAGACAGGATACCTCCAGCATGTCTTTGTCTTCGGTACAGCTCCAACATCAGCTATCTAACAGTGAAACCAGATTCTTCTGTTACAGACAAGTCGTAGATGGGAAAATGGTACACTAACAAAGTTCTCGTGGAGGGAGCAGCAGCGATGAAGCCAACAAGTCGGGCCATTAGTAGGATAGTGCAAGAAACATATTCTTTGATCGATTGTCTTTAGGACATGGCATGACGTTGATAGTAATTGGCCAAATGTGCGAGAGACGTTCTTTCATATTCACAAATATTTAATGTGTTTGCTTAGAAAAAGGGACGGAAAAAATCCGAATGCTTTCGGCCCATCCAATTTTCGACGACGTGGCCCATGCGATAACGTCCCTGATCCTCGAACGTCGACGAAGCACGGAACTCTGGATGCATTCTCGTACTTGAGTGAAACCCTTTCTCCTAGCATTCTCCTCTTGAAGTTGATCGCATCGTTTTCTTTTTCGTTTTTTTTTTTTTTACAAGAGCTCAATATTCGAGCACAATCCTAGAGCTGATCTGAGCCACCACTAGCAAATTAAAGTATTCTATCGTGTTATAGGCTGTGAATTGAAAATGTCTCAGCTTTGGACGTCTAGATCCACCGGGGGCAGACATAACTCCAACGCCGCGCGAACCCCTGTGGCGTCGCGCACGGTGCGCTGCGAAATTGGACGAGTTGTCGCGGTCCGATGCTTCCGACGGCTAGAAACACTTTCTACAGGGACATGCTGCAGCCTTTGCCTCAATTCAACGTTTCTTGGAGATGATATATGAAACTGGCTTCAATAGGACGATCAGCAACAGTTTATACCGGAATCCTGGTCATGTGGATGATCTCTAGCGTCAGCATTTGCCATCTACCACTTCTTCGATCAATTTTTACCCGTGATTATGGTTATGCTACGGAAAAAGATCACGATCACCTATTCTCGGATCAATTGTCCTACTGCAGACTGTTGCCTATCACATTCTGTGGGATCTTAAGTTCCTTGCTAGAAACGTGGTCTGGGAGCTTAAACACCGAGAAAATTTCGTGCTCCGCGGCTGACCATGCGTCACCGAGCGCACGTCCGCGTTTCCGCGCCGCGACGTCGCGTTGGAGTATTTCCTGAAGTCCTAGGTTAGGTCCCAAGTCGGAATGGCAGCCTGAGGCCGGGTAATCAACGACTTACAGCAATTTAACAGCGAAAATTACAGCCGAAATCCCTGATAGCGCGGCTTTTCAAGTAATATGGTGAGCGATAAGCCTCATTATCTGAGTTTTTCGCTGTGAATTCTCTGTTAAAGTTATGTAAATGAATGATGAATCCGACCACTGGACTGTTTTCTAGATTAAGATGGAAACTCTTGTGCATCTAGCATACTCTCGAAATCTCTACAGAACTAACAGTCAGAATCCGCTGTCAACAACCTAGGCTGAATACTGGGGCAGTAATGACGCTGAACTCAACAAGATCATTGCCTCACGAGCTCTAAGCTCAGCAGTTCATCAGCAAAGGTGAGTAGATTATGATGCAGTTTCTATTTGAACCGAAAATATTGTCTGAAGAGGCGCCGTTCTATTTGCAATTTGAACATGGTGGAAAATCCTGTAATAATATTTGAATAACCTAGTACTAATCGACGAAATTGAATTCAACCAGTCGATTAAGCAAGTGGAGTGGACGTCTCGGATGAATTTCGTCCCACAGCTGCGCCATCCAAGTACCGAAATGCAAAATCTGATATGTTTACCGACACTTCATCGCAATATGACCCTCGTGCATATTTGAGAGCTGACGTACAGCACGCAGTTCTAATGAAGGACATGCCAGAATTGCCTGCTGAGTGGGAGAATTGGTAAGGGTCTGAGACGACGACAGAATAAGGAAACGAAGAGATCAGCAGTGAAACACCATGAACGACACTTCAGTTCCTCACGAAAGTGAATAACTGCTTGGATTTCTGCTCTTCTAAGCAACGTGTATGATATTGTATATTTATTCAAGGCATAGACAAATGTCGAATGTCCAGAAGGCAAGAAATCATTGAAGAACACTCCATAAACTGATTAGCATGTAGTATAGCTCCCGAAATTTTTTCGAATATTCGAATGGTTTCGAATGCTCACAAATTTTGAATAATCGAATTTGAATATATTGGAGAACTGCAGTTTTTTGAGTATTCGAATTTGAATACATTCAGAAACGCGACTTTCTGAATATACTAGTTCGCATACATTCGAAAAACGCGATTTCTTGAATATCCGAGTTCCAGAATTCAAATTCGAGTGAAAATCATTCGAATACCTATTCGAATAGGTCATTCGAGCACAATTACAGTAAGTAGACATTAGCCGTGTAAACGACGTAGCACAAACAACACACTTTATAGCATTCCTTGATATCTTTTAGCGTTCCACACGTCTTCTATAGATCTGAGCAGAGAACCTCAGTTGATATTCGCACTTGGCCAAAAAATGCCATTAGTTGAGTGCCACTTAAAATAGTTTAGAATATATGTAGCTACACAAATTACAATGAGAAGCACTTCGTCATGAGCGTTCTGGTGGTGAAGCTGTTCTGAATGTTTCTGAGAAGGTCTAATATAAAAAACATATAAAAAATGTTTATTTGTTTATGCCAACCTTAGTTAGATATCTCGACATTACATCATGCTTCGCTCGATTGTTGTTTGGTTTTATTTCGATATTTTTTAAACCTTTGCCCTGTGTCTTCTGAAATATTCGGCAAAAATACTTTAATCCAGATGCAGCACCTAGTGTTATCCAAGCTGCTCACAATTTGATTGTGTTGGTTTTAAAGCTGGATACTTACTTGATTGTCACGTCTTTCTTGATGTGTTTTTTCTTCAAGGGCGCACCTCGTGTTCAGTAATGAATGAATGAATGAATGAATGAATGAATGAATGAATGAATGAATGAATGAAGACGTCGAAGTTTCGACGGAATTATTGAGGTTCCATACCCTTTTAGAAAAATAAGATAGACAAAAATAACAATATGTGGAGAGTATTAGCAAACACAAGAAAGAATGTTTAACTGTTAGTGCTCTTGTTACAGCCGTTCACCAAGATTGGTGCAATCCCAATCGGGGGGGGGGGGGGGGCAGTCCATTACGAATTGTTGATGGTAGCTACGCATTAATACTTACAATATGCAATACAACATATGAATGCCTTAACTTACCTGATCCCCTCCCTAGAAAATGTCCGAGCGTTACGCTGAAACATTTAAAAAATTCCATTATGGGACTATGACGGTGCAGGGAGGGGGGGGGGGTGGGCACTATGCACGGCAGCGGGTTGTGATTCAGAATTATTTGGTTTGGAAAAAAATCGCAACCCCTATGCACTAATCGATTAAGGTAATAACGTTGCTTTGACGTGTTTTCGTGGTTTTATAGTATTGTGATTGTTCCAGGTTTCTGTTCAATTTAGTGTGTTTTCATTACTCCATCCCCTTGACTAGGAAAGCAATATAGGGAGCTGATTTTGGAAAGACAGCATTGGATAATGTAAGCATAATTATATATATTTATATGTTGTGGTGCATGTTGCATTCCTTTATAAGTTGAAATGGCCTGCCCTTCCCCCCCCCCCCCCCGATTGGGATTGCACCTGCCAAGATTCACTGAAAGTCGATCTTGGGCAGTTCATCACAAGGAAATATGTTCTAACACATTTGTTTAAGCTTCGAGCTGCTGGTAGAGAGGCTATATATTACTTTTACTACAGGATGTTCTGCTGCGATCAAAACTCCTGCGCCAAGCGGGATTCGATCCTGTACCTTTTGCTATCCGGGCAGCGATGCTACGCCTCCCACCACCGGCGCTGTTCAACCGAACAGAACATCCGCGAGGGGGGTGGGGCAGACACAACTTCAACGCCGCAGGATTTCGCGCACGGTGTGCGACAAAATTGGACGAGTTGTCGCGATACGAATGCTTCCGCCAGGGACGGCTATTGACGTCATACGCGCGTGGTAGCCGCGTCTTGCTACTGGGATCGCTAGAGCGCGAAAGTGTGTTCCGGCGAGGTTGATCGCGTGGAAGAAAGAAGGAGACATGAGATGAGGATGGTGTTTCCTGGTAAGGAAGTAGGAGTGGTTGTTAACAAGGAGCGGGTGGAATGAGAATCAATCAAATGAGTGAAGGGGAACAGTCAAGGATCTGGTGGGGAAAATTCGAAACAAGAAGTTGGAGTTGCGTCCTGGAGCCAACATCTGCGATATCTTCGAGGCCTGTCAGCACTCACTCGTGATGTCGGTATGAAAGCAAAGCAGAATGAAGTGAGATTTAGGTGTCAACTTCTGCCTCGAGCTCGCGCTCATCGGCGAACATCACCGCTTGTAAGCAGATCTCGAACTAAGGACATGCGTCGCGAGGCACTTCATAAAGTCCTACCGTAAACCTCTACTGACTTTGAAAGTTAGGCGCACTTGCGCATCATTCTATGCATATGGAAGAGCCTGGAATTTATTTCAATCAACGTTCCATTTAAAATGCATTCCGTCCAGCGGACGCCTAATCGCCGCAACTGCCGACTAGTAGTCTTCTGAAATTACCACTGAAACACTTTCGCGGAATGTCCAGATGCCGTTTCCGAGAGCCAAAAATATTGTATGGGTTATGCTTTGTGAGCCAAACCTCTATAAAACATAGAGCTCTGGTTTCCAAATGGGTGGAAGTCGGGAATAAATGAAGTTCTTAAGATGTTGAAATCTACATGCTGTTTATGGGTCAAAAATAATCTCGCAATATGAATGTGAATTTGGAAAATACAGTGACTTTCGATGGCCAGTCGATGAACCAGTCAGTGTTTTTCCTCTCAGAAAATTCTAATAGTAATTCACACACAGTGGAGGGATGCAGCGCTTAATTGTCCTGGGCGGGATCCGAACCAAGAGCCCTCGATTAGGGGCTCTGCACGCGACAGCTGACGCCATTTCCGGCAGCTCTAACGCGGGCACCTAACTGTTATACATACATTTGCCTCAAGTGATCTGCTAATGTACTAGTACCTCTCGAGTTGAACCCACAGCGTCGCCAGAAGGTGGACATTACGCAGGCTACCTATCCTGAGGATCAGAGACGCTGTCGCATGGGCCAAGTCGTCGAAAATTAAGTGGGCCGGCCACGTGATGCGTTTCGCACACACCCGCTGGACAAGAGCCGTCATCAACTGGATTCCGCAGGATGTCAAGAGAACACCAGGGCGGTCACCATCGCATTGGTGGGACTTCTTCGAGAAGGCCCTGAAGGAACGATATGACGCTTTTCGAGTCCCTCGAATGAGGAGGATCTATTGGAGCACTCTGGCACGCGACAAGGAGACACCGCTGACGGCCGCTCGAGCAACTCATTGATCAATGGGATGACAGTTGATAAAGGTGAAACACATCCTGAATTCCGCTTCCTTGTCTTCATCGAGAATAAGCATACACACAGCCACCTTCTTGCGATAGGCCGAGAAGAAGGCCTCCAGATAACACTGTGACTCTCCCCGGAAAGCACCGTTAAACCCTAACCATTAAAAAAAGGATAAAGGACGGCGTTACTCAATCCCTTGTAGGATGCGCCAGCGCATTCTTCTTCTACGGGATGTCGTGGAGGCGACATGAATGCGTATTTGGCCATACAATGACTTGCGGTGGCCAGCCGATGAACAAGTCAGCGCTTTATCCTTCCCAGACAAGTCTGGTACCAATTCACCGACCCCGGAGGGATGGAAGGCTTGGTTGGCCTGGGCGGGAAATCCGAACCAGGAACCTGGTATCGGGTGCACGCGACAGTCGCGCCTCCTCCGACTGCGCTACACGCGCCCAAACCCTAACCCTAACCATTATATGCTTAAAATAATGACTGTTGCCGTTTTGTCGCCGGTATTTTCTCATTTAGTGAATATTATTTTATATCCACTGTGCAATATGCACTATGCCCTCGAAATTCGAATGTTTCAAAAATGGAATGTCGGACGCAAATAGAAAGCTCGCTATAGGCTCTGAAAGGAAGAGCATTTTTCAAAGTTTTCTAAACTAATGGCACAATTTGTATATATTTATTAAACTCCGACTTTCAAATACAAACCTCAGTAACTGAAAAAGGTTCTATTTGTGTCTAAGGCAGCTTATGAAGCACATCAAATCATACCAAATCGTTTAGCGGCTGTTAAACGACTCCCGCACGGGAGTATGCAAACAAAGCCGAGCCGGCCGGCCTACGGTAGCCCTGAATTCCTTTTCGTTTTCCCGCAAGGATCGATGCAGGTGGCATCAAGCACACCTCCCGCAGTTATCAAATATGGAGAATGTGAAGATTGGAATCGGATCTCTGCGCTGGCAGTCAGTGTATCCACACTGTGTGACCGAGCCGAGCGAGCGAACCGAAATAGAAGCCGATGAAGTTACAATGGATGAGACGGCAATAATGGGGGCGAGAGTGCACAGGAAGCTATGGCATAGGGTTTTCCAGGTTTCATTTCCATTATCTGAAGAGTCATGGGCGCGTGTAGCGCAGCAGGAGGAGGAGCCGGCTGTCGCGAGCACCCGATACCAGTTCCTGGTTTGAATTTCCCGCCGAGGCCAGCCAAGCCTCCCATACCTTCGGGGTCGGTGAGTTGGTGCCAGACTTCTCTGAGAATGTTAAAGCGCTGATTTGTTCATCGGCTGGTCACCACCACAAGTCAATGTGTGGCCAAATGCGCATTCTAATCGCCTCCACGGCATCCAGCAGAAGTAGAATGCGTGGCGCATCCCAAAAGGGATTGAGTAACGCCATCTTTTATACTATTCAAACTGTGTATGCTTTGAAGTGAACTAAAAATTAAGCAACCACCACTTTTTCTCTTACCGATCGTAACACCTATTTCGAACAAAAAACCGTTTGACGTTCCCGATTTTTTGGCTTGCTTTTAATTAAATCATTATGCTACAGTTGCGGGATGAGAACTTTAGAGTCACTTAAGCGGCGCAAGGGTCTTTTTATGAGATCCTTTATTTATTTATTTCTGGCGTGAATTACAATCAATCACGGCGTAGAAGACACAAGCACAAACACAAAAAATATAAAAATAGTTGGCCAAAGTCATCTACAGAAGACATCTGTGGTTTAAAAGATGTTTAATCTGACACAAAGGCATGTTATCAGAACCTTTCGCCAACAAGCAGGTTGAGATGTTTAAGGTTACGATAAGTGAGGAAGTTAGACCTAACCTGTGAAATTGGCACTTGAGGATTCAGCCTTAGCCTTCCTCCTCAGCTTCTTGTTAGTGGGACATCAAAACTTTTATACTTTTAAGCAGTTGGCGTGTCGAACACCTTTTCAGCCTCGTCAACTCGGGCCGCTGCACATCGCTTCCGATTGCAGTGAAGCTCTGCAAATTCCCGTCGCTGCTCTTTTCCGTCCATGTTTGTCCATTACCTTGATTGTGTGCTGAGCACCTGAGCGAAACCGCTCTGTTCGAATCTGCGCGCTTTATCGTCGAAATGGCGAGACGATTAACGGCCCATTGCGCATCTACATATATATCCAGCCTTTCGAATTCGCTGCTGGAGTCGGCTGACGTTCAGCTGAAACGATGAAAAAAATTGATACAGTGAAGATCGGGGAATCGGGTCCTAATCCTAATCAGAGCGGGAGGGCATGTAGTGATGTACATCTCTAATCCCTTGTTGTGCATGCTGTTGCAACGCGCTTGTGCAAGCTGGTATACCATCGCCCTACATCCGACTTCTCGACAAATGCTTCTCGAACACATCGACCACCATCCAGTTGTTCGATCGAAAGCTTAAGATTCCTACCGGGAAAGGAGTACGGCAAGGAGACACGATTTCTCCTAAGCTATTCACAGCGGCACTCCAGGATGCCATGAAATTCTTGAACTGGGACGATAAAGGCTACCTTGTCGACGGTAAACGGATCAGCAACCTTCGCTTCGCCGACGATATTGTTCTCATCTCTACTAGCACGGCAAAAGTCGAGGAAATGCTGAACGAGCTCAATGTGGCAGGGATGAAGATTGGATTGGACATGAATATGTCCAAAACGCGGTTTATGGTCAACCAGTGGCGTGACACGGGACTCGTAAGGTTAAATGGAGTCGCTCTACAACAGGTTGACTCCTACGTAAATCTAGGAAGAGAGTTGAACATGGATAACGACCTCGCTCCTGAAATCACCTCGCAGGAGACGCGCAGCGTGGGCAGCCTTCAGTTCGATTCGCGAAGTCACCGATCAGGTCAAGGATGCCGGCCTCAGGGCCTCGATATTCAACGCCTCTGTACTGCCTGCGATGTGTTACGCGACGGAAACCTGGCCCGACAACAAGACAATCGCCAGAGCAAGGCAAACTACGCACGGTGAACTGGAAAGATGTCTTCTAAGGACAAGCCTTCGTCAGCAATGGCAAGAAGGCCTACGAAGCTCAGAGCTCGGAGAAGTCGAAATTAGCAGACCCGCTGCAGTACATGAAGAAGTCCAAATATCGATGAGCCGGACACCTGCTTGGACGAAATGACGATAGATGGAGTCTCCGTGTCATAGAATGCCTCATAAGAGACCACAAGTGACCACTGGGATGGCCACCAACGCGATGGGTAGACTCATTCTCAAAATCTTTCAGAGAGCGGAGTCTACCTCCCTGGATGCAAGCAGACAGAGATCGAGCGGTCTGGAAGAGTTGTGGTCCCCGCTGAGAAGACCTCCAGCCGACAAAAGGACCGTCAAAGTATCAAAGTAAAGTATCCTTTGTTTAAATTTTCGCGACACCTTCGCTGCTTTCTCATCATGCGAAGGCTTTTATTAAAGTTCAGGGGATGTGGTTGTGTGCTATAAAATGGCGCATCTGAGGCTTTACGGTTGCCCCCTCCCGACTAGAATAGATCTGAGAATCGAGGTAGCCTCAATGAAACCCAACAATTCGGTGTCTCGTTGCGATTAAAACTCTAACGCCAGGTAAGACTCCAACCTGCACCTCCTGCTGACCGGATGGGAATGCCCCACAAACAGCGCCGGTGGTGTAATGGAGTAGAGCATTCCCAACCGGTCAGCAGGGAGTGCGGGTTCCAGCCCCACCTAGCGCTATAATTTTGATCACAAGAAGACATCATTGTGACAGCTTCTAACCTCGATACCAGCCACTTGAGGCTTAAAGAAACTGGATTAAACCAACCATTTGAAGCATGAAAACCTTCCTTTAATGTTTTATTGCCAAGCTTCGGCTGAGCAACAGCCAATTTATATCTAAAAGCATAATATTTTCCATCGTTAGAAAACATTTACTTAATTATAACAATAAAAGATAAGCAGTACGGAGTCGCAACACCGAAATCTAAAACTCTACTTAATTATCAATCGTTTCTTCTCAATATGTCTGAATAGGGCGCATGGTAGCGCAATTGCGGAGGCGACGACCATCGTGCACACTCTTCGATTCTTTTCGACTGTTTTTGTTCTTGGATAGGATTTCTCACCAGGCCAATCAAGCTTTCTCTCCTAGGGGTTGGTGAATTGGTTTAATGGTTATGCTCTCGGAATTTTTTCGAATATTCGAATGGTTTCGAATGCTCGCAAATTTCGAATATATTCTAAAACTGCGGCTTGCTTGAATACTCGAGTTCGAATACATTTGAAAAACGCCGATTTTTTGATTATTCGAATACGAATATTCAAATTCGAAAGAAAATTAAATCATTCGAACAGCTATTCGAATAAATCATTCGAGCACAACTAGGATTGGTAGCAGACTTCCCTGAAAAGGACAAAACACTGCCTTGTTGAACAGCAAGTCACCACAAGTCATTATATACGCCAAAGATTCAGTCATACTGTCTCCACGATAAAGGAGATGGAAATATTGTGTAGAGGGCTACGTTATTCAACCTCCCCTTGGTATGCGCCACGCATTATACCTTGACGAAATATCGAAGAGGCAATTTTCTGTTCGTATTTGGCTTTCAACCAAAGTGACAACCATTTTCAATGGCCAGTCGATAAGTCGATAATAGCCTCCCATTTTTGTCTTCAGGAATACGCTTTAGCTTCGGAAGTGTTAAGCTATCTTTGAAAAGTACCTAACTCGAAATGAAAAATTACTACTTACACCGTCAATCAACTCAGCCTGTCAATTAATGTTTCAATACATGTCACAATGATACTCTCTCAAGCACAGATAATGTTACATATGATACTCTCTAAAGCAAAAAAAGGGTAATAGAAAATGATGGCCTTAATCAAACCCATCAAGAATAACGCAATCACCTCCTACGGGATCTCGTGGAGACAAAAAACGCGTATTCTAAACGCGTATTTGGCCTATACAACGACTTCTGATGACCCGCTGATGAAAAGGTAAGTTTTTTTTCATTCTCGCACGAGTCTAGTACCAATACACCAGTCCAGGACTCATTGAAGCCTTGGTTGGCCAGGGTAGGAGTCGAACTAAAACCATGATTCAGAGTGCACGGGACAGGCGGTGCTTCGTCCGGCTGCACTGTCATGCCTATATCCTTTATGAATGCAATACAGTCAATAAAACGCTCTCAATCGGTCTCCTCACGGAGTCTAATATGAATCTTCGTCATAAAACATCGCGTGCGTGGCGAAATTGCCCACACACGCGTTGGGGTAACATCTGCAGTCCGATCCATGCTCGTCGCACCTCGTCGTGGCCGGGGAGGCTGGCTACTCGGGACCGAGAACACTCGCTGTCACTTCTGATCAGAATGTGTATAAAGTCGCCGAGAGAACTAGCGATATAGAAACAGTAAGAATAAGGATAAAGGACGGCGTTACTCAATCCCTTTTGGGATGCGCCACGCATTCTACTTCTACGGGATGTCGTGGAGGTGATTTGAATGCGTATTTGGCCATACAATGACTTGCTGTGGCCAGCCGATGAACAAATCGGTGCTTTATCCTTTCCAGACAAGTCTGGTACCAATTCGCCGACCCCACAGGGATGGAAGGCTTGGTTGGCCTGGGCGGGGAATCCGAACCAGGAACCTGGGTGCTCGCAACAGCCGGCGCCTCCTCCGACTACGCCACAAGCACCCATAGAAACAATACAGGCTGCTATTGACTATGTCAAAAGTTGGATCGCTGGGGACAGCCGCTCTCCGCTGAAGAAACTATGGTGCTTCGGACTGCGAATGGTAAGCTACATGCTTGATATACGTGAAGCGGGTTCAGAGCATTTAAACTGTTATTTATTTATTTATCTTTTTACTTATTTATTTATTCATAACGTGAACCAAGATCACATGTGAAAATAGAATATTAGAAAAAAATACCAACAGACTCAACCAAAAAAAAATAAATACAACTGAAGGCACTCATTGTACACGCAAAAGTAGTTTTTTGAAACCATACAAAGATAGACCTATGGCTTCCTGATCTGCACTCAAAGTGTGGTTGAAGTCCTTGCTGAAGTCCCTTAAATTTCCGCCAGCTTGCTCGGGTTCGTGATTTTGCCACCGAAATAAAGTGTGAGCTCTCCTCCTATGTTCCGTGTCAGTCTAGAGCCGAAAAAATGTTGAGTGGGCTTAAAGAAACCCTACTTGTAAGTATTTTAAACATTACGAGGAGGTCAGATATTTTCCATTTAATGAAAGGGCTTAGTAAACTAATATTTCCGCTCTCTCAGCACCATTTGGTTTCAAATCGAATTGGAAGCTCACCATACTGTGTGCTTCCGGCGAATGTATTTCAGAAACTGGGTCGTTCGACATGTTCAGTTGTCTTCCAAGGTAGAACTAAGAACCCACTTGCTGTACAATGTCCCTGATGGTCCCTAATAGCTTCACCGTTTCTGTCTCGAAAGACGCTGACATACACCACCTAACGAAGAAGAAGGATATAGATCTTTTAAGAAGCGTTCAAAATAGCTTCACCAGGAAGCTCACGATGAGGTTCTTCTGACATTATCATGATGTACCAAATTCTCGCAAATATGTTTCCGTCAACCAAAGAAAGTTCTCTGATGGTATTCCGACAAGAACCGTGAGAGGAAAATTGAAACTCCAGGTTTCAGTGGCTAGCTATACCGCGACTCAGGTCAGGCTTCTTCACCTATCGAATCCTTAAGGAATTCAACATTTTGCTGGGCGAGTACGAAGATGTAGGGAGACTCTCCGCCCAGGCCTGTAGAAGATTTGCCAGATGTTACATACATATTAAGGTATGCCGCTAATTGCGCTGTTCGCAATAGTTTTCTAGTAGTTTCTTACATGGCTGATGAAGCCTTGAATAAATAAATAAATACATCTAATGTGAATGGGCCACGGATCTCCCTCGATAGAGAGCCTTCGGGCTCTCTTGTTAAGAGGGATCTCGGGCCGCTTGTCGCAGGGCCACGTGGCGCGTTCCCGGGTGGTGGATAGGGGAATTAAACGCGAACCAAATGCGACCGTGTACTGCCCAGAGACGCAGGTGGGATGCAGGGGATGGACTCCTTGCTCCTGCTGTGTCGGGTCGATGCGTTCCTTGTGCGTGGGAGCGGCATGTTCGTGCACAGTGTGCGTGGATGTGTCCGTGACTGTACGGATTGTAACTGTGTCGGCTCGACCAAAAGCTTGTACTCGGTAGACTGGGAGTACATGTAAGGCGATTCGAGGCCGCCTTAAGTCTCGCCCCGTCCCTTCGGGCAGTCTGGCTGGCTGCCCGGAGTACCCCGCCCGCACGACAGAGCCTGACTGGCTACCCGTGTTGTATTCCAGTCAAACACAGCAGCACTAAAGGGCCTCATTCCCCTGACCCCGAAAGAGCCCCCATTTCTGCAGCGATGGGAAGGACGAGTACGGAGAGGCTGCTAAAATCTCAGGGCCTAACCAGGCTGCGCAAACTGAGAAGGACTAGGATGACGATCTGTACTTACAACGCCCGCACGCTTGCGTCGGAAGCATCCGTCGAGGACCTGATGATGCAAGCCAGGAAGATCAAGTACGACGTCATCGGACTGACCGAGACGAGAAGACACCACCCCCTACACGCCGCCTACGACTCCGGAGAAGAACTGTTCCTCGGAACATGCGACAGCAGGGGAGTAGGCGGCGTTGGTGTCCTCGTCAACACGCACTTGGCCATGAACATCGATTCGTACGAGTCTCTGACAAGCCGAATCGGACGTCTGCGACTGAAGCGATGTGGCTCCGTGCCAGCCTTGACTGTGTTCGTCGCGTATGCCCCAACATCCGTCTACGACGACGAAGACGTCGAGGCCTTCTACGTGGAGCTGGAGAAGTTCTGTAAGGAAGATCACACCTTCTACAAGGTGATCGTCGGCGACGCGACTTCAACGCCAAGATCGGGCCACGAAGGTCGCCGGAAGAACTTCACATCGGAACCCACGGTTTGGAGTGGAACGAGCAAGGTGAAAGGCTGTCTGAGTTTATAATGTCGACCAAGACCATCCATGGAAACTCGCAGTTCCACAAGCCTCCCTCCCTACGATGGACCTGGGAATCCCCCGGTGGCCAGTTCCACAACGAGATCGACCAAATCATCTTCAATCGCAAGTATTGCCTGACCGATGTCTCCGTTGTCCCCAAGTTCTACACAGGATCGGACCACCGCCTCCTTCGCGCGAGGATCCGCTTTTCGCGTCAAGGAGAGAAGGCCGCGAAGTTCAAGAAGAGGAATCCCAGAACGACCATCAACTGGGATCTCTACACCTCTCTTGTCGGCCTTTGGGAAGATGCCGTCATGGACAACGTCGACGAGAAATACGATCGCTTCGTGCACCATCTCCGCGATAGTGCTAAACGAGCCGAGAGCTTGAAGGCCACCAAGAGACGCCTGTCTCCGGAAACTCTCGAGCTGATACGCCAGCGTGGAGCAGCACGAGCGCCAGGCAACTACCAACTGACGTCCGAGCTTGCAAAGCTATGCAGAGCGGCGATAAAGGAAGATCTCAAGGAGAGAAGGGCGGAAGTGTTGGCTGAAGCAGCAGAGGCAGGGCTGAGCATCCGCAATGCCCGCCGGAACTTCGCCAACTTCAAGACCAAGATGACCGCCCTCCGACGTCCTGACGGAACCATCACCTCTTCCAGAGGGACCATGGAGAAAGTCATCCACGACTTCTACTCCGATCTCTTCGATAGCCACGTCCACCTGCCCCCATGCCATCTTCCGCAGGATGGATACGTCGTCCCCTCTGTTCTCTCTTCCGAAATCCGACACGCCATCTCGTCGGTGAAGAAACGTACAGCACCCGGTCCTGACAGGATCAGAGCTGAACGCCTGAAGAACCTCCCGCCAGCGCTCATCAACACCTTGGCGCGGCTCTTCACACGCTACCTGTCCGAATGCAAGGTTCCATCTCAGTGGAAGACCAGCAAGACCGTTTTGCTGTACAAGAAGGGAGACGTGCACGACATTGGCAACTATCGCCCGATCTGCCTGTTGTCCGTAGTCTACAAGCTGTTCACTCGAGTCATCCTGAATAGGATCAGCCGAACGCTGGACGAAGGACAGCCATGCGAACAAGCAGGATTTCGGAGAGGATTCAGCACGATCGACCACATACACACCATTACGAAGCTCATCGAAGTGTCGCGAGAGTACAAGCTGCCGCTGTGCCTTACGTTCATTGACCTGAAGAAGGCATTCGACTCCGTCGAGACTGAAGCGGTCATGGAAGCCCTGCTCACCCAGGGCGTTCCTACTCAGTACATCAGAGTCCTTCGAGAGCTGTCCAGTGGATTCACGACCAAGATCTCACCATTCTACGACGACGTCGTCATTGACGTGAAGAGAGGGGTTCGACAAGGGGATACCATATCCCCGAAGCTCTTCAGCGCCACTCTCGAAAACGTCATGCGCGAACTAGAATGGGAAGACATGGGAGTGAAGGTCGACGGCCGGCAACTACATCATCTTCGCTTCGCTGACGACATCGTGCTCATAACACCGAGCATCAGCCAGGCGGAGCGAATGCTGGCCGACTTCGATCGTGTATGTGGGAACGTTGGACTGCAGCTGAATCTTACGAAGACGATGTTCATGAGGAACGGACAAGTTTTTGATGCCCCATTCTCGCTCAACGGAACGAACATCTCCGAATGCTCCAGCTACGTGTATCTGAGTCGCGAAGTCAATATGACCAACGACCTAGCACCAAAGCCGAGCAGAAGGCACCGAGCGGCTTGGGGAGCTTTCAAGAGCGTCGAAGAAGTCGCGAAGAAGACGAAGAACGTCCGACTCCGTGCCCACCTATTCGACTCCACTGTTCTTCCTGCCCTAACATACGCCTCAGAGACCTGGGCTATACGAAAGCAGGATGAACACGCGATCAGCGTCGCGCAGCGTGGAATCGAGAGGACGATGCTCGGAGTGAAACGACTCACGCAAGTGAGAGAAGGCCTCCGGAGTTCCGAGCTTCGCCGACGCTCGAAGATCAGAGACGCTGTCGCGTGGGCCAAGTTGTCGAAAATTAGGTGGGCCGGCCACGTAATGCGCTTCGCAGACACCCGCTGGACGAGAGCCATCACCGACTGGATTCCGCGGGATGTCAAAAGAACACCAGGACGCCCACCAACGCGTTGGTCGGACTTCTTGGTTAAAGCCCTGAACGACCGATATGACGCTCTTCGTGTCCCTCGAGCGAGGAGGATCCATTGGACCACTCTGGCAGGGACGAATGGAGACGCTGCTGGCGCCCGCTCAAGCAAGTCGATGACCAACGGGACGACAAGTGATACAAGTGAATGTGAATGGGGAGTTCTTACTAAGGAAGGGTTTTGACCTCCCATGAAACTTCAAGTTGAGGCCAGAATCATTAGAAAAAGCTCGGAATGCTGATTACGAGTATGGATGTCAAAATTGCAAAATGTAATTCCTGAGCGAGTTATGGCCTGCCGAAAACGGGGGCCTCACTACAGGCTGGCTGTGCGACACACCTGGCGGTAGTTTTTCCGGCTACTTAACCAAACACGTGTCATAATTCAGAACAAAAGCTCATTTTAAAGATAAATTGTGATTTGCAAAAAATTGGCAGCAACGGGCACCGAACCAACGACGTCGCACCTGACGAGCGGGTGCACCACCCCTGCGCCACCCGAACAGCTAGCGCGGCTTTTTTACGGAGCTCTGATGACTCACAACTCTCGCGCCATGTGTGTCGCATAGTCAGTCTGTGGTGAGGCCCACGAATTCAGCAGGCCATAACTCGCTCAGGAATTTCATTTTGCAATTTTGACACCCATATTCATAATCAGCATTCCGAGCTCTCTCTAATGATCCCGGTCTCAACTTGAAAGTCCATGGGAGGTCAAAACCCTTCCCTAGTTAGAATGGTCTTCACACAAGGACTGTTACCTGCGTGTACTGAAGGTCCGCCTTGACACTCATGGGGATCCATTGCAACTGGAGAGTTGGAGAAGTATGCCTTTGACGGGAATAGTGCGCGGCGTAAATTGCCGGAATTCCTTCAGGCCCTTGAAACAGACGATTTGCGTCGAAACGTCAGACCGCAATAAATGTTGATCCATCATAACGAATCTGCATGGCATAGAAGAGTTAAATCGGATGTGAATAACTTTTTTACGATTTTGAACCTCGCTACAAAATGCAAACGTTAGAGAGATATGTTAGAACGATCGAGAGTCAAATTTCTGTGAAAAAGATCAGTTTTGAGAACTGGTAAGTTCTCAAGTAGATACATATATTTATTTATTTATTTATTATAGTTAGTGGGCGCGTGTAGCGCAGACGGAGGAGGCGCCGGCTGTCGCGTGCATCCGATACCAGGTTCCTTGTTCGGATTTCCCGCCCAGGCCAACCAAGCCTTCCATCCCTCCGGGGTCGGTGAATTGGTACCAGACTTGTCTGGGAAGGATAGAGCGCTGACATACATATTTATGGGCTGGCCACCGAAAGTCATTGTATAGCCAAGCACGCATTCAAATCGCCTCCACGACATCCCGTAGAAGTAGAATGCGTGGCGCATCCCAGAAGAGATTGAGTAACGCCGTCCTTTAGCCTTTTGTTAAACCTTATCTTTTCGTTTGCTACCATCTCCGGATATTTACAAGGCACCTTTCGATTCGAATGATTTGCACGGCGACTCAGGTGAGCGCTCTGCAGAGTTTCGAGGTTCGTCGACATTCGAGGACCAGAGACAGTGTCACCAGAAAACCGTTGAAAACTAGACGGCCCTGGTCTCGTTTCGCTAGACGAGGCTCAGAACCAACTGAATTGAAAGGAACATTTAGAAGCACCAGGGCGACCATAGAACTCGTGCGTTGGGCTTCTTCATCAAGCCCTTGAATGGGAGGTTTTACACGATTCGTGTCCCTTGAGTGGAGAAGAAGCACGGGCTCCTCTGGCACGAGATAGAGACATGCGGAGACGTAGCTGATGCTAGGACAATTCAATCATAAATGGTGACACAAGTGAGGCAGGCTGTACTCGAAGAAAGCGAGCGCAAAATTGCGAAGGACTCAGAGGAGAAGTGATGAAACCATCACCAAGAATTACGTCCAACTGGACTGGAAATACCGCTCCTATGGTGAAGCAACGACCTCCTGATACTGCAAAAGACTCGTTGGTCCATCTCGACATTAAACTCGTCACTACCTCTGTGAACCCCACGTAGCAGTATTCCCGACGAGTAGAGACAGGGACGAGTTTCCTGCCACGCACTCTTCTTACGGTATTGAGCGGTCGTTGCGGGGCCCAGAATCGCGTATTTCAATTGATTGGAGGTGCTTGCTGATGGTGTGGTGCGTCCGGGTGGCCTCTCATCTTTCATCTTATTCAGATTCTCGCATTTTCTGCTTAGTTTGTTCGCGTTTTCCGACTTTTCGCGTGCATTGACTGTATTGCCTGAACTAAACGGCGAAAACTGAGAGTAGGGAGTGGAACAGAGAACGACGAACCCACCGGAAATCGGGATGCTGTACTTTTGTAAGGCTCTCTGCTCCGTATGCTGTACATAGTATGTCGTTCCGTGTTTCAAGCTCCCGAACTCAGTGTAGCACCCATGTCCGGCGCTATGCGTGTTGGGGTGGGGGGGGGGGGGGGGCAGCCATCTCTAGGCGTGGATTTCTTCGCTGACGGGAGACTAGCACATCTAGCACACTACACTTAATTTGCTATCTATGGTCAACTTCAGCTTTGGGATTTCCTAATAATTTGAATTTGAAAGGAATTTGAGGATAGTCAGAAAAGGAAAAATTGAAAATTTTGAAAAAATAGTCAGAAAAAGGAGTAAGGAAAGCAGCCGTCACGACAGGTCTCCCCCCCCCCCTCCCTCTAACACGTATTGTGCCCACTTTTCCTTTTGTGTATCCGTTTTAAAATCTTGTAATGCTCCAGTAAGGCGGCTCCAGGTCACTAACGCAAAAAATCTTCCGAATGGAGATTTCAATTTTATTCTTCGTGGAGGGATCACTGCAACGTCTACATATTAGTGGATTCCATGTCAAACCTATGACGCCCGGCAGCGTAGTCCGGGAAGGAGTCGGCACTACTATGTATTGTACTTTCGGGACCCCAGAGGATGGGGAGAGGTCGAAAAAAATTTTTCGCCCAAACCTCGTCCAGGGGGGGGGGGATTATTTGGGATGCTGATCACGAATCGGACATCCGTTTTTGAAATTTCGGCCGATTACGGTAGGTACCGGTGACTAAGGCTGTCGAGGTCATAATCACCGATTTCGCCCAAACTGCGCCTATGGGGGTTATTTGGGATGCTGATCACGAATCTGACATCCGTTTTTCGTTTTACGCTGGAGTACGGTAGGTTAAGTGTCGTGAAGTTTGGGCGCAATCGGTGACCATTACCTTACTCACCGATACCCACCGTAACCTGCCGCACTCCAGCGTAAAACGAAAAACGGATGTCAGATTCGTGATCAGCATCCCGAATAACCCCCATAGGCGAAGTTTGGGCGAAATCGGTGATTATGACCTCGACAGCCTTAGTCACCGGTATGTACCGTAATCTACCGTACTCCAGCGTAAAACGAAAAACGGATGTCAGATTCGTGATCAGCACCCCAAATAACCCCCCTGGACGAGGTTTGGGCGAAAAAAAATTTTTCGACCTCTCCTCGTCCTCTGGAGTCCGTAAAGTACAATAGTGCCGAGGAGTCGGCTGCCGCGAGCATCCTGAATCAAGGTTCCTAGTGTGGGTTTCCCGTCTAGATCATCCAAGTCCTCCATCGTTTCGAGGCCACTGAATTGGTACGTTTGGAAAGGATAAAGCGCTGACTTGTTCATCAACTGGTCACTGCGAGTCGTTGTGTGGCCAAAAACGCATTCGACGGTCTCCACGTCATGCAGAAGTAAAGTGCGTGGCGTGTCCCAAAAGTGATTGATTAACGCCGTCCTTTATCTTTTATCCTCTATGCCACCCCCATTTGCCCTAGTATAGGCCTATGCACACTTCTGCGACAGCGCGGCGCGGCCATGATGAAGCACAGGGCTGCGACGGCCGCGGCGCGACACTGCGACACGTGCCGCAGGGTGACTCCTCGTTAAGGCCGCCACAGACTTTTGCGGCGCCGCTGAGCGGCGCCGCTGCCCTATGCTTAACCATAGGGCAGAGACGCAGAGCTCGCCTCCAGCGGCGCCGCCAGCGGCACCGGCGGCACCGGCGGCGTCGCTGGCGGAAATGACTTGAATCATTCCACCCGGCGGCGCCGCTCCAGCGTCTGTCTGTCTGCGCTCTGCGCTCTGCCCTTTCGCGGCGGGATCCAGAGCGGAGACGGTCGATGCGAGCGCGCGATCGTCATCGGGGCGCGTTATTGTTAAGCACCAGTCGGTCCCCACTAGAAACAGTACAGTACCTCGCCGTCACCGCTCCCACTGATGATGAGTCAAGCCGCTGAGCGGCGCCACTCAGCGGTGCCGCCGGTGCCGCCGGCCGGCCAGCGTCGCCGCCCAGCGGCGCTGCTGAGCGTCGCCGCCGAGCGGCGCCGCAGAAGTCTGTGGCGGCCTTTAAACGTACACAAGCAAAAAACTGAGGGGAAGTTGTCCTAGTACCAGAGCTCGGTTGGTCCCCAAACGAATGACGTGTTAGAGACCTCTAACGCGCTCTAACACGTCATTCGTTTGGGGACCAACCGAGGACAGGACAAAGTCAATTGAAGATATCGCTAGATTGTTCAGTTCCTAGCGTTCAAAGTTGGCGCTATCCGTAAGCCAGAGAATACATAGCTATCGCAGTACTGAGTGGTTAGTGATCCGGTTCGATAGTGTTGTCTGACAGGTTGAGTAACTCGCTCTGGTTGGCTGGTGTTGTATCAGCACGCAAGAGGCATCTGATGCGTTTGCCCGTCGAGAACCGGCCTTCATGCGTTTCCACGAAAGAACCTGAACCCTTGAAGGTTGCTTTAAAGTGCGCAAATCCTATATATTACAGGAGCAAGATTAATTCTAGGGGTTTGGTTGGGTTTCGATTTGAAAAAAAATTCGGATTCACACTTATTGTGAGAAGCTGCACCTCTATGGTATTCTCTCCTACTCCAGATCATTAGTGGATTGATACATATTCTAACTAGGGAAGGGTTTCGAGCTCCCATGGAACTTCAAGTTGAGACCAGGATCATTAGAAAGAGCTCGGAGTGCTGATTACGAATATGGGCGTCAAAATTGCAAAATAAAATTTCTGAGCGAGTTGTGGCCCGCCGAAATCGGGTGGCTTCACCACTGACTGGCCGTGCGACACAGCTAGAGAGTGGTGAGTCGTCAGGGCTCCGTAAGGATGGTCCGACGGCTACGGTTGTGGCGCAGAGCGAGTGCTTCCGCGTGCGATGTTGTTGGTTGGGTCCCCATTGCTGCCGGGTTTTTTGCGCATCATGATTTATCTTCGACATGACCTTTTATTCTGAATTATGACACGTGTCTGATTAAATAGCCGGGAAAACTACCATACACGTTTGTAAAAATGATTGAAGGCAAAGAACTGCTATGGTCATTTTTATTTACTATTTTGCACAAACAGAGTCCAAATCATATATTGAACGACTGGAGGTGTTTCTAACAACCTTTGTCACCCCTTATTTGTTTGACATTGCTACAATTGACTGTTACTGGTTGTAGAGAGGCTGCACGTCTATGATGTACAGTGTGTGAGCAACATGTCTGCTTCATACATTTTTTTTTGCTTTGTTCGACGAATGCCAAGGTTGTTAGGCAGGGCACAAACCATAATGTGCAAAAAAACGGCAGCAGGATCCAACGAACGACGTCACACGCGACGAGCGGGAGCACTCCCTCTGCGCCACTGGCGCAGCTATCGGACCACCCTTACGGAGCCCCGATGAATCGCTACTCTGGCGCCAGCTGTGTCACACGGCCAGTCTGTGGTGAAGCCACCC
Organism: Heligmosomoides polygyrus polygyrus; assembly: GCA_947396885.1. Lineage (NCBI taxonomy): Eukaryota > Metazoa > Nematoda > Chromadorea > Rhabditida > Heligmosomidae > Heligmosomoides > Heligmosomoides polygyrus. Next base: position 85,989,413 of record OX377206.1, read on the forward strand.
GATTTCGGCAGGCAATAACTCGCTCAGGAATTTTATTTTGCAATTTTGACGCCCATATTCGTAATCAGCATTCCGAGCTCTTTCTAATAATCCTAGTCTCAACTTGAAGTTCCATGGGAGGTCGAAACCCTTCCCTAGTAAGTGACACAGCGGTAAGAGCGCTGGGACATGACAGCACGAGGATCGAATAAAATATATTCTGTAGTGCGCGCTTCGGCCAAAACTGAACGGCTAGTGAACTGATTTAAGTCACTTTCTTCAAGCCTCAAGTGGCTGATACTGATGTTGCAAGCTGTTATAACGAGATTTCGTTGCGATCAGAACTCTAGCGCCAAACGGGATTCGAATCAGGAGGGGGTGCAGGCTGTCGAGTGTGTCCGATGCCAGATTCTTGGTTCGGCTTTCGCTCCCAGGCCAACCAAGCCTTCCTAAACTCCGGAGGTAGTGAATCAGTACTAGATCTGTTTGGGAAGAAGTGCTGACTTGTTCATCGGCTGGCCACTGCAAGACATTGTGTGGCCAAATACAAATTCAAATCGCCTCCACGACGTTCCATAGAAGTAGAATGCCTGGCTCTTCCCAAAGAGACTGACTAACGCCGTCCTTTATCCTTCTTTGGTGGCGAACTTACAACCTTAGCAGCGAAGCACCCAAGTTTACGATACGTTGAGCGAGCAGAAATGGGAATCATGTACCGAGCGCCGGGATTCGCAAGACATGCCGAGGACGTCGTCCAAGGTGCGTCAGAACTGAGAAGAGTATATCCTTCTGGGGGGGGGGGGGGGGACCAGGAAGGGTATCACTAAAAGGGGGACCAGTATTTCCTCTCAAAATCGTCCAACGTGCGTAGCTGTTCAGAAGACGCGCTGCAGAGGTCGTCTAACGCGCGTAGGAATTCAGAAGAGTAAGTGGACCAGTAAAAGGGTGAGCAGTTGAATGTGAACCAGTAAGGGATTGTGAAATAAGGGGGACCAGTAAAGGGGGACCCGCCAGAGGGGAATGGTAAGTAAAGGGGATACCAGTAAAGGGGGACCAATAAAAGGGACCAGTAAGGGGAGACGAATATTTTTTCTCAGTACCGTGAAACGTGTGTCGGGTTTAGAAGACGTGCCACAGAAGTCATGCCACGTGCATCGTATCTCAGCAAATCACAGGCGTCACAGAATCACATCACAGACGTTATGCAACATGCGTACGGATTCAGAAGACGTGACACAGACGTTGTAAGATGTGCTTCTAGATTCCAGAAGACGTGCCACAGGTCAGACTTTGCAGCATGCGTTGAATTTTCGGAAGACCTTTTAAAGGCTTCGTGAAACGAGCGTGCGCGTGCCTGACTCTCACTACGTTTCTCTGCCGGCACATGGGTTAGGTGGGGTGGGGATTGAGTAGGGAGAATGGAATAAATCCAGGAATCGGAGGATTATAATTGATCGACCGGTTGACCATCACCGGTTGATTTTTTATGTCTCTGAAGATGAATTGCTTCGGATAGGTACTCTTGCGTTCTGTTCTCGCCACGTAGAGAAGACTACTTTGGAGGACAAATTTATGCGATAGAGGGTGGGCAGTCTTCAGAGGACGGTTTTGAAGGTTCTTCCTCACCATATCCCACTATACTATTCTAACGTTGACTAAGGCGCTCTGCTTGGGCTACCTGCTATCCTCCGTTGGCACGGAGTTGAACACAGAACTCGGGAAGTGAGAAGCTCCGGGATGTGGCTGCCTGTCGTGGCACCTCAATTCTCGGTGGCTGGATACCCTCTATTGGCGCCTTTCGGCACCATCTGGAGGCAGCACGTGCCTCCACATGCGTAGGAACCATTGATGTACTCTCGAAATTTCTCCTGAATATTCGAATTTTTCTAATTCTAACCAATTTCGTATATTCGAATTCGAATATGTGCTAAAAGAGCTGTTTTTCTAAGTATTCGAATTCGAAAACATTCGAAAAACGCTATTTTTGAATATTGGAAATCGAATATTCAAATTCGAGTGGAAGTCATTCGAATGCCTATTCGAATAGGTCATTCGAGCACAACTATAGTAGGTACCCACAAAAGGCACCGGTCACTCAATTCGCCATCCGTAAATACCATTTTCACGTCAACCTCGACACCTTTCAAATCAAATTGGGCACTTTTCTAGCAAGCTTGTCGCGATCTTGAAATCAAACATTGAATATCTTCCATATAAAAACGAGTGTTTTCCAGATTAACATAAAGACTCTTGAAAAGGCTGGAAATAATTTCTTCTCCAAGGAAAATTTGGTATACATTTTTTGGAATTTTTAAATTTGCCAAGAAAGATAATGAACAATCTGATAAAAAAAAATAATTTTTAAGGTAGAAAATGTGTTTAAACCATTCTAGAGTACACAGACGCAGCAGTTTTTCAAAGCGAACAGATCGCGGCATACACTCGTCCAGCTTATTGCGATTTTCATTTGAGTGTAAGTGCAGCTTACTTGAAACAACAAGGTGAAGTGTGTAAGTGTGTTTTTTACAGTTGTTTTTATTATAAGCGCGTGTAGCGCAGTCGGAGAAGGCGCGGACTGTCGCCTGCACCCGATACCAGGTTTCTGGCTCGGATCTTTCATCCAGGCCAACCAAGCCTTCCATTCCTTCGGGGTCGTTAAATTGGTACCAGACGTGTCTGGGAAGAGTAAAGCTGGGAAGGGTAAAGCGCTGACTCGGCTGGCCACCGCAAGTCATTGTATGGCCAAATACGCATTCAGACCCCCTCCACGACATCCCGTAGAAGTAGAGTGCGTGGCGCATCCCAAAATTGATTGAGTAACGCCGTCCTTTATCCTTTTTTATCCTTTTTTGTTACACCCTCTACAATTATGTAGCAAATGAAAGTCGCAACATCCCAGACGGGTGCTGGCGCAATCTCTTCTTTTAGTACTACAAAATTACCGCCTTCTTGCACTTGAAAACAAGTTTTAAATCGTGACCTTTCTCGAGAAAATGAAGAGTTCTATAGCATTTCAAATAGTGTGTTTACTTATAGGGCAAATGAATAAAAAATTGCCAAGAAATGGAAGCCAGTTATCCATCGAGCAAAAAATTATTCTTACCATTTTAGAGAGTTGCTCAACCTGAGACACTGTCATTTTGATTTTGAAGATGTTATTTCGATTCCGTTTTTGACTATAAAAACGGGAGGTTTGTTCAAAAGAGTGACTGACCTGATTGGAAAAGTGTGTGTTGAATTTGACGTGGAAATGGTATAAATAGCTCAGACCAGTCACAAGCCATTTCTCCTTTTTGAACGACTCGCGCTCTGCAGCAAGGAGTCCTGGCACGAAACCGATCCTCTTTTTGATCTCAAGATGAGTTCTCTATACACCCAGGTGCCAAAATTTCCGAATCAAAACGTTTTCCGAACCCGGAATTTTTCCCTCGTCCTTTATGTTCAGCAGTGCCAATGACGTGTTCTTTTTCAGGAGGGAGTATGAAAAACGTGTGCGTCATGAAGCTCGTGTCTTCTCTGCCGATCGTATGCAGCAATGGCTGTGAAGTACTCCCTTGTACTACAGTATTCTGCCTGTAGTCCCATGTTGTTCTGTTTCCCCTTCGACTCACTTGAATTATGATGTTTTTAACGACTGAAGTCATGATATTTTCAGTATACATCTCACTCTTTTTCATGAAGTCAGGATATGTTCAGGATACATCTCACTCTTTCTCACGAAGTCAGGATATGTTCAGAATACATCTCATTCTTTTGTTTGCCCTCATTTCCTTGATGTTTTTTCAACGTGGTCTTCTACGTGTATTCTCGTGATGAAGTTTTGGTTTGAACTGCAATCGTAACTTGACCGAAAGCCGACAGCTTAAATGCGCATGAATTTGGTCCGATACACTGAATTTCTTCATCTGGCTCGGATATAAGTTGTGTAATCAATCACACATCACCTGTCATTTCGCTCATGACCAACGGGCGCCGCAGCCTGTCTATTCGTCCCGGTCACGTGCCAGAGTGCACCAATGGATCCTCGCTCGAGGGACACAAAGAACGTCATATAATTCATCCAGGGCACTCATGAAGAGGTTCAACCAACGCATTGGTAGGCATCCTGGTTTCCTCTTGACATCCAGCGGAATCCAGTCGGTAACAGCTCTCGTCCAGTGGGTGTCTGCGAAACACATCACGCGGGTGGCCCACCTAGTTTTCGACGTCCCACGCGACAGCGGCTTTGTCTCCTGTGGTTAGTGCTAGGTTAGTGATCAGTTTATGATAGCTGCACTTACGATCACTGCTAATTGAACTAGGAAATGTCGCTACCTTATCCTTACAGGATGTGCGGGTTCGAGTCCCGACTGGCGCTAGAGTTTTGATCACACCAAAGCATCACTGTACAGCTTATTCCCATACTTTTTAGAGAGACACACAGATGCAGAGAGTGCGGCACTCGAAGCTGGACAAATTTGGATTTAAATTTCCTCATGGCATTGCTTGCTACCTTTCTGCCGCTTTATTTCTGCTGCTTCCTCTCTCGGAAAGGTTGTTTCTCTGCTTCTGTTGAAATTTGGACAGTCATCCGATAGAAGCGGAAAAACATTCCATCGGGTGAAACTTCTATCGTTCAACTTATCTTGATTTTTCTCGACTCTTTGAAGAACGCCATCAAGGGGATTCATGGGTTCGTTCGACAAAAGACGGTTTTATTCCACGTCTTTCGTGATGCGCCACGTACTTCACTTCTACGTGAAATCGAGGAGACTGTATGAATGCGTATTTCGCCTATACATATAGCGACTCGCAGTAACGAACCAACGAACAAGACAGCGCTTTATCCTTCCACGATAAGTCTACTGCTATCAATCCACAGAACTCACAAGGAATGGTTCCCAACTCAAGGTGTGCTTTTCCGATGATATTTTTACAGGATGTAGGGCCTTGGGAGTGGAGTTCAGAACCACAATTAGTTTTTGCTAAACGCTTTTTTAGAGACCTGAAAAGGAGATCTGAAGGTGTGGCCGCCCGCACTATCATCAACCCCTATGACTATGACACCGACGAGATGTGCCTCGGTGGCGCAGTCGGTAGGAGCACCGCCTCATAGGAGCACATCCGCGGTCCTTTTAGTTCGAGTCCGCGTACTGTCGGTAATTTTGCGCCTATTAGTTTGTTGTTGTTACGCTTTTTCATGATCACAGGAGTCAATCTTAGACAATCGATGCTTACAACAAACCAAGGCTGTCTATTTGCGTCTTCATATGTCAACAATCCAATCGTCTTCGAATGTCAACATTTTAAACAAGGCCTATCAACACCATATCATTTCTCTGGAAATAAAAAGTACTGTCTTGCTCTTTCCTTTCGGTCAACAGCCATGGTACAACACTATGAAACAAGTGAAGCACAGTCGCGTGTCACATCAGCAGCATCTTACAAAAGCCAGTGAGGAACAATGTTACAAAAGCCAGTGAAGAACAGCCTTCTCCCTGGCAAGGAACGACCACCTCTTCTTCGATGAACGCGTAATCTCTGGGTGTAAGGAAGGTTCTTGAGTGAACATCGACGTATCCAAATGCCGCTCACGCGTATGACGGACACGGCCGAAACACCGGAGCGCAGTCTGTCGGTAGGTTTGGCTTATAATCTGCAATCAAAATAAATGTCACAGGTGGTACCCAGCTCGGATTGGTGATATGGTATGATATGGTGGTGGTGCAGATAAGCATTGTTGAAAAACAAGCACATACGAAGGCGCAAATAAACAGCCATGGTTTGTTGTAAGCATTGGTTGCCTGTAATTGACTCCCGCGATCATGAGAAAGCGTAATGATAGCAAACTAATTTATGCAAAATTATCGGCAGTACGCGGACTCGAACTCAAAAGCCGGCTGGTGTGCTCCTATGAGGAGGCACTCCTACCAACTGCGCCGCCGAGCCACACTTCATGGGGCGTCGTAGGGGGTGATGATAGTTGCGCCCACGCTTTTCAGGTCTCTAGAAAAGCGTTCAGCAAAAACTAACTGTAGTTCTGGACTCCGCTCACAGGGTCCTACATCTCGTCAAAATAGCATCGCAAAAGCTCATCTTGAGTTGGGAACCTTTCCTTGTCAGAATGGAGGAACGGAGGATGGAAGGCTTATTCAGCCTGAGCGAAAAATGCAAACCTAGAGTGGAATGGGGTACAGACGACACCCAGCGCCTCCTCCGACTGCGCTATCATGCTGAATTTCAGCCATTCGGATTGCCTCCCCTTTGTCTCACACAAACACAGGGCATGGCGCATATCCACAAGGCTCAATCCCCTCCAGCCGTTACGCTACTGTTCCTTACCGTTCTGCTTTGCATTTTGCTGTTCATTCTGTGAGAAGTGACTCGAGCAGACAGTGGCGCAGCACGAGAGCGGAGCGGTGCGATCGACATCTTGCGAACATCCACCGAACACGACGTCGCTTTCTTCACGCTCCGGCGTCCCTCCCGTCCCGCTGACATCGGCGAACGACTCCGCTGCCGATGCCTATCTCGTCGCGACTATGCTTTGGCGAGCGGTAGCGGGATGCCTACTGCTCGAAAACCATCGTCTCACTCCTTCTCCCGTAAAGCTTCTGGTCCTACAGCTGGCATGGGCGCTACCGTATCTTCTGGTACGTTGCTTCCTTCTGCCTCTTCTCTCTATGAATCGATCACGTCCAATTTTCAGAACATTGTTCCTTGTTCTTTCCAGTGAAAAAAATCTCGTAAAAGTTTCCTTCGTAAAACATTGTAGGAAACTCTGATGAAAATAACAGTCATTTATTTTTGATCCACAAAATAACCCATCATCTTGAACTTCTCACGATCAGATCATACAACTGGTCGCGTTTTTCATATAGGGAAAGCCTACAGCTTCATATGCCTTCTGAGATATTCCGCCTCTCCAGCTTCATTTGCTGAATTGAAACAGTCCTTATATCTTTCATCACATTCATTTACGCCTGGCTGATCTATAGGCTATATGTTGTTACAGGATGTTTTGTCGTATTCAAAACTCTTGCGCCAGGCGAGACTCGAACCCGCACCTCCTGCTTTCTGGGCAGCGATGTAGTATTGCAGTGTAAAGGTAGTAGTGTAGGGCATAGCATTGCATCGCGGAAAGCAGAAGATGCAGGGAGTCCCGCGTGCCGCAAAAGCTTTAATCACGACAAAACATCTTGCAACAATATGCCATCCTTCCTAAAAGCTAACCAGCTTTTCTAATTCTGTTTTTGTGGACATGCAAGAGTGAGCGGTTTGGTTGATTCTTCCCGAGCATGAACACTACGTCACTATTCTGTGTACTTTCTCCAGTTTTCTATGCTTATATTTATGTTTATTAGGTTGGTGCATAAGTTCTCGGACATTTGGGGCATGAAATATTTATTATGACAACATACGAACAACAATATTAAATCATTTGAAGTAACCACCCTTTACATCAATTGTCTTTCGCCAACGTGCTGGTAAGTCATGGATGCCTTTTCTCCAAAACGTGGCCGGTTGTGAATCGAAAAATGTGAGCGGTGCCTCCTTGACATCCTCTCGGTTCCTAAATTGCTGGCCGTCCAAATAGCGTCGAAGGCTTGAAAACAAATGATAATCAGAAGGAGCGAGATCTGGTGAGTAAGGTGGATGTGTAGGAACGGTCCATTCGTAATCCGCCAACTCAGCCGCCGTCGCTCTAGCAATATGCGGTCTAGCGTTGTCGTGTTGAAAATACACCTTCACTTGCTCTCCTCGTGTGGTTTGAAGGTGGGCCTCAACTGCCTCAGTTGGTTGACTTTAACCTCTGCCGTCACTGTTATTCCTTCGTCCAGCAGCTCCCAGTATTCTACGATAAGAACGCTTCACCAAATGCATAGCATCACCTTTTTCACGTGAAAGTCAGGTTTCCGAACGTCCTTTGCCTCTCCAGTTGCGTCAACCCACTGTGCACGCCGGTGATAATTAGAGTAGAGTATCCACTTCTCATCCCCGGTGACAAGGTTGTCCAGCCATCCGTGGGTAGGTCTGAGGGTAAGGAGAGACAGAGCGACATCTGCTCTGCGATCCATGTCATGTTGTGTCAAGTCGTGAGGTGCCCAGCGACCCAATTTTTGCACCTTGCCAGTCGACTTCAATCCTCGAACGACTGTTGAGTGACTAACACCAAGGGTGCTTGATAGTTCGCGAGTGGTTTGGTATGGGTCCGCTTCCACTCTACTTCGGAGGCCATCCAAATCCAGTGTCATCGGGCCTTCTCGTTCATTATCTTCAACGGAGAATTCACCAACTGCAAACTTCGAGAGCCACTGGTACACAGTACTTCGAGCAGGAGCACTCTCGTTGTAAACATCCTTCAGGCGACGATACGATTCATTGACATTGAGGCCAGATTGATGCAGGAATAACATGACGTGCCGAATATGCGTCTCAGTTGGGATGAATTGTTTAGCCATAATAGCTGACGTTAACAACGCAGAAGTAGATGTTAGGAACAGTTTTGTAGCCCTTTCCTTTCTCTATCGATCGATCATTTACGCGTTGATACATGCGAGAAATTTGGCGGGAAAATGCGCTTTCAATTCAGGAGGGATCAAATGTCCGAGAACTTATGCACCAACCTATTATATTTTGGACTTTTCCATAAGGCAACTGTTAGAAAACCGTTTGTTAGAAAAAAATCAACAACACGAGTTGCACTAAAGCCACAAATGAAGGGAGAACTTCAAGAGGTGGGATAGGTGAAGACAGATAACTATTTTACTGTTCAACCAATTACATATTTAAGGTATAATATACATATTTGTAATGGGCGCGTGTAGTGCAGTCGGGGAGGTGTCCGATATCGCGCGCATACGATAGCAGATTCCTGGTTCGGATTTTCCGCCCAGGCCAACCAAGCCTTCCGTTCCTACGGGGGTCGATGAGTTGGTAGTAGATTTGTCTGGGAAGGATAAAGCGCCGACTGTTCATCGGCTGGCCACCGCAGCTCATTGTATAGGCCAAATACGCATTCAAGTCGCGCTCACAACATCCGGAAGAAGTAGAAAGCGAGGCCCGTCCCGAAAGAGATTGAGCAACGTCGTCCTTTGTCCTTATCATTATACATATTTGTGCAACTAGCATTCAACATGACTTTTGAATCGTCCCGGTGTTAAGGCAAACTGAGTGCTTACGTGTCCCACGGGCAGAAGATATAGCGTGCGATCTGTTTCTAGGACGAGGAAGATATGGCTCAGCAAAGCCACCCCTCCTCTGAGATATCTGTGTTTTAAAGAATCTGCAGTCCCAGAAACGAAGGCGATGAGAAGCAGAGTATAAACACCATCTCCACTTTAAAATTAGCACTTCTCAAACCGATTTGAACATCTTTCAAAGCAAGTTGGACGCCTGTGAAATAAAATTGAATATTTTTTAAATCTAACAATAATAATAAATAATAATATTAAATAATAATCAAATCCAAATCAAATCAATTCTAAATAAAATAAAATTAAATATTTTCCAAATTGGGCGCGTGTAGGGCAGTCGGAAGAGGCGCCGGCTGTCGCGTGCACCCGATACCAGGTTCCTAGTTCGGATTTCCCGCCCAGACCAACCAAGCCTTCCATCCCTCCGGGGTCGGTGAATTGGTACCAGACTTGTCTACAGGAATTATAGAGCGCTGACTTGTTCATCGGCTGGCCACCGCAAGTCATTGTATGGCCAAATACGCATTCAAGTCGCCTCCACGACATCCCGTAGAAGTAGAATGCGTGGCGCATCCCAAAAGGGATTGAGTAACGCCGTCCTTCATCCTTATCCTTATTTTCCAAGTCAAACGACTGTCTCCCAAAGTAAACCAGAAGGTGAAAATATGGTTCTGAGACCACTTAAGTTACTTCTTCGAACCGTTGAGCACTTTCTTTGAGTTTGGACGCGTATAGAGAATGTACCTATTACTATCATGTACACCTAGAACCGATTCAAGGATTTCGTCGTTATCCCCATCCCAACCCAGCCTTCCATCTTTCCATGGTCAGTGGTTTGAGTGACTAACTTTTCTAAAAAAAAGCAAAGGTAATCATTATTTTTCTTCTCACACATTGTATAGACCGAATGTGCGCATCCACGTTATCTCCACGATATCCCTTAGAAGTTGAATTCATGGCGCATCCTACAAACGAGTTGATTTAGACGACGCTCTCTTTTCTTTCTGGTCTATACAGCGACCATCAGAGTGAATCGATGAGAAGTCAAAGCTTTGTCCACCCAACGTGTCTGCACCGTAGTTGCGCTCTTTAAATTTTTCGAATATTCGAATGGTTCGAATGGTCGTACATGTCGAATACTCAAATGCGAATATAGCACTCAAAAAAACATTCGGGTGCAATCGAAAAACGTGACTTTTTAATGTTCGAATTCGAACACCTTTAAAAACGCGATTTGTTTTAGCATTCAAAGGATGGAATGATTGGCTTATGCTTATTGTGGGTGCGATCTCCTTCTGATGCCATATTCAAGTAGAATGAGGACTAGAAAATTGATTACAATCATTAACCTTAATCGTCGGCCTTATCCCTTCTAATTTGCGTCCAGTTCCGGTACCAGTCGGCGACGTCGTGGCTTGGTACCGTGTATGAAACGCAAGTGCGTTTTTTTAATCGTTGGGTGTGTTAAGGCGCGGTCGTGCCTAATCCAGCCGTCGCGCTCACAGTTTTTCTCGTTCTGTTGCTCAGTTGTTCTGACCCGAATTCGCCACAGTTGGTGTAGAGTTTGCGAAGCCAAGGACGAATGGCAAAGTGCAGGATAATAAAGGATAAAGGATAAAGGACGGCGTTATTCAATCCCTTCTGGGATGCGCCAGCGCATTCTACTTCTACTGGATGTCGTGGAGGCGACATGAATGCGTATTTGGCCATACAATGACTTGCGGTGGCCAGCCGATAAACAAGTCAGCGCTTTATCCTTCCCAGACAAGTCTGGTACCAATTTACCGACCCCGGAGAGATGGAAGGCTTGGTTGGCCTGGGCGGGAAATCCGAACCAGGAACCTGGTATCGGGTGCACGCGACAGTCGCGCCTCCTCCGACTGCGCTACACGCGCCCGAGTGCGTGTAGCGCAGTCGGAGGATAGTGCAGGATACAGGTTGATAATCCGAAGCAGTGCTGTGCTGCTATGCCTATGATGTTGGAAAAAAGCACAGCTCGCAGGCTCTACGTGGCTTTTTTTCACTCCCTAGAAAGATAAGAGGTCATCTTTTTCTCATTAAATGGTCCAGTCCTAGCGGTAAGACCTTAAAAGGAACTAAACATAGGAGCATCCAATTGCTTAGAAGAACCTTGAAGAAACGAAATCGTTTGAGAAACTATCTTATCAAATCCCTTTTCATTCTATGGGAACCTATCCAAAAGTCAGCTATACTCTCGACTTTCTACGGTGTCGCTCTCATGGTAATGTGCGCCTTTTAGATAAGTGCCTGTAGAATTCGGATCAGAGATGCTGTCGCATGGGCGAAGTCGTCGAAAATTAGGTGAGCCGGCCACGTGATGAGTTTCGCAGACACCCGTTGGACGAGCGCTGTTATCCACTGGATTCCGCCGGATGTCAAGAGAACACCAGGACGCTCACCAACGCGTTCGTCGAAGTCCTTCGTGATAGCTCTGAACGAATGATATGACGCTCTTCATGTCTCTCTAGCGAGAGGGATCCATTGGAGCACTCTGACACGCGAAAGGGACGAATGGAGACACTGCTGGCGCCTGCTCGAGCAAGACTTTGATCAATGGGAAGACAGGGGATATGTTTCATTCTACAGGTGATACCTGTAGAGTAGAACTGCATTGGAGTTCGGCTTTTGACTTCCGGCGGTGAAGAAGGCGACAAACACCGAAGCCTTGGCCGCAGTTAAGATTTGTAACTATCCCAGCTCAGCTGAGCATCCACTTCAGTCAAATGGAGAATGAAAAGGATAAAGGACAACGTAGGACAGTGTCTGTTTGGGATGCGCCACGCATTCCACTTTGACGGGATATTGTAGAAGCAACGTGGATTGCTATTAATGCCTACACAATGACACTCGATGGATAAGTCAGGGTTTTATCCATCCTAGACAAGTCTGGCACCAATTTACCGACCCGGGGAGGCTTGGCTAACCCGGGCGGGAGCAGAGCCAATAACCTGGAATTCGGTGAATGCTATAACTGGCACCTCCTCTGTCTTCGAAACTTCGGTTTCTAATCGTTTTTACGACATAGGAAAATTGACGCGTATTAGGTTGGCGAGAGAGCTCTGGCGGTCTGCTGACCAGTGCCAACTACAGCTCACGCAACTTTCGGTGCATCTCGTCGATTTCGTCACAGTAGGACTCTGATGTGATGGTTACGCCTTCCAGAAGGTTGTAGTCAATCATGCCAGCCGCCGACACCACACCGTTACTCTCATCTTTTTCTGGTGGGGCTTTGGCTTTGGGAAGTGCCTGAGAGAGTCGTCGACATCAACACATTGTTCCGATCGTCTTCAGTTATCGCACAGGACCCACTTTTCACCACGCATGACGATTCAATTCAAAACGGGTACTTTTGATTCCAGAGAGGCAAAGACGAGCAGATTTCGAGACGCGACAATTTCTGGCCGTCACTCAAATCGTGGGGCACCCCCCCCCCCCTCTCCCCACTTTTCCAGCTTTTCGCCTTTCTCTGAGGCATTTTAAACCATATGTAACCATACCATATGTAACAACAGTTTTACTGACTCCTAGACCTTTCGCAATCTCACGGACTGCTCGCGATGCATTAGCTTCCACGAAGACCTTCAAATCGTCGTCCTGGATTGCGATAGGTCTGCCGCTTCGAGGTTCATCTTCAAGGTTGAATTCTCTAGAACGAAATTTCTCAAACAACATCCTTTCTCCAACACTGTTCACCCCCACACGTGGTTGATTTGCCGGGCCGTTTCGGCGGGTCGGCCCACTTTGAAATTGTTATAAAATATCTATAGGAATTCCATAAGGAAAGGTCAGACGCCTCGGAAAGATGAAAAGCATCGAAAAGTGAGGGGAGGGGTGCCCACAATTTGAGCGATCTCCAGAAATTGGCGTGTTTCGAAATCTGTTCTTCTTCTGATCCAATAATTCAATAATAATAGTTTCTCGGGCGCCTGTAGCGCAGTCGGAGGAGTCACCGACTGTCGCGTGCACCCGATACCAGGTTCCTGGTTCGGATTTCCTGCCTAGGCCAACCAAGCCTTCCATCCCTCCATGGTCGGTGAATTGGTACCAGACTTGTCTGGGAAGGATAGAGCGCTTACTTGTTCATCGGCTGGCCACCGCAAGTCATTGTATGGCCAAATACGCATTCAAATTGCCTCCACGATATCCCGTAGAAGTAGAAAAAAAGTAGAGTGGCGCATCCCAAAAGAGATTGAGTAACGCCGTCCTTTATCTTTAATAGTTTCTCCAACACTTCTCGGTCGTTCAATAAGTGTTCGAATAAACACATTGTTAGGCATAGGTGAAGCGCAAATTATTCCTTCACATAGAGCGAAGAATTTCGTGTCCAACTCCATATAAAAATGCAAAGTAGGTTGAATCTTGAGTAATAATCTTCAGTAATAAACGAACGAAAAGCGGTTGCACAGAACCGCCGGAATTGTCCAGCCGACCTAATATAGCACCGTGTTTCAGATTGCAAACTACCTCGAACGTTCCTTACTGCCATTTCGATTAATGTGTTACACTCAGAACGACATGCTGTCCTCAAAGCCGCTTCGAATGGAGGCATCAGAATGTAACGCTGTTAAAATTCGCTCACGGATCAATCTTTCGGGAGTCTGATGTTTAGGTACACGCCAGTACTTCCCGAACCGGTCACCTGACCCAGAATGCATGCTCTCAACGATGCCTGGAATTCGGCTACGACCACGACTACCGGAACGACCTCAAAAGATTCTTTTCATAAGGACTGGCCCCAATTCTTTGGATTATCGAAGCTTCATTCGCGATACGTGGAAAGCACAGGTGAGTTCAAGCCGCAGTATAACTTTCCTTTCCCAGCAACAAAAAATAGACTAAAAATAGTTAGTATGGGTCTAGGCAAGAAATTCGAGATGGAATGAACATGGTGAAGCTGTTGAAAATGAGAACAAAATATGTACGAAATTAAATTTGTCAAAGAAAAAAGAAAAAGAATACAGCTGAATTCTTTTGTAATGATAAAATTTATTTCATCTCCTCCGGTGCAGTACAGAGCCAGAAACATCGAAAAAGAAAATAAAAAAGGAATGAAAGTGGACAGCAAGGACTTTTCAGCAACTGGTGCGGCGCGAAGATAACTACGTGTCCCCTTCCATTCAGAGGACCACCTCGATACGCTCTCCTTTTTCTATTCTTCATGTTTCTCTCCTTTCTTAATGCTTCAACAATTTTGCATGCCTTTCGCATTCGAAGTTGTTGCTCGCAAACACTCTTCTGAGCACATGGTGGCGCAGTTGGGGAATCGTTGGTTCTCGTGTGCACCCGAGGTTCTTGGTTCGGATCCCGACTGGGTCTTCCATCCCTACCGAATCGGTGAATTGACACCAGCAAACACATAGAGGTACAATGTGTGGCACATCCTAAGGGGCCTCTGGAATCGTGAAAGTGCAATAGTACAAAATGGGTTAATCCCAACAGGGAGCCCAATAAAAAGATATCGCTCAAAATTTTCCCAGTAGGATATTTGGAGTGCTGAACAGGAATCTGATGCCCCCTTTACAAATTTCGACCGATTACAGTAGGTTGCGATAGGTACCGGTGACTAGTGGCAAGGTCTCGATCACCGATTTCACTCTAACTTCGTCTGTGGGGTTACCTGGGACGCTGATCATCAATCTCGCATCCGTTTTTGGTATTACGGTGGAGTACGCTAGGTCACGATAGGTACGGGTAACTAAGGTTATAATTACAAATTTTGTACCAAATCGTCTATGGGGGTTTATTTGGGATGCTGATCTCGAATATGACATCTTACAACATCTTCGCAACTACTGCCGTGCTTATAACCGCATAGTCACTCTACAGCAAGAATACCAGCACTTCACTGTAAATCGTCAGCTAAATTTTGTCGATCCGAACACAGGAGCCCGTACCGAAGTGACCTTGATCACCCGTGCCTACCGTAGTCGGGCGAAATTTGAAGAACGGATATCACCCTCGACACCAGCACCCGGTACGAAGTTTTGGCAAAAAAATTTCTCGACCTCTCGACCACCTAATTGTTGGTAATTAATAGAACATTTAAGGATTTAAGATACAGAAACGGCTAGAATAAATCTCTGACACAGGCACATTTTCTCCACAAAAAAAAACTACTCTTAGACACTCATCGTAGCAAACGTTTACACGCTTACAGGTAGAGCCATTCGCTCCGATCGTATTCGTGTGCGCTAATGGAGCTACAGATATCACGCCAGAGGCCGATCAGTATGGAGGTAAAAGTGCTTTCTTTTGTGACCATTTTTCCGTTGCTTACTGCTTACATTCGGTAGCAGGCCTGATCTCGAGTGGCAGGCAACTTGTATCAGTTGAGGTTCACTTTCCGCTGAGAGCAATCAACAAGATGTTCTTACTAGGGTACCACCTTTTCAAACCGTTACCGAAGAACAGCCGTTATGGGACCAACATGTCTTCTGGATCAGTGCTAGCGCCATGCCAACTCCATGGCTAATCAATAGTGCAGCTATGGCACGGAAAGGAGAAGCTTTATACTGTTTAAGGCGGTTTTCGGTGGAGCTTTTTCAAAAGAAATGCAATTTGAAGTTGAAATAGATGAGCAGATGCTTCAGCGTAGCCAAGATTGCTACAAGTCCTTATTACGGATGACGTTTTGGTGTTGTCGCCTTCTTCAGAGGCTGGAAAAGTCGAAGTGTTTTGAGAAAGTACCCTTCCAAATGCCATTCTATACTGCAGAAACCCATCCAAGGGGCCAAGGGACCACGAAAACGACGTCATACGAAGTCGAAAACATTGCCAACCTCAGATATGGACATATGGCATGTACAATCTTGGCTACGCTGAGGCAACTACTCATCCATTACAACGCCAAATTGCATCTTTCCAGAATGCTTCACGAAGCCTCCTTTCTCCCAACATCCATAGCTCCACTATTGAGTAACCGTGGAGTTGGCATGGTTCCAGATCACTGATCCGAAGACGTGGCGATCCCGGCACGATTATTCTTACAGTAACGGTTTGAAAACGTGGCACCGTAGTAAGAATGTCGGCACTACTGTACTTTCGGGACTCCAGAGGACGAGGAGAAGTCGAAAAAAAATTTCGCCCAAACTTCGCCCAGGGGGGGGGGGGTTATTTGGGGTGCTGTTCAGGTATCTGACATCCGCTTTTAAAATTTCGGCCGATTACGGTAGGTTACGGTTAAGTTTGGGCAAAATCGGTGATTATGACCTCGGCAGCCTTAGTTACCCGTACCTACCGTAACCTACCGTAATCGGCCGCAATTTCAAAAACGGATATCAGGGTCGTGATCAGCACCCCCAAACAACCCCCTCCCCATGCGCGAAGTTTAGGCAAAAAAATACGACCTCTCATCGACCTCTGGAGTCCCGAAAGTACAATAGTGCCAGAATGTCTTGTGGGTCATGCCTTTCATCGCTGCACTCGTTTAGATCCAACGCTTGACAGAGCTGAATTGACGCTACCAGTACTCTTCCTAGAAGCACCTAGTTCCACCCACACCCTAGGAAATATCGGCCTGCTTCCACACTCCTATTTCTAGGCTGTAAAACAGCAGCTATTTCTAGACATGCTGCAGTTCGACTTTGCCGATTCGTACCACAACCTCTCGTTGAAAATGATGGCTATCTATGGTTTTGTCATGAACGAACTGCCTACGGTTGACGATATCATTGTCACAAACGACGACACTATCGTTAATGCGACAGCTTTGGCGCAGGTACAGTCCTCAATCTTCGCTCGGGAAGCGATTGTGGCAAAGCTGAATCTTCCAGCTCTTTCCTACCGGAAGAAGCGGCTCATGGATGATAGGAAAGGTCAGTCGAGGATATCCACGACTATTCATGTCTTGGTTACCATGGCATGTTCCCGGCGAAATGTATGCCAACCTGTGCTACCCTCGTTTTACACAGGTGAGTAGCTTTTAAGCGATCAATCGTAGGCTTGCAATCCTTCAGTTTTCTGGGGCCGAATTCACCAAAAAGTGGGTGTAGGTAGAGATACTGTAAGGGAACCCACTACTCACAGTGGGTAGCGTGTACGACCCATATTCATGAAAGGAGTAGTCAGAGCACGGTAAAACTAGCCCTCTTGCGGGAACAGCTGACCTCACTGAAGCACCATTTTGTCAACAAGGCGCGGAATCTCGCGGGTATGCAGATATACCCACGATACGATCGTCGAGTAATCTCCACCAACTGATAGACCCACGATGTGGCGGGTAAGCTTTATCATGAAGCTTCATCGTGGGCATGTCTAACACCTATACCTCGCATACCCATGGGTATAGGCGTTTATGAATCCGGCCTCTGGGCATCAGACTAGGAGCAGGGTAAAGAACAAGGCCCGCTGCGTACAACGAATTTGAGGTCCGGAGAATCTTCAATTTTTGAGAACAACAGCTCATTACGCTGCTCTGATCCCATCAGCTTTTTAAAACAAAATGTGACCACTCCTACCCGTTTCTGTTACTTCTAGACAAACCAGGGGGCTAAAAATTAATGAGGTACCTAATGATCGGGTGACCCAGTCCTGCAATTTATCCTTCTTTTTAGGCCCCCATTACGATTTTCTCAGCTCTTAGAGAGGGCTTATTATTTTTGCTCACAACGCCGAACTATTTAAAGTCGTCTTAATAGAATAGTTTTCAGCACAGTGGCTTCATATACATGTTATGACAACAATTTTTTTACAACTTCATGTGCAGCAGGAGAAGTGGGGATTGCCCCTCATAGTAGCTTGGCAGCGACAGCAAATTCTTAGCTCCAAATATGCAATAAACGACGGTACATTCCGTGCACACTGACCAACTTTGACTTTGACCTGAAGTGGCACCAGCCAATCTGGTCGGGGTAGCGACGTATGCGCAGGGATCCTATATGGTCTGTTAATCGCGAGACTACTTCAGCAGCGGTGGCGATGAAAGTTCCGATTGGTTGGCGCCAGACGAAGTCCCCTCACATAGGGGACTTCGTCTGCCTCCCCCGAATGAACCTAATAAAAGGTAGCATACAAACTCACTCTCGGAAGCACTACCAAGCTACGAATAAGGTCACGACATACTTGTAGGAATCGCTTTCCTAGCAGTTACTCCTCCCCTGGAACTGAGGAAAACTCGCGGTATAACTACCATGGTTTAGCGCCGCGAGTAGCATATGAGCATGCACCGGCTCTCGTGTGCACCCCAGAGTTGGTCGATGGTTTGGGTCCACCCAGGGAAACCAACTCTCTCCACCAGGGGTCGGTGAGTTGGTACTAGACCTGCTAGGATGAATAGAGCACCGACTTGTCAATTACCACATCCTCCATTACGCAGGCTAGACACGCCTACGCGGTATCTTGTGAAAGTAGAATTCGTGGCGATTCCCACTAATAGAGAGAGATAAATCAAGACCACCATTGATCCATTTCTCCATCATCTGTTTTATGACTCCCTCTTTCTGTTCATTCCACACATCATGTCATACATTCATTTGTTCAGGGATCATCATTCATCCTATCGCGAGAAGCAGCCGGGCTTCTACTCGAGAACATATGCAAGACACCTTTCGTGCACTTAGATGATATCATGATGGGTAGGCTCTACCACCTGTATTAGTAACTGCAAGCCACCGCTTTCTATGTAAATTGTATTCAGGAATCGTCGCCTCATGTGCCCGACTTAATCAGCTGCATCACAGCGGATTCGACAAGCACATATTTGAAGACTTCGTTGTGTACCACTACCAGTACTCCCGTCACTCGCCGCTATACTTGCGCCAACTCTGGGGTTCAATTCACTAAACTCATAGAAGCTGTCATAATAAAGTCGTAGAGAACCGTTGTTGTGTGTAAACTTCATCCCTCTGAACTTAGAGCTATAAAACGCAACAAATAAATATTGACTACGCAACAATGACACAGCAACGAGTAAACTTCATCTTTTCAACAATTAAACGCAAAGGAAGCAATAACAACGTTTAACGGTTGGATTTAGCCACACGCTCGAGCTCGTCTTTCTTCTTGATGGCGTAGCTGTTGGATGAACCCTTGGCAGCGTTGATGAGCTCATCGGCAAGGCATTCGGCGATCGTCTTAATATTACGGAACGCAGCCTCACGTGCACCCGTGCACAACAACCAGATTGCCTAGAAAATTTCCTTAAAGTACACTGGAACACGTATGATTTTTTGCTCCATATGGTACATTCTCGAACTTGGATCCAACCTAATTCTTAAATGTTTCTAATTCATTTTTCACGTACGGCAAAACACCTGGTACAATTCGAAAATAAGCCAGCCCAGTGTTCCCGGACTCTATTTTCTATGACGAATATTCTTCACTTCATCACTCCTTTCTCAACCTCGTGCGAACATCCGAAAAATTCAGAGTCAAAAGTAAGTCAGCAGAGTGTGCAAGTCTTTCCAAATTGAAGTAAAAAGTGGCGCTCATTTCTGCCAGGTGCCAACACTAATCGACTGCCCAAGCAGGTAGATACGCCCCACCGCATTTCCCAACCGTTTGGTCTGCACTGCATAACAAATAATGAAGGACAAAGGTGAAAATTAGAAGGTCCTGGAAAGAAAGAACAGGTATACCTGGTTTACGCGACGAAGAGGAGCGACATCAACTGCCTGACGACGGACAGTACCCGCACGTCCAATACGAGTGGAATCTTCACGGGGACCGCTGTTGATAACAGCATTCACCAAAACTTGCACGGGGTTCTAAAAGAAGAACCTAGAACCTAACAGCATCACAAGAAGATTCTACGGAAGCTTTGAATGCACAAAAATTCAAAAAATGAAATGGCACATAAGTAAAGAAGAAACAGGAAACATACTACAAGATTCATTACGCCACTGTGTTGAGACGGACATTTGCCTTATCCTCGTAAGGCGCATGTCAAGCCAATTCTTGATGGGTGGTTGAAAGTGATAGGTTAAGTCGTTGAAGGTTGAAAGGTCCTAACTGGGTACATGTCGTGAAGGTGGGCAGCATTAGGAGGTGGGAACGTGTCAACTAATCAGGCCACATCGAACGGGCTTACCACTGGGAGGTCTGTAAGGCCGGTGTACTAACTGGCTAACATGAGTTTGGTCGATCGCCTGATTGGTTGTTTGTTTGGCACGCTCCCAAGTTCCCAACCTTCGCGACATGTACCGCTAACGATTTTGAAAGAAAGAGCCTGTTGACAACTGGCGTCTATTTGTAGGCAACCATTACTGGTTGAAACCCCACCCAAGCTGATTTATAAAGGCAAATTGATTGTTTTGTTTGTTTCGATTAATTAGTTTATTCATTTGTTCCAATGAGAATGAGTACATAAAACAAGAATAGTACATATGAATATAAAGAAAGAAACAGTTCATGAAACAGAAAAAGAGACCCATTGCCTAATCGGGAACTGCGTGATTCGGCTTTCGTTTGGAAGTGTTTTTAAGGGGATAAGAAACTGCTACGTTTTTATTTCGTGGTTGTTAGCCTTTCTCTAACGCCCGCATATTCCATTTGCGTTCTAGATGATTTTCTGACAATGTAAGGTCTCAAATGTGGAACACTACAACAAAAACACCTGAAGCTTCTAAACGTTGTGAGCTCTAGTATATGTAAAAAAAATTAAAGAAAGAGGTAGAGGATCACACCACCTACAACAGGACCACATCGTCTAGCTAGAGCAGACCTAGTCAACAAGAGATCGAAAAATGAACGCTCAGCTCTGCAGACTGCTTCTTTCGCATTTACAACACAGGATGATAATCATAAATGTAAATTGGAACTGAACCACCCAAACCACTATTGACACTCAGCTCAATGGAACAGCGCAGGGTGTTTAATAGTGATAATAAGCTCAAGATTAGAGATAGTATTTAAAAGCTTAGACGAGCGCTTCGCCAAATAGCTTGAAACAAAAGCGGCGCATTTTAACAAAGAACTGGTTGCGATTGCAAGCTAAGGAG
Organism: Heligmosomoides polygyrus polygyrus; assembly: GCA_947396885.1. Taxonomy (NCBI): domain Eukaryota; kingdom Metazoa; phylum Nematoda; class Chromadorea; order Rhabditida; family Heligmosomidae; genus Heligmosomoides; species Heligmosomoides polygyrus. The sequence continues at coordinate 86,010,525 of OX377206.1, forward strand.
TCGTAGAATATAACCGATCTCAAGCAAAGCATTTGATGCTGAAACATCCATGGAAAAAGCTCATTCTCAGGGAGAAAATCAGCCGTAGCAACACCTTTAATTGGAATATTTGCGCTCCAATACGGGAGCCACATATTGCATGGAATAAGCACGAGAACACCAGGACCATGCTTTTGTGATGTTTTCATTTCAAAGCCACGAGTGCTACCGAACTGAAGCAGAAGAGCGGCTTGAAGCCTGAGAAACATGTTGAGCATGCTCGTGCACATCTATTCCATCCCAGTGAACAAACATTTCCAGCTTCAGTTTCAACAGCTCCCTCTTCACCCACAACATTCAAAATAAAACGCCGATACTGATAGAATTGAAATTCCACAGGTTCGCAAATTGTTCTATAACGTAAAATCACTATTTGCTAAGCACTGATGAATGATTATGGCAGAAACCCCTAATAATAGTATTAAAGCCGGTTGATCAACATAAAACATGCTGATATATGTGTCAGAACAAAAATGAGCAAAACCGCCAAACAGATGATTGTTAACGGACCATACGTCTTGAAAATTCACTTCTAAAACCATTTCTCGGGCAAAGAAAAAGGAGAGCTGAAGGAGCCCATAAACAGGAGGTGAAATCGTGTTCTCCTGCGTCCCACAAACGCCTCCCTTGAGTTCCTTCACACCAGCAAGTCGACTACGAATAACCTTCCGAGATTCATAGCAAGCCGTTCATTAACTTGATTTATACACTATGGGGCATCTTCAGGGAGAAGGTTGGGAAACGACGAAACGCCATCTAGTCACCTCAAACTAGGATTGTTCCGAAGGCACAAAATACAAAGGCCAAAATTTTGAAAAGGCATGAAAACTGAAGCTTTGAAATGGTCCTTGATATAGAAATTGCGCGGTATTATTTAATTAGGGTACAGAAATGAACAAAAATAAAATATTCAGGCAAAACACCGAGAAAGAGCAAAATAAAATAGAAATTAAGAATTCAAATGAATGAAGGCGTTAATTACGAAATAGCGAAGGGCTAACCTCTCCGGTCAGTAAATGGATGATCTCGAAGGCGTGCTTGACTATACGGACAGTCATCAGCTTCTTTCCGTTGTTACGTCCATGCATCATCATCGAGTTGCAGAGGCGCTCAACGATTGGGCAAGCCGCTTTTCGGAATCGCATAACCTATAAGCATATGGACATCATCTGGTAAACACCACGAATGGAAAAGATGAGCACTAACCTGGTAACGTCCTGCAGAGTGAGGAAGGTACTTAGCGCACTTGTCCTTTACAGCAACGTAGTCAACGAGGGTGATATCGGACACATTCACGTCTTGCAGTGACCATTTTCCAAAAAGCTTCACCTGCAAGTCGAAACCTAAGCAGAGCACAAACGATTACGCTTTAAAGGACAAGCATAAAGCAGGTATCGAAAAAAGTTTTTTTCTGCGGACAAACAGCACGCAGCTTTGGTCGTCAGAAATCATACAAACAATAAGCCAAATTTTATACGAATCTCTATCTAAAATAGCTAATAATGGATTTGAGGAATTTTAAGTTGTCCCTTATATTACATCTGTTGACGTTTTGCTCACATGAATTTAGGAAAAATAGGCCACAATAATTGTCGGTGTAAAACGGGCCATGGAGATGCACTCCTACAAAGCGTATGTATTTCCAATCTGCAGTCCAAGATGGGGTAGCATGCCGCGGTTTCCAAGCGGATACTCAGATCCCACCCTGCATTAGAATAGTAAACTCTATTAAGAAAACATTGAAAAAAGAACTTCTTCAGTCCTTAACCTCCAACCCTGTATTGGGAATATTCTATATTTTACAGTGTATGTACTGGCAAACACATTATGTAATGCGCTCACCGTCATTGTCCCTTCAGTTTAGGTCTACCACACTATCAAAGCACAACGTGATACAGAATATTAATTTTATACAAGATAATACCCCCAAACCGGAGACAGGAACTTAGCGCCAGATGGTTCAGCAAGATTTATAGCTGTGCTCGAATGACCAATTCGAATACGAGCGACTTTCATTCGAATTTGAATATTCGAAAATTGTGAGCATTCGAAACCACTCATATACTCGAAGGACTTTCGAAGGTACAACTATAGCAAGAATCCAAATGCTGATGCCAAAGCACTTGTGAAGGATATCACGTCAGCGAATCAGCAGCTCAGACACTTTTATAGCGCTGAAGACACAAAATTAAGTAATTATGCATGCATATAAGAGCAAGCGAGAAGCGTAGCAAATCCGTAGAGGCGGGGAGGTATAACAGCACTTAAGGGCACGGCAAATGTCGTACGTAGCTACTGCTGACGGATGGATAGCCCGATTTCGAGAAAGGTATTACCGTGGCAAAATGCAGTTTTCGGGCTGAAACTATGACCAGGCTGAGCTGATCACATAAATTGGCCGAAAGATGTTGATCATGTTTCAGTGTTGTCATCGTCTTCGCACCACAGAATTTTTTTTCAAAATTTCCAAAATTTGTCTCGTTCAGAAGTAATCAATGTTTTTGTAACAATCATGAAGTACCAAATTGGCGACTTATGTAACTATCCATCTTCTGCTCAGCTTTGAAAGCTCCAGTTATGCTAAGCAGCCTAATGGTGCTCTAAGCCTTTAGTTTGTTAGCTTGAATATATACGTTCGATACGATACGATTCGATGTGATACGTTCAAAGACGTCAGGGCATCCGTGAGTAATGACAAAATGTGACAGGTTTCAACTCCATACTGGAGGATTTTATGAAAGGCCTCGTCAGCGCTTGAACTCCAAACTGTAATCATGCGTTCTTAGGTTTCGATGAAGCGCTCCGCAATAAAAATGGCTTAGAAATCCACTTCTGCCTCCGATAAGATGGAACGCCAGTGCAGCCCCAATAATTATGAAAACCTCATGAACGAACAATTCGTCGAACAACTCTGCGTTGCTAGGCCCCAGTCTGTAATCCCACCACTGATAATTAACATAATGGTAACAAGCAAGTCGAAATACCTAAGTGTGTGAGTCTATAGCGAAGGGTCTCGCAACCAGATATCCAGAAAATTTGTTCAAAATCGTTCAAAATGACCATTGCCGCATAACCATCGTAACCAGACTAGGTGTAAGTAAGAAGTATTGTAATCCTATACTCCTGCGCCACAGCATTTCTATATATTCGCTCCACAAGTAGCACTGAACTTAAATTTTTTGGCATCTGAGTTGGCATATCACCTTTTCCCAGATTCACTCACCACTACTTTCAAAGGTAATACATCTGCTACACTCCTGGCTACGTTTTCTAATTTCCAACAACCGCCTTCATTATTGCGCACAAAGTGATCATGTACATTTCAGAACGAGTCAGAATGCGGTCATGCAGGACTAACTCTTAACGGATTTTTCTATTCACCTACTCAAGACATAGACAAACGTCTGGCATAAAAGTGGTCATTACAATGAGGCGAAGTAAACATAGGCCATTTGTACATCCCCTTCTAAAGTAATTCACACCTATGTAGCTCAGGTGCGTCACCTTGTATTGAGTGGTTATTCGCCTTGGTAAGAAGGCACCTTGAAGTCTAACAACATCAGTCGTGGCCTAGCTCAGTTCACAACAGATCTAGAACACACCAGAGGTCCATAAAATTTTTAGTTTCGTGCAACACTTCGCCCACTCAGCGACAGCAACTCTTGATGGTTAACATTTGACAGATGTTCTACAGGTTTGAGTAGAGCATCTTCCTTAGGTCTTCATACTTGCCTAGCATCACGTTGAATTCATTGAGTTTGATAGGCTAAAAAGTCACATCAGATTAAGACGGATGGATTGTGCTTCTCTCAGGCTCTGTCATCCTTCCCATGAAACTGAAAGTGCCGGAACAACCCCCTCATGAGTACGCAAGCAAGGAGTTGTGGAGCAACAGATCATCACCGTAGGTTTGCAGGTGAGACATGCTTTGAACTAATTTGCTGCTGCTTTTATGGAGGAGACTGTTGGGACTTCATGAAATTACGGGGCTAAGCATCCCCTTAGGACTTTGTTTCGACTAGAATAAGGCTATCTAGTTGCGTGCGGAAAGAATAAAGGATGCACCGACCTCTATGCGTGTATTTCCAACTTGTAAAAACGATTAAAATAAGCCAAGAATACGAATCGTATAGTAGACTAAAACGTACCTCGGGCATTTCCATAGTGGGAACCTCGGCGAGCGCCTGTTGTTCTACCTGCATAGCCCAGTCGTCGGACATTTTGCCTACAAATTCAGATGTAATGCCAACAAGGGAAAGAGCAAGTCGCTACAGGAACGAACGCCTTCGAACAGAAACCAACAAAACGAGGAATTCCCTTAAACTTATAAACGAATTTTAGGCATAGGATGACAAATACTCCAATATCGGAGACAGATAAGCTTTTAAGCAGATGAAAAGCTAAGAATATACACCAATAAGTACTTTCGCATGAGATGCAAGAGCTAAAAGCACCTCAAATGAAAGAGTTAGAAGAATAGGTGACGAATAAGACACGAAAGAATGAGTTGCCATGACTTGAAATAGAACCAACCACTTACGTGGACATCTAACTGGCAAAAAATGGTCAAAAAGAGAGTAGAATGCAACAAACCACCTTCTCCAAGCACCTACAAAGCCGAAAAAGTCGTTATAAAGCGCTAAATCGAGGTTTTCCTCCATCAAATAAAGCAGTAAAAGATTCCAGCTTAAAATCCAAAACCATCCCCCATGTTGAACCGTAGAAAAGAAATAATCGCGAAAATTTAGGCCGCAGTCCCAAATGTCTGTTTAAAGGACTGATCGTAAATGACCACTACAGTAGTTCCCTAGCCGATTCATGACGGGACCGGTGTCGACACGTTGCTTCGGAGCGCGGCCAATCAAAGCAACCCACGACACGGAGGGCGTGGCGCTCTGTTCGCTGTGCTTGGAGCGAGGTAGTTGACGTAGGCGCTCCGCAGATGTCCGTGCCGATGGCTGGTGTCGTTCGTTCCTTGCTTCTTTCCCTCTGTAAGAGCGTTTTCACTTGTGTTCTGAGTGTGTGGTTCGGCGACGCGTGCAGTCTCATCAGTTTTCGCGATTTGCAGTGATCCCGTCGTGTCTTGCACTCTACACCGCCAAGGACGACGTCATCGAGTTGACCGAGCAGAACTTCAAGACAAGGGTCATCAACAGCGACGAAGTGTGGATTGTGGAATTCTATGCACCATGGTACTGCTTCATTTTTCTTCACAATCCAAAACGGTGAAGTAGGGGTTTCTAAGGGCTGAGAACGTGAGGATGATGAGACGAACCTATGGTAGGATGAAGTGATGTTTGGGCTATTAGCTTCGGAACAAATGTTGTTCGACCGAACCACAATTCCCCGCCGTTAAACGAGCGCTTAAAAAAGTTCGGACGAATTTTGGCGCTATTGTACTTTCACAACTTCAGAGGTCGAAAAAAATTTTTCGCTCAAACTTCGCCGAAGGGATTGTTTGTGGTGGTGATCACTATTCTGGGCGCAATACGGGTTTGTGGGGCGGAGTTCGTGGTAAGCTTCGATATTGTCGATGTGCACCCTGCAGTATGAGTACTTCGCTTTCCTAGCGAACTCCACACTGGGATTGTAACAGAATATCGAGAAAAGGCTAGGAAAATTCATCGACATAGGAATACACCGGAACTCGGTATTGCGCCCGATTCTGAGTGTTCGGCCGATTACGGTAGCTTACGGTAGGTACGGGTAAGTAAAGTCATCGGGTTATAACTACCGGTTTCGCCGAAACGTCCATCGGGGTTATTTGTAATGCACATCACGAATCTAATATCCGATTTACTATTATGTTGGAGGATGGTAAGTTACAGTAGGTATGGGTGAGTAAGACTGTCAGGGACATGATCACTGATCGTAATCAATTCTTTTTTTTTTGCCCGCACCTAACCCATGGCACTGCGTCATGACACTAATAACGGTGGTAAGGTTCGGGTGCAATACGGGTGGGGAGTGGGGTGGATCCTGGTGGCTTGGACATTTTCGATATACAGCCTGTGGTAGGACAGAATATTTCGCCTTCCTAGAGAAGCCCACCCTGGCACTAGAATTGTGTTAGATTAGTGAAGTCAAAATACGAAAAAATGCAAGAAGAACTCGTAGTCAAAACTCCACCCGTAACCCATATCAAATAACCCCTTCAGCAAAGTTTAGGCATTTTTCTACCTCTGCTCGACTCCTTGTGTTATGAAAGTACAATAGTGCTCGCGTGCCCGCTCAGAGCAGTGAATGGCCGTCATAGCTCGTTCGCATGAGTAATCGTGAAGATACAAGTGAGAATGCCTTGAACAGTAACATTTTACAGTTCCCTGTACACAGCTGTACGGATGAAAGGAGTATTGGGAGCTTTAAAGATGCAATCTAAGAGGAATTCAAAGCCTTTCTAGGTTATGCTTGCTTGGCTGATACCTTCTTTAATGTTAGATTTGCTGAGAAAGTTTAGAAAGAACTGTTAGAGTGTAAGGTGGGGAAGGGGGGGGGGGGTCCACTATGACACGCATTTAAATAACAGTTGAAATGGAAACACATGCGACATAATGTACAACGTGAGGCAGTCACTACTCTCGAGGAAGCCCAGGGGTGGGGATGGATGGCCCTAGACGACGAGGGGTAGAACGCGCGTCTCGTTATAAGGTGGACCCTCTTCATGGGACTTTACAACTATTAGGTTGGTCTGAAAGTCTAGCGGTCTTGACTGGTCCACTTCAAACGATCATTACTCTCTTCATTCTCACCGGATTCATGCGAAGTAAGCAACATTCGAATCAGCTTACTTTTTCCAATGCAATATTAGTAGATTAATTCCATCAGCGAAAAAAACTGGGTGGTTGAGGTGGGACAAACTTTAGAAAGGCTGTTTTGACGTGGTACTGAAGATTCCACCAGCAAGGAACTTCTGAAAGTGCTTATAAAGGTAGTGGGTTGGAGCAGGGTGGGGTGAGTATGGCGGGTGAGGCAGAACTTCAATGCCTACTTCTTGTTTCTTTTTTCCGACTTCTTGTTTCCTTAGGGACTAATAGTAGTCTGGGAATTTCTCAAATCTTTAATTGGGTTAAACCTGAAATAGAACAGTGAAAGATCTGTAAAATGTCTATTCGCGGCGCAAATGGGGTCTGGGGTAGTACGGTAGTAGTCATACAGTTGTACCATGTAGTGCAGCGCTATTTGCTTTTTCAAACTGGATTTTGTTTTGCAGCAATAGTATCTTCTACCCCTGAACTGAGTAGGCCATTTATGATGTAACTATACATACACATGCCTTCTTTCCAAGTCGTACAACCACTGAGTAGGGGGTGACCCCTCCTCCCGGCCCTATTTGCGCCCTATTCGCTTCTACATTCATGTGTTGTCATTATTTCAGTTATGAGCGGGTCGGTCTACAAATATGATCCGCGAACTAAGTAGGTTAACCACTAAAACTTGATAGCGGCAACCGGTTTTTCAAGGGAAAGCTACGAATCAGATAAGTGATGCGATTAAGAAGTCGTTAATTTGGGTTGAGGTGGGGCAAATTCTGGAGAGGGGCTGAAGGAGTTTATCATATGTTCCTTGCCGCAAAGGATTCCTCAAAAACAATTTTTGGTGCACGCCTAAAGAAGGTAATTCGTTCTGTACGTCTTCCACCTTCGTTTGTCTGGCCATCTCAAGCCTAGATATTATTCTGTAATTGGAACGTTTATGTAGCTTATTATTCCTATTTTATTTACTTATTTTTTGCACAAGCATGTGCGCACGATGATAGGCGAGACCAAGTCAGGTATCAGAAGCTACATCAGTCTTTAGAAGCAGGACGAGCTGTTAACTGAGAAGCACAGACCGCGCAAGAGTTCTTAGGCGTGAAGTTTAGCTCGAATAAATTGAAAGATGTTTAGATTATAGTGTGATTGAGCTAGCAGCAAAGGTTTCATATAGCAAAGATAGCGGATGACGTTTGGCTTACCTCATCGTTTTAGTGACCTCAGAACTTGTAGAAGGTTTTTACAGCGGGTTTATGAAGCATAGGTATTCGTTACTCACACCAGTCCAGGGTCAGATTTGCATGATGGAAGATGAAAAATACGAGAGGAAGATCTGCCGTAGTGATTGGAATGGTATGCCTCTGCTGGTTATCTCTCATCTTAATGAGTGGGGGGGGGGGGGGGAGGTTGTGAAACAGTGTGTGAGAAGAGGATTGGACAAACGCAAAGTGGCATATCCAGGACATTAAAAATTGAAAAAAGTATCCCTCGTAGGCCAGTTTAGTGGGTGAAACGTGACATTTTTATCAGAAATCTGGTTGCTTGCATCCGATTTACAAACTTGACCCTTATAAAGTTTGTCATTATTTGGTAGGCGTTTTGTTTGATTTACGCGGATTTTTAAAAATTTTAGTTATGTGGTTCGTTCGACAATTTTGTCGAGGTAAAGAGTTGATTAGCTTTAATCATCAATTTGTCAAAAGAGTTTGTCAAGGTTTTGTCAAGACTGTAAACCGAAGTTATATCGAGGTCCTCAAGTTGAATTGTATAGCGCTAAGTCGATTTGTGAACAATCATAGTCTTTGGAGGAGTCAAGCAGGATGTGCTGGTCCTTCGTGAATGTGCTATTTTCCAGGTGTGGCCACTGCAAAAATCTTGTTCCGGAATACAAGAAGCTGGCGACCGCATTGAAAGGAATAGTTAAGGTAAGGGCTGCTCTTGTTGTTGTAGATGGTGAACGATGTGCTGTCCTTGAACTCAGAGGTTAAGGTTGGAGCCGTCGATATGACCCAGCATCAGTCCGTCGGTGCACCATACAATGTTCAAGGATTCCCAACCATCAAGATCTTCGGCGCTGACAAGAAGAAGCCGACCGATTACAACGGTTAGTTTGTTGTATAGTTGTGCTCGAACGAATATATTAGAATAATTCTTCGAATAATTTATTCGAATAGTCGAATATTCGATATTTCTAGATTTTCGTGTATTCGTGAATTGAAACATCGAAAGAGAACTATGTATATTGGAATATTATTCAATATTATTCAATAAACAAACATTTCAACATTATTCGAAAATCGATTGATTTTGTTTGAATGTCGGGCAAATTTTCCATCTTTAAGCACAGAAACTGGTTCAAACAAATTGCTCTACTATTCGAATATTCGAATACACGTAAAGGGGGCTTATTCTATTTTCGATCATTCGAAATGTTGATGAGCAAGTAAATTCGGTCGCTCGTTCGCTCGAAAGTTTTCGACACCAAGTAAATTCGTTCATACATTCGTTCAAAAATTTTCCACGTCGAATAATTTCGTCCATTAATTCGTTCGATTAAATTTTTCAAGAGCATTACTACAGTTAGTCGTTTCCTCTGTTTCAAAGTGGTAGTTGGTTGGTTTCGGCTTTCATCTGGTTGAATGTCATTCGCGGTGGACCTTTGTGACCCGTTAGTGTTTGGCCAGCTAGTTAGTGACCGCGCAGTTGTGCAGGTCAGTGCCAGCCTCGGCGTTGACGAGCGCGGCGAGTAAATATTTGGCCAACGGTCGCGATTCTTGGTAGTGCACGGTCAAAGGCATCAACTCTTGCCAATTCCAGTGGACCTAATCAATCAATGGTAGGAATTTTAAGGAGCCAGAACCGCACAGGCAATCGGTACTGGAGTACTAGCTGAAGTGAAGAAACTCGTGTCGGCACGTCTCGGAGGAGGTTCAGGAGACAGCTCCTCCGGAGGTCAAGGAGGTCGCGGTGGTAGCGGAGGCAACGACGTCATCGAACTCACAGACTCTAACTTCGAGAAGGTTTGTAGCTGGTTCCTCAATGGGTTCACTTTTGTGAAAATTTATTTGCCTTCCTACCTGGAGATTCTACGTTCTTTCTTCTTCAGCTTGTCTTGAATAGCAAGGACACCTGGCTCGTCGAGTTCTTCGCCCCATGGTGCGGACACTGCAAAAATCTCGAGCCCCACTGGAAAGCGGCTGCGTCTCAACTTAAGGGAAAAGTCAAGGTACGCTGAGCTTTGTCCTTTTTTTATGAGAAGTTATATTCCATGTAAATACTAGCTAGTCTAGAGGGCTATCGTTGAATAGGCACGGCTCAAGTTCAAAGCGTTATCACGCTAGAGGGTAAAGGTCGGTATTAGACAATCCATTTGCGGAAATGGGCCACGCATTCTACGTAGATGGAATATCGTGGAAGCAATTTGAGTGCGTATTTGGCTTATCCTATGACTTAGGATGGCCGGCCGATAGACAGAAGTCAGTGTTTTATCATTCCGAGACAAACTAATACGAGCTCACTGACCCCGAAGGTATGGAAGGTTTGGTTGACCTGGGCGGGACCCGATCCAAGAACCTCGAAAGCTGGACACGACTGCCGGTGCGTCTTACGTCCGTGCCTTCTCATAGAAATCAAACGGTGTGGTTTATCGGGGAGGGTCGCTGTTGTCAAACTTTAATCCCGCATCCTTTCTTCTTCCAACGGTAGTCAGCTCACTAGGTATACTTTCGTATAAAGCATAGCTGCCCTAACCAAAACTGCAAGGTCAGTCTTCATTTTTAGGAGTGCGCTACAAATTCCTCTTCATTAAGATCTCGCGACGGTGTCATAAGAGCTCATTTGCTTTCTATTTTGAATTTTCTAGTCATAAGTTCCATATTTGCACCGGTAGAAAAACGGGTGGAGCACGGATAATCTCGCTATAGGAAATTCCACTTATAGGCGAGACCATTGTCCTTCCTTTGTTTTTCCTTTCCTGAGAAAGAGTGAGACAATCAAATAGAGAACTACGGTATCGGTAGAGAATTGGATATCAATTTGCACACCAAAGGGACTTAGTTTTTTTTCGACAGTGGAGAACACCTACCTTAGCTTCATTCACTGCATTCACCAGTATTGAATTTTTTCCCATTTCAGCTTGGTGCCCTCGACGCTACGGTTCATACAACGATCGCCAACAAATTTGGAATTCGTGGATTCCCAACCATCAAGTATTTCGCTCCAGGTTCTTCAGAAAGTGATGCTGTCGATTACGATGGCGGCAGAACTACATCTGATATTGTCAGCTGGGCCAGTAGCAAGGTATAGTGCAAACTGTTGTTCTTGTAGAAGTATTCTTTCTGTGAAGCCTTCAGTAATGCTAATGGAAACGGACAGAACAGTAAATGAAAAGAATAGGTTGTGTGTTGAGTAAAATGCTAGTAGATATACCATTTTCATGTCGAATTAAGCAGCTTTCCAAACCAAATTGGACACTCTTCTAAGCTAGCTTTAAGATTTTTGAAATCACAGCGAACTCCTCTTTTGTTCAAGAAGAATTTGGTATAGCATTCTTTGATATTTTTCAGTTCACCTGCGCCAATAATTGAAATAAATTCATAAATTTTTTTGTTGTTGAGAAAAGCATTAAGCTAAACTTTGCCTAAAAGTACAGCAAAAAGCAGTCATATAGCGCATTAAAAGATCAGATCGCGCCATTCGATTTCCTCGGGAAAAAAGTTCGTCTCAACTTTTGTTTGATTGATAGTGTAAATGCGACTTACATGGGCCATCAAAGCGAGGATATGTTTGCTCTTTACAATAGATTTTGTAGTATCGTCAACAGGTTTCAAACTCCATACGAACAGTTTTGCAATTGAATAAAAATCTCGGGGCTTTGGACGAGTGCATGGCGCAATTTCTTCTTTTGGCACTAGAAATTGCCACCATCCATCAACCTATAAACGTTTTTTCCCCTCAGAAAAAGAGAGAATTTGGTACAATTTCAAACAAAGTGTTCATGTATTGGGTAAGGCAATTAAAATTTCAAAGAAATTCTAAAATTCTCCTTCAATAAAAAGCTATTCTAACCTTTTTCGAGAATAACTAGCTTATTGTAGAAGAAACTCATTTAGATATGGTAGAGTTCCTTTTACTTCAAAAGGCTTATGCTAGCTTAGAAGAGTGTCCAATTTGATTTGAACAGTGTCCAATTCGACGTGAAAATGGTATATGTTTTTTTTTCACAATGTTTGAGTTTTTGCTTTATGTGGTAGCTGAGGCTTCATTCACTACACACGTAGAGATCAAGACTGCTTCATTACAAACACGTCTTCTTAGTTTTTCTAACCACTATTTATACTATTATTTAGGCCATGGAAAACCTTCCGCCTCCTGAGGTTGTGCAAGCCGTCAGTCAAGAAGTGGTTGAAGGTGAGGCCCTTAAACAATCTTGATTTGACTATTAGGCTTGTACTTACAATCAGAAATAGCTTAGTATGAACTATTTCAGACCAATGCAAAGAGAAACAGCTCTGTATCTTCTCATTCCTTCCTCACATTCTCGACTGTCAGTCCAAGTGTCGCAACGACTACCTGTCCGTCCTGCGTGGCCTGGGCGAGTCCTTCAAGAAGAATGGTTGGGGGTAAGTTTTCCTGTAGCTGTTGAAATGAGAAGCCGTAGAGTGATTAGCAAACCTTTGTTCTGCTTTGGATTGTAGCTTGTGTCCGCTAGATTTTTTGTCGAATATTTTATTTATTTAAGGCGTAGACAGGAGTCTAGCATTGTCACAACACTACGATATATCGTTGAATTATGGACGAGACATCAACAATTCTAAAACCTCGTTATAAAACTATCAATCAGTGATTAACTAACTCGCTACAAACAACTTACAAGCTTGCGCAGAGAACATCGTCAGGTCTTCCGTACCTTCTAAGTAGCAAGTTGAAAGCTCCTTCAGAAACCAGTAGGCTAGGAAGTCACACCCTGTCCACGATTTGGCAATATAGAGCCGGAGTTTGAGCTTGTGGATCCTCTTATGGATCTTGTAAGTTCTCCGTCGAAGAAATCGTTAGATAGTTTACTAGCTAGAATTCTGTACAACGTAATGAAGTCCACATCTTTTCTTCTACTTTCCAGCGAAGAAAGACAAATTTAGTGTTTGTTGAGCCCCCCCCCCCCCCCCCGCGGTGTTGTACTATAATCTTGTTTCTTTTCCAGATGGATCTGGGTTGAGGCCGGAGCTCAGCCAGACCTTGAGGAAGCGTTCGGTGTTGGTGGATTCGGTTATCCAGCTATGGCGGCTATGAATTATAGAAAGATGAAGTTCGCAATGCTCAAGGTACCTTGGTGTTCAAACTGCGCATTGTTTTTCATTGATGAGCTGCATCTTTACAGGGCTCATTCGGTAAAGACGGAATTCACGAGTTCCTGCGAGACCTGAGCTATGGAAAGGGACAAACAGCACCCATTAAGGTGAGTCTCCCTTTGTTTCTCTAAAACTGGACAGTAACAGGAAATGTTCCTTGTTGTGCACATCGTTGGGTGAAAAGGACATCAGATGTGTAATTTTTAGGGAGCTTCGTTCCCCAAGATTGTGAAGACGGAGCCCTGGGACGGAAAGGATGGAGTGCTTCCCGTTGAAGAGGACATTGATCTCTCTGACGTTGAACTAGATCGCACGGAGTTGTAGTTACCTATGATTTTTCGTTTTCTGCCGGGTTACGTTCCGAAAGGTGGTTGTAGGTTAACCTTTAAGAGATTGTTGGATCTCGTGCTGGTCATTTCTAGGCAAGTTTCATTCTACGATTCAACGAGATCCATCGACTTTATTGAAGTTGTTTTTCTTTGTGCCTGTTATCTTGTTATAATAAAATTATGTGGTTACATTCTGTGTCACTGTGATCGTGAAGTAGTTTCTTGGTTGTGAGCAGGGTGTACTGTGTAAAGTTATCGGCATATGTTGCTGTCTTCCCAGCATGTTTAGCGCCAACTAATCAACAAAACTCAGAGCATTGTTTCTTCGTCTGCTTATTAATTTTAAGTCGTTAGCAATCGACAGTTCCCCCCAGTGCCCTTTGATTATCGCACAGCTATATTGTCCGGTCCGGGCACATTTCAAACGTGGGATCAGGGATTTAAAAATTTCTATTAGTGATTCTGGTGTGCTATTATTGTTCGCCACAATAACAGTTTACGACGGTATGACACCAGTCATACTTCTGAGCGGACTGCGCTTTCATTCTGAACTTCGATGAAGCGTTCGTTTTGCGCGCAGATAGTCTTGGCGGGAATTACTTTTTTGTCGCGTAGCGGCGCCCTGTTATGAAAGCCATCAGAATTGATCATCAACGCCATCCAATCGATATGGGACGATTTCATAATGGCGCGCCACCTTTTGAAGTATTAATCCCGTCTTAGGGATTATAACTGAATCTGTTGGATTATCCATTGGGAATTAGTAGTAGTTGTAAGCAGAGTGATTCAACGACGTTAACCATCTGTATCACGTTGTCTATTCTTCTTCTGGTTGCTAGCGCGGCCGCCAACAGCCTCCCCATTGTTCCCTGGCTGTCACAGTAATCCATGTGGGTTTCGGTCTAGGCTTAAGGCTTTAGTTTTAAAGATAGGCTGCTCTGATCTCTTATGAAGCTTGACTAACGCGTATGTGGATGCTCTCATGTTCTTCTGACATCGCGCGGAAACCAAAGGGTTTGAGTTGTCTTCGTGTGAACAGGAACCAGCGGAACGGATGTGACCGGCTCACCTAATTTTCGACGAATTGGTTCATGCTACAGCGTCTCTGATCTTCGAACGTGGACGAAGCTCGGAACTCCGGAGGCTTCTCACTTTTGTGAATCATGTCAGTTCGAGCATCACCCTCTGGATTTCTCGTTGTGCGACGCTGATGGCACACTTCTGAAAGGTCCAGATTTCTGAGGGGTGCAGTCGCGAATGAGGAACAGTGGAGTCAAATCGGTGGCTACGGAGTTGAATGTCTTTAGCCTTTTACTGGTTATATGGTGAGAGATCTGGTTATATGAGAGCGTTTAAAAATTACATCAACAACACATTGCACTGAAAACGTTGAACTCGATGGCAGCCTGAGATATTTGCTGCTCAAATTAGACAGTGGAATTATTCTACTGCGCTATGGCGAGAAGCTTATGAAAGTTGGGTACTCTGACGGACAGAATTTCAACTGGAAAGTTATCATCCTACCGGATCGCCACCTTTCTTGTAAATGTTGATGAAGAACAGTGTCCATGACGAATTGAATAGAGCGCAATGCGAAGTGCAACTTTTCAATGAGATCATTTTTGAGGGGCAATACAGACAACGCACGAACAACAGTAAAGGATAAAGGTAAAGAACGGCTTTACTCAATTCCTTTTTGGGATGCGCCACGCATTCTACTTTTACGGGATGTGGTAGGGACGATTTGAATGCGTATTTGGCCATACAGTGTCTTGCGGTGGCCAGCCGATAAACAAGTCAGCGTTTTATTCCTCCCAAACAGGCTCTGTAGCAATTCACCGATCCCGTAGGGATGGAAGGCTTGGTTGATCTGGGCGGGAAATCCGAACCAAAAACCTGGTATCGGGTGCACGCAACAGTCTCCTCCTCCTCCGACTACACTACACGCGCTCTCAACATAAATATTCCTGCGATTTCCACCTAATGCTGTCACTCAAGACGAATTGATAAAGTCCATTCCTGCTTCGGATACCAACTTACCAACTTGGTTAGTATGCCCGTCGACTTCATCATTGCCCACATAACTACTTTTGTTGGAATGTGCGAAAAAAGGAGTGAGAAAATTTTTGGAAGGCGTAAGTGGAGCACACAACAAAGGAAACCGTAGAAAACACTATTAAGTCTAGGCGGTGCTAATAAGGAAGGCATCACGGTGACAAATTAGAAAAGTAACCAGCAATGAACAAAAGGGGTGGTTAATAAAGGTTTTGAAGAAAAACCAGAAGAATGTCAGAGATTTGGTGAGAAAGGAAACCAAACGCTGCCTCTAGGTGGTGACACCAACGTGCAATGATGCAAGTAAATCCACTTTCTTCAACCCCACTTTAAAAACGTCCGCATTTGGTGATTCTAACAGGCACGGAGGCAACATCTTCAACCAAAAAGCACTATGTCAGAAAAGGGAGTTGAAGACTTTTCACTATTCTACTTTCTTATTTTGGGATACTGGATTTTTTACTGACACAGCATTCACAGAACTGTCCCATGCTTGCTAGCTCTAAGCCGAGATTTCCCTCTCAAAACTTTAAAGCACAGAACTTAGGCACTTTGAAGCACAAAACTAAATCATTGGGAGTACTGTAAATGAGACCTTCAAGGTTAAAAAGCATAGCATCTCTTGATGATTTGGCAACTTTCTAATATCATTTGTGCAGGATACACATCTGTAAAACAAGATTTTGTAAAAGTCTTACACAAACTAATTAATATGGTCCTACCATTGAATTTAATATTCTATAATTTGAGAAGAATTATGGAAAACGATTTCCATAATAGGACAACTGATGTTGACCAGAAATCTGGTGTACTATACGATTCGGATTTCCGATGTGAGATCCAAAGATAAATCAGTCATTTGGATAATAAGAAAGTCCTTTTTTGTTAAGGCTACTCTTATCTGAATCACCCTAAGATGCGGGCTTTTATATTTTTTGCATAGTCCTTTGCACCGGCTTTGAAAAAATGACGGATTCGAATTATTCGAACCGGCGTCGGATCCAATATCTGATGGGAACGTTTCAAGGTCATCGTTGACGTCATCTACAGGTGCACCAAAGTAACATGATGAAGTTTTGACGCTCTTCCAAGTGAATGTATTTATCTGCAGCATGGCGTCAATAGCGCCAGTTTTTTGTGCGTATCTTTCTGTCCGTGTTATAATTTTTCAAGTTGTACTTTGCACCAGTTACGGTTTTTCTCAGGATGTCAAACCATCGAACCGCGATTTTTGAGCTCCATGGTCAAGGAAAGCAACAATGCGAATTGTTAACCTGCTCAGTCGACTGTCTACACAGAAACTCGTCGATATAAGGAGCTTGGCCATGAAGGTGATCGTCCAGCACAAAGAAGAAATCGCACTGTGAATACGTCGCAGATCCGGAATATCATCAAGAAGCGAAAAATCCCAAAGCCGAGGATCTCCTGAGAAAAATCGCCCGTGATGTCGGTGTCAGTCTCACATCGATGCATCGGATGGCCAGAAATAAACATGGACTAAAGCCCTACAAGTTCCATAAAGTCCAGCTGCTGATGGACAAGAATGAGCGCGAACGGCTCCATCGATGCCAACAGCTCAAGCTGCGGGCCGCAGGTCGCGGGTGCGGGCGAACACTTTTCACGGACGAGAAGCTGTTACCCGTGGAGGTGGCTCACAACCGCCAAACCAGCAGTATCTGGTCTGGAGAGGCTCCAGCCACCTACGCCATCGCCAAACATTGTCAAAATCCGCAGGCGCTCATGGTTTGAGGAGGAATCTAACCAACGGAAGGACCCCTGGTTTTTGTGGACGAAGAAGTAAAAAGTAGATGAAGGTGTGCACCGACGGGACATCTTCGAGGTTGTTGTACTTTTCTGGTTCCACTAGCACTTCAGCAATGCGCAGTATACATTTCAACAAGACTCAATCTCTGAACACAGGGCGAAAAGCACGCAAGCATGATGCAGGCCAATCTCCGTACTTCATCGTGTCTGCGGAACGGCCACGTCAATCCTCGGATCTGAATCCGACGGTCTAATGCGCGTGATCCATTTTGAAGGACAAGGTCCGTGCCAAGCGCCACCACAGCCCGGAGGCCCAGAAGGAATCTCTGCGTCGGGAGTGGAACGACTATTTCCGTATGTTCTACGGCTCATCGCCAAAGACTTTACCAAGCATTTTGACTCCTGTATTCGCGCTAAAGGGGACCACCTCGAATCCGGTCTATTATAGTGCTGCCTAGTGTACATATATGTTGTTGTTATTTATGTATTAATTTGTAATTTTGTCAGTTGTTTCATAGTTATATTTAAAAAACCTTCATCACGTTATTTTGGAACGCCCTGTAAAAGGCTCTATCGCAGAGTGAACACAGTTATAGACACGGTCCTCTTTGTTTGCTTTGACATCTGTAGGTCGTCTGCATATATATTACACGATTTTTACAAACTTAGATTGGCAGGGGCGCGTGGAGCGCAGTCGGAGGAGGCGCCGGCTATCGCCTGCACCCGATACCAGGTTATTGGTTCGGATTTACCGCCCTGGCCAACCAATCCTTCCATCTCTTCGTGATCGATGAATTGCTATCGGCTTCGTCTGGGAAGGGTAAAGCGCTGACTCGTTCATCGGCTGGTTACCGACCTGAAGAAGCTCACATGACAGAATGTAAGAATGTCAGAACATCTTGGTGACGGCTTGTAGCGTGGATTTGAGGCCAGACGCGCCAAGCCGTCCAATTTTTCGGGCTCATCGCAGGGCACTGCCAATCAAGACGATCGAGGCCTCGCAAAAAGTGTAAAAATTCCGTCTACGAAAATCAGAGCGCAGCTCCCTTCGGCCTACCATTATTTCCTGCTACCGGAGATTTTTTGCTAAATCCCCTCGGTAACCGCTTTGAAAACACGCCAGCTCTTTTAGCGTAAGACTGATGGATGTACGAAGGGCATCAACACGTTTTCCAACAGCTGCGCATCAGAAAAACCAACTGCTGCGGCAAAGGTTCGACTGGTGGACGACGACGCGCAGAGCACCACAGAGGATCAGCGTCGCTCTTTGGTGGTAATTGGGTCCCAATTCAATGATCAATTCTGTCTCCTGCAGAATCTCGTTGATCATCGCAAATTCCGTCGGTTCTTCGGCTCGTTCGAGCGGAGTGCGCTTAGCGGTTCCGTGGTCGCAGGTGATGGGTCAGTGTAATTCTGCGAATGCTGCTCCTTCCACTTACCGGATAACTTCCAACGGATTATGCGGCTCGTTTACGCACTTTTGCGACCCTGTAAATCCTCCCTGAGCTGTCCTCAAGTGAGCCGTTTTCAACTCGTCTCGTGTTCGACATCTGTTCCCTGTTCAGACTGCTGGACACACGTTCTCGCATGTTACTACCACACCTCCTCTTCGAACAACAACAACATCTGAGGGCTCGCCGCGTCGTGTTTTCAATGCGATGCATTTTCCGCAAAGTACCTGCACCTGGCTGCTTGTGTAGTTCACCTTCGCTGTATTACCGGGACCGAAAAATCGTCCGCTCCTTTCGAAATCTCCGCCTTTTTTGTGGTTCCTTCGTCAAGGCTACCTGGGCGATTTTCATAGATTTATTCAGGAAAAATTACTTCTCACGAAGTTCTGTCTGTTCTGGAAGCTTGGAGGATGCCATTAGGTCAGACCGAAATTTGCCGCCGTTTAAGAGTTCTAGCTTCAATTGACCGTAACTTCGTTTAGAAATAACCATTCTAATCAACGTAAAGATTTCAGTATAATGAGCGAAGAAATTAAAAATAAGTGTGCGACAGAAAGATAGGTCAAACCTGATAAATCTGATATGGTATGAGTAACAGAAATTGAGATCCGAGCATTTCTGTTGGGTAAGCTTCTAATACAGTCAAAAACCTACATCAGTTCCGAGACATTGTGTTGGACCAAATGTTTCTGTCCGTTTCATCTTTTACTTTCAAATGAAACTTTTCAATAATGAATGAAGAAATTGAAACTTAATGTGCAGCAGAAAAATAAGTGAACATTTTGGCTGATATAAGCAACAGAAACTGATCCGAGTAGTGATTGTCGTTGAGTAAACTTCTACAAAAATACAGTAAAACCTGCATTAATTCTAAAAAGAAGGAAGAGCCAACTTTTGCAGTGTTCTTTTGTGCTCAACTATTTTGTACCATTTTGGCTTAGTTCTATGTTCTATGTTCTATGTTTGAAAATATTAGATTGGACCGAATATTTCTGCCCTTTTCCACTTCTACTTCTAAGAGATCTCGCAACTTCGTGTAGAAGTAGCCACTTTGGCTAAGGTAAGGACTGATGTACTTACTACGATGTCTCTACCAATCTTCTCGCACGGGTAAGAACTTCCTAGTTGGAACAATTGAAAAGCTAGGTCTTATGAACTGTCGAAATACATTTTTTATTACCTTGTGCACAGTGTGATTTCGCTTACAGATGTAAGCGGGCGCGTGTAGCGCAGTCGGAGGAGGCGCCGACGGTCGCGTGCACCCGAAACCAGGTTCCTGGTTCGGATTGCCCGCCCGGGCCTACCAAGTCTTCCATTCCTCCGGGGTCGGTGAATTGGTACCAGACGTGTCTGAGAAGGATGAAGCGTTGACTTGTTCTTCGGCTGGCCACTGCAAGTCATTGTATGGCCATTCAAATCGCCTCCACGATATCCCGTAGAAGTAGAATGCCATGGCGCATCCCAAAAGGGATTGAATAACGCCGTCCTTTATCCTTTTATCCTTTATGTAAGCTTTCGTAGAAATTCAAGAAAATAATGTTGTGGAAGCGAAACCTTTTTAGATTAACCGGATCAAAATATGGCTAATAAATTCTAATCGTCTAATTTCTGTACCATTGAGTTTACTGATGTGTTATTTGGAGTTGCCGCTTGGATGGCTAGGAACTGCTTATTTACCAAAGTATGATACAATTTCAACAGATCTTTTATACTTTGTTTTCGAATTCTTATCAGCATGTCTTGCTTTAATCCTGGACGCTAAATTCAATATTCAACTACTATATGGAAATATCATGTAATGCCATTTTCAAAGTCAGAAAAAGTGTTCCATATTCTAACAAATGTTTAATGTTATCGAATTATATTGAAGTTTTGAAAGAATCAATTTTGGTCTACCAAAAAATACAACATTTCTAGATCTTCCGGAAATTTTTATTGCATTTGCTGTTGATCGTTGTGGCCGAATCCGATATTATTTCTGAAATAAGGATAAGGACAAAGGATAAAGGACGGCGTTACTCAATCCCTTTTGGGATGCGCCACGCATTCTACTTCTACGGGATATCGTGGAGGCGATTTGTATGCGTATTTGGCCATACAATGTGACTTGCGGTGGCAGGTCGATGAACAATTCAGCGCTCTATCCTTCCCAGACAAGCCTGGTACCAATTCACCGACTCCGGAGGGATGGAAGGCTTGGCTGGCCTGTGCGAGAAATCCGAACCAGGAACCTGGAATCGTGTGCACGCAACAGTCGGCGCCTCCTCCGACTGCGCTACACGCGCCCAATTTTTGAAGTATGCTATTATAATAGGTAGTCACTGTTCTTAACTGTCGATATTATGTACGTTAAATTCTGCGCCAATTCATTGAAGAATCGCTTGGGCTTTGCGCCTTCCCACTTCCCTGTGCTATCGCCTATTCAGAGGAAGTTTTTCCGTTGCTTCAAGGTTCGCTATTAGTAGTTCGAGCTCTTCTCCGTGAATCATTACTCATGTTTATGCAGTGTCATCCTAATGTAGCACATAGATTTAATTAAGCCCTGTTTCCAGGATCAAGTCCTACACCTCTTTAACCTAAACTCTGACTTTTAGGCTCACATAAAAGTGGATTAAACTTGTTAGAATTAGGAAGTCATCTTGTATTTTAGATGTGCTTGAAACTACATTTCATTCTCTATGTCAAAGTGCCAAAATACCCTATCAAGCTGTGGAGGTTAGAACCCAGTCAAAGGCGGGAAGGCGGAAAAGACGGAAACCTTCGATCCCATGCAACAGTTATTTGCTCAGCCTTTATCTATTTTTTGCCAATTTCATTCGTACTTTTAATATTTTTTGACAAGTAAACACACAATTTTTGTCCCACTGTGCTTTATGGCTTCAATTTTGACAGCAGTAATATGCATTGAATCGTAACTTAACTGGTATGCACTTTAAGACAAAATGGTCTACACATGTAACAGGAATGAGTTCTTTGGGAGCGAAAATCACTGCTGATATGGTACTCGAAAGTGGGTCCCGCTCAGAATGGAAGACCACTAAAAAGACACTGTAGAACCAAGGCCTAGACAGATTCTTTTCAATTAAAAAATCTAAATTTAAAAAAAAATAAAAATAAAAATAAAAATTTCAATTAAAAATAAAAATCTAAAACAATTTAAAAAAGTCTTGAGGTACATCTTTAGGTGCGTATTCAAGGGAGTAGCATTGAGTAACATTCGTGCACTAAAGGAGAAGGTCACTTAGTCGGTACTCTAAGATCTAACGCAACTTTTGATTAATAGTCAACGATTCTTCTTTAAACTATCCTTTAAAAACTGTAAGAAAAATTTTCTAAATATGTTTTTTAAAACAAATTTTTCATTGTTTACTATTACATTAAGATTCCTTTTTATTTACTTCACTACAACTTGCTTCTCTTTAGGTAATTGATGGATGCTTTGCACTATCCCTAAATAAGCATAAAGAAGACGTAAAAGTCTCTTTGTTGACTTTTACATTTTCAGTTCCTGCTTCAACATTGAGAATTCACATCATAAAATATTGTAGGTCAAGGTGGTCGGGTGAAGACGCCGACGAAAGTCCGTGAGCTCTTTTTTACGCTGGACAAATGGCGAGATTTTTTCGAGGAATAGTTGTAGATCAAAGATCGGAGCGACATCACAAAAAATGCTGATGAAATTGTTGGACAAGAACTGGTGCTGTTATATACTGCCATACTTATACAAAAAATTTCGAAAGATATCGCAAATATGGGCTTTGCTAAGTGGTAGGAACTCTTCTGCGAGGGTTGGGCAGACGTCAGTGTCAAATCTCAATGTTGGATTCGAAGGAAACTGCCTTTCTAAGCAAGCGAAATTCCGAGACGTGAGTTGCCAGCTCCATCGTTTATGTTAGACAGCATTTCTGCATGGTGTCTGACCACATATCCAGCTTAGACACAGATCTAAACATGTGAAGTAGCCTTTGCTGGACGTGTCTCCCTGGAACCCTGATGACTGCCAATTTGGCGGCTGAATACCGTCTTACTTTTGATCAAACTATACCTGAAACCCACAGTTGTAATCCACACCTCAAAGTCGAAAACTTCAGCAAAACTCAGCCCTAGAGCAAAAGTGATGCGGTCGTAAATAATTAACGAATACGGAAAAAAATCGGCAGTTGAGGTTGCATGGAACGCATGGAATGATATACATGGGGCCAAACAAGGCAAATTTGATATCAAACAGATCGCCGTAATGAGACAAAACCTAAAATTAGCATGAAACACATTTTCGACAGCGTTTAAAATTTTTATAATTCCACTGGGCAAGTCGATCCTTGCCAGGGGTACAATTAGGGGAGACTCAGGGGCGAGTGTGGATCAGGTCAAGACAATTACAGGCTCGACTAATCTAGGTCATCTCGAAATCAAAAATTTTGAAATCTTGTTAAGATTTTTACGCCATTAGGTAGATCATGTTGTTCTGATTCCAACAATGTGCCTCTCATTGAATATAAGCGACTTTGAAGAGAGTTATGGCAAAGCGGCGGAAACGGCGGATTAATCTGCCGCCGGCCGCGTTTTGGCGAACGTTTACCGACGGTACTGTACGTGAGCCACGAAAGATATTCTTTGCTGTTTATATGTGGCTCACCGTTGAGAAATTGAGTTGAGAAATTAAATTACTCAATTTCAAAAGTGCGTGTGATATTGCAGTCGGAGGGGCGTCAGCTACCGGGTGTATCCGATTCTAGGGTATTGATTCGGTTTTCCTATATTCTATATTTTTCCTATATCTCCCCGCCCAGGTCAAACAAGCCTTCCGTCCCTCCGGAATTGGCGAATTGACATTAAACTTGCATAGGGGGGGGGGGGGCAAAATCGACCACTGCTAGTCATCGTATAGGCAAGCTGAACAAACTTCAAGTTACCTTCAAGATTAACTGTACAGGCGGAGAGCATGGCGCATCCCAAAAGGGATTGAATATCTTATGTGCTCTTTATATAGAGCGCTTTCTAACTTTCTCGCTTTTTCGCTCTCTGCCATTTGATATTCGTAGAACGTATAGATCTCCTGGTAAGCAATCTTTCAGCTTTTTTTGCGCTTATTAAGCCCATCATTTGTTTCTATGTTATTGCTTTGATTACTGTCGTGTATCAAGGTGTTTTGAGTGTTTTCCTGTTGTCCTCTGCAGCAGTAAATCCTATTTCTTTTTTGTGCTGTTGTAATATGCACTTTCAATTGCTGTTTTTGCACCCCTATGATAACCTGGGCACGTAGAGCACAGTCGGAGGAGGCGCCGGCTGTCGCCTGCACCCGATACCAGGTTCCTGGCTCGGATTTCCCGCCCAGACTAACCAAGCCTTCCATCCCTCCGGGGTCGGTGAATTGGTACCAGACTTGTCTGGGAAGGATAAAGCGCTGACTTGTTCATCGGCTGGCCACCGCAAGTCATTGTATGGCCAAATACGCATTCATGTCGCCTCCACGACATCCCGTAGAAGTAGAATGCGTGGCGCATCCCAAACGGGAATGAATAGCGTCGTTTTTTATCCTTTTTATTCTTTATAATAACCTGGGAAAGATATCGTTATCCGTTTCTGCCCTTCACGCTCCCAAGTTTTGTGTCGTTGCCTACAGTCTTCTACCCAATAGATAACAGGATGTTTAAAGATTACGTGTTTAAACTGTGAATTACATTACGAAGTCGGCTAGTGTGGTGTAGTAAAGAGGGGGATAAATGTAAGATAATAAATTTAATTTCGTCATAGCGCAGCAGGTGGGAAGCCACTCTCGCGTGTACCCCAAATCTTGGCTTTCGGTTCGAGTTTACCGTCCAGCCACAACAAGACTTCTGTCCCTAAGAGGTTGATGAGGTCTTGCCTGATAATTACATATAAAATACTGACTTGTACATAGGTTGGCCACCGCAATCGATTCTATAGGCGAAACACGTTTTCAAATGGCCTCCACGGCATCCCGTAAAAGTAAAATGCGTGGCGCACCTCCCAAGTGATTGATCAACACCGTTCTTGATCCTCTATATATCCTCTACAGTGACCCTTATCCTCTAGTCACATAATAGCGGGATAGAGTTGTAAACTTTACTTTCTCTTAAGGTTTCACTTTTATTTTTTGTTTATTTCTATTGGCTCACTTTTGTGGCTTAAATGCAATAAATGAAATATTTTGTGTTTCAAATGTCTGAGAACCTACATATCAGCATAATGGAAGACATGCTAGTAAGTGGTCTCCAGAGAGGAGACACCTTCGTTTTTATGACCGGAATCCGTTTATCCCTTGTTTTTAATTAAAGACTTTGACTTTCTCTATTAAATGCTGAAGCTATACTTCAGGTTTTTTTGGGAATGAGCTATACAAGTGCACGGCGAGTTTCCCGTTTTTTTCTTCCAGTTGCCAGTCTTCCAATGTCAGTTTTTAACGCACATACGAAGAACCCCTTGACTGGAATCTCTTTTCATAATTCAGGGAAAAAGTACTAAAATGTAAGAAAATTTCAAACATTTTCTGAACAATGGAATTAAGCGTTTTGCTGTCGCTAGTCTTGATATTGCAAAAAATATAGCACTTCCCTGAGATCCATTAACAAATTTTGTGCTATTGACAGCTGAACGTTGGTTGACAAAATTCAATACTGTGCTACTGTATGAAAACATCATGGATTGATGTTTTCAACGTCGGAAAATGCTAATTATTTTAGCAAATTTTTAATATTGTTAAAACGTATTAAGGATTTTGCAAGAGTCTACATTTTGGTATACCAAAAAAAAACAACATTTCTAGATCCTTCGGAAATTTTCATGCTATTTGCAATTTAACGTGTAGTGGCAGAATCCGACATTATTTCAGGACTGAGCTACTATAATACTTAGTAACTCCTCTTGTCCTTCGAAATAGATTGGCCAAATTGCAAAAAGCATTATTAGAGCTCTGGTTCAATTACTTATGCCTCCTATAAACTCTATCACTTTTTTCAAAGGGTCATAGCATCCGACCTCGCCTCACAGTTCCGTCTTGGGTAGCTAAAAACGCATTGTGTAATAACAGGCATGAACTGCTGCCTCGCACTACTTTTCGTTTTATAAGAAGTTTCCGATAAGCTGTTGTTCGCGAAGGGGTTACAGTAGGCGACAATAGGATAAAGGATAAATGACGGCGTTACTCAATCCCTTTTGGGATGCGCCAGCGCATTCTACTTCTACGGGATGTCGTGGAGGCGATATGAATGCGTATATAGCCATACAATGACTTGCGGTGGCCAGCCGATGAACAGTCGGCGCTTTATCCTTCCCAGACAAGTCTACTATCAACTCACCGACCCCGGAGGAACGGAAGGCTTGGTTGGCCTGGACGGGAAATCCAAACCAGGAACCTGGTATCGGGTGCACGCGACCGTCGGCGCCTCCTCCGACTGCGCTACATGCTCAGGCGACAGTAAGCCTCCGAAAGGTGCCTAAGGTTGCCGCTGCCTTTCCCACGCTATGATCCACCACAAAGATGTGAAGTGGCATTATTTAATTGTTCAGTACAACTTTGTGTTTCCCTTCTTGTTTTCGATAGTGTCTCTTTGATATAAAGTAGGCATATGTATTAGGTTGAGTCATAAATTTGGCAACATTTTTTTTCTGGAATTCAAAGTAAATCTGCTAAAGTGTCATATGTTATTTGAAAGCTTGTTGTCTAGCGATTGTTATGAGTTATGAATCGTTAATTTTCCTTGCATTTTTGAAAAGTTTTAATCTCTAGAACGATGACTACTCAAAGTGGAAAAGTGTGTGATTTCAATTTCAACTAATTCAAGATCGGCAGCCAGCCATGGGGGTCAAGCACATTCAGAACCTCACCGGCAAGTTTTTTCCTAGCTGAATAAATTATTGGAGGTGGTTTCAGAAGTTCTTTCCGCCCAGAAGGGCAACAAAGACAAACCTCTTCCGGGAAGATTAACGTCTGTAAACAAAGGGCGCCTGCACAAATCCATTGAGTCGAATTCTTCTCACGCCACATTTGGAGTGACCGCTGATCCCCACGCCTCCCAGTAAACCACCGTTCGTGGGCTGTAGAAGATTGGAAGTCGCCAAAATCGCCTTTGTCAGTGTCTCATGCGGTAAGGAAACCCATGTAAATCGTTGTGCTTCCGACTGTCTAGAGCTCCTGCACCGCTTCAAGCGAAGAGGCTTGGATCGAATCCTTACCAGCGGTGAAAAGCTAATGCTTAACGGCAACCGCGAAGCCGGGAGGCAATAGCTGGAACGCAACGAGTGAGGGTTCTGACGTCAAACCGGACCTCCATCGAAAGAAGGTTCTGCTGGGCATTTGTGAATATGTAATGTCCAGTGCACCGGGAGTTGATCCACGTAGTCAAAGCATCCTTAGCGCTCGTTTCTGCCAACGGCTGGACTAGTTCCAGCAAAAATTACTGGAGAAAGTATTCGATACGAGCCAATATTTCTTCCACCAGGGCAACGGCCGAGAGATTACGGCACTTTAGACGCTGGCAAAACCTAAAAACTGGGGTGGACCAAAATCAAGTAGCCTCCACACACCCCGGACATTGCGCCGTCTGTCTGCCATCTGCGTTGGTCGATGGATCACTTCATCCATGGTAGGCGCTTCGCCGATGTCGATGAAGTCACGGCAGTGGTACACGACTGCTTCAGGTCGAAGCCGACCGAATTCTACAGAGATGTAATCCACTCAGTTCATGAAAAGTGGAAGGATCTCATTGAGAATAACACCAATTACTTCATTTAAGTCAATCATTTTTCTTTTGTGGTATAATTCTATTTTTGCTGGAAGGCCAATTTTATTTCAAAATTTATGACTCAACATAATAGTTGTAGTTGTTTCAAAAATATATAAAAATGTAAACAATTAAACATTAAAATAATAAAAAGTAGAAAATTAAAAAAATTAGTGCTTAGAATAAAGGATGAGCATAGTACATTTTTTCTAAAACAACTACCAGGGAAGCAAAGCGACAAGGTTCAAATCGTACGTCAATTTGAGAGGAAGCAGAAGGGGATGTAGTTTTGAGATGCGCTTAATACAATATTGGTACGATGGCACATAATGCTTGTGAGTTGCCGGCGTTAAGCTATGAAATGACGTGTGGTTTCTCAGTCTCAGACCCTTTCCGCCGTTTGTTGAGCACAATTGGTTGCACTGCTGCGTTGTAGCGCAGTTGGATACGGCTGCGGATCGTCGCCTACATACACCCCGACTCAAGCTTTTGGTACGGGTCCTGTACAGGCCAACTATCCCTCAGCTTGATGGCATCAGATTTGCCTTGCTAGAAATAAGCGCTGATTTGTCTACCGACAGGCGTCCACACCTTATTTTGAAAGCAGGATGGGCATTAGAATTTCCGGTACATGTCGCGTAGGTGAGCAGCATTGGTAGATGGGAGCGCGCCAGCCTTCACTACTTCGCAGGCGTGGCGCATCCAACAAAGAAATTTATTAGTACGGACCTCTATTCTTAATGACCATTCCCTTAATTAGCTAAAATGTTCATTTGTAAAGCCCAGACTCTTTATGACAAGTCTGTTCAATTTATTTATGCATCAAATGAATCACAACAAGCAAAGGCTAGCAATATACATAGCTAAGCTCGATGAGACTTAGAAACGTATTCAGAAAATTAACTGCAGATGGGAACGAGAGAAAAACGAAACGCAAAAGTTATGATAAGTTCACCTGCAATCTTATCGCTATAAGCGCTGATTTGTCCACAGACAGGGATCTTATTGTGAAGGCCAGATTGGCATTTAATTTTTCTTTTGCACACCCGGTAGGCGTGGTACATCCTATAAAGAAATTTATCAATAAAATGAATTGAAGAGTACAAAATCAGAAAGTTTTGATTTTTTAAATTTTGATTTCTCCAAAAGCAGTTCGTTTCGCCACCTATCTCCAGACGAACCTCTTTGGTTATAATACCTCCCGGTGGTTCGTCAGTGATGATAAGTCAAAATATATTAATTAAAGTAATTTTTTGTGATTTCATTAAAAGCAGATGGACGCTCATTTTTTAGTTCAAACCGTATCACTGATCCGTTTGATTCCTTTTAAATTTGTAACCTTATTCAGTATAAGGCAAGTTAAGTTTTGAGGAAAAGTTGGGCAAGAACTGGGTTACCAAGGAATTTGGCTGCATTTCGTTTTTGAGGGCTCTTGTGTAGTTTTAGATTGTTCTGTAGTTTACTATAGATTTCGAGAAGTCATCATCTTGACTACCGTAGAGTCTAGCTGTAAAAATACATACACTGTTTTTAGAAATCTCTATCTCTAACAAAATGTATCCTACAGTGTCGATAAAGGTTACTCCTTGTCCACACAGCAATTCCAGAATGAATTGATGCATGTGGAAGTTATGTACACTTTGTTAGTGAGCTATAGCAGTCAAGGTTTCCAAGGAATAGGCATATTTTATACAATTCGTACTCTTGGAGGCTTAATGAATGCGGGCGCGTGATAGCGCAATGAGAAGGCTCCTGCTGCCACATGCACTCTCACTCTTGAGGTTCCTAGTTCGAGTCCTGCAGGAGCTAATGAGGCCCTTCAGTCATACGGTGTAGCTGAGTGGGGTAGTTGTTTGAAAAGCATGAAAAACTGGCTTGTTCACTGGCCACCGTTAGTGATTGCGTGACGAAATATGCGTTCATATTGCTTCCGAGATCTCTCAAGAAAGTAGAATGAAGTAGAATGCGTGGCTCTTCCCAGACATAAACTAACGACTAAACTAATTAATGCCGCTCTTATTCCTCTATTGCTCAACATTACCAAAGTGGGTTGGGCGGAGTTTAGAGTTCATCAATCCACTCTCGTCTCTCAAACCGTGTCACAACCTGTTCAGAGCACGAGCAAATTTGGACAAGATAGAAGGTACAAAACCGTCCAGGTTCGACTTTCCATAAATCACGAAGTTGTCCATTTACGACGTGTTCTTGATAAGCTATCGACCAAGACGGCTAACCCCTTTATTCGGCTGACTTTTCTGCAGATACGTAGTGTAAGAACTCTACCCACCGATCAAATTCGAATAATTGGCGTTTGACTAACTCCTATGAGCAAGAGAATGAGTGAATTGGTTACTATTTAAGTTACTGTTATAGATTTCTCATTAGCAAGGTTTGGGGCCCAAATTTAGTCATATGTTCTAAGAACTGATCGAAGAACCATATTAGAAGTGTCGTGGATCATTTCTTTTTTATCTGAAGTTACTTTTACATAATTTTCGTAACTCCATTTCAGTTTTAAGTCTCCAACGTCTGTCATGGGGCGTGTGTAGTGCAGTCGGAGGAGCTGCGTGCTGTCGCGTGAACCCGATATCAAGCTCTTGGTTCGGATTTTCCGCCGAGGCTAACCAAGCCTTCCACCCCTTCGCGGTCGATGAATTGGTACCAGACTTGTCTGGGAAGGTTAAGGCGCTGACTTGTTCATCGGCTGGCCATCACAAGTCACTCTGCATGGCCGCGCATTCAAATCGCCTCCACGTTATCCCGTAGAAGTAGAATGCGTGGCGCATTCCAAAATAGGTTGAGTGCCGCCGTTCTTTATCATTATCCTTAACATCTGTCACACTTATAAAGCCGATTTCGTTGAACTGCGAACATCGTAGATAATAAGAACTGAAAGTATGTGTGTGTGTGTGATTGTCAACGGTGTAGTTACTACATGTGTAAACAAGTTGTAAACTCTCGGAAATTGGTGTCAGACTCATAGATCAGATAATCAGACGTTCTTCGGGGCGGTGTGATCCAAGAAAACACCGCACCCAGCTGTTCCGGAGTGTGGATCAGATGTAAGGTCGTTCAAATGCGCCTGTTCAAGTACGGCGCACGCGTTCTACTTAATCCACACTCTGACTGACAACCAACCACCCGACCAACCGCTGTCCAGCCGGGTACGCAAATTAGTACTACACCACCGCGGCAATCAGGCAGGCAGCCATGCGCCTGCAACCGCCGCGCTCACTGGGACCACCAAAAATCAATGCCAATCGATCACTGTTGATTGATTAATTGGTTCCTGTTTGCGCACAGTGAGACTTCTCCGGCTGCCATTCGTGCTCACCTCAAAGTGTCAGTAGCGTGTGAAAATTGATTGCTGTCGATTAATTATTGATTAGATGATCCGGCTGAGGATGATCACCAACTGTCCACCGATAGTATTAAGAGAATGGGTACGTGTCTCATTTTCGTGCTAAGGTTGGTACAGTGTTTGCATATCAGGTGGATAGACACGCGGACGAAAAGCATCAGGGTCAACGTTGATTGATTTCCTATGGGAATGCGCCATGCACTCCAGTTCTGCCGACATAGTGGAAACAATTTGAATGCCTTCTTCGTCCATGCAATACATAGATTACGGTGGCTGCGCAATGGACAAGTCACTGTTACAGGTAATTTCTACCGTTCTTTCCAGGCTGGCATAGCAGTTACAATACCGCTCCTGTCTCTTGGTTGTGGTCGGAACAAACGCGAAAAACTGCCGTTTTCGTCACTTTCCCAAAGCTCCCTTCAAAGTGGCCTATTCAGAAAAAGTTACCATCCGAATCCAATGTGAGCGATCCATCCAATGATGGAGATAACAAGCCGTGGTTTTAGAATAAATCAATAGATTTGAGTTCTTTGAAACCTGAACTCTGTCGGGGCAATAATCTCGAGCGGCAGACGAAGATCACCGCCGTCCATGCTTTAGGAGTCACCAAATCTTTTCTTTTCCTAAGCCACCGGATGATACCTACACCATTGGATAGAGCACTCACATTGGATTCGACTGACAACATTCCTTTTTTGAATGGACCCCTTTGAAGGGAGTTATTGGTAAACGGCGGTTTTTACGTTTAACCAAAAGCCAAAAAGACATGAGAGTTATAGTATTACCCGATTCCGAGACGGCAAAAACCTTGATTGACCTGGGCTGGACGTGAACTTGAATCGATTCGGAGTCCATGAGAGAGCCTCCTTGATGTGCCCATATGCTGCACACTCTTAATGGGAAATAGTAAAAACCCGTAGGTATACTGTAGGGGAATAGACCAAGTCACGTAGTCTTTAACTACAAAGATGTAAAAGTAAGAAAAAAGAGGGAAAAAATAGAAAAATGTTTTTTCGCCACCTTGCATGGGCATCCAAATGAAAATCTTGTAGCGATGACGACTATGTAGGATGTGGAGTGTTTTGGTCCTGATGTAAGTGCTACCTTTCGGCTGCTATGGCTACCACTACCACTACATGGATATCGACTAGGACTGGTTCGGAAACATTGATTGATATTGATCAATTCACGTTGACTCAGGTGCATCGAAATCGAAGTCCAGGCTATGAACTTCACATCCACCAGCCTATTTTCGTGTGTGGCGCAGGTTAATGTTTCAGAGAGTTCCTTAAAGTCTGGGTTCAACACCTTTCATTAATGGAATCGGTTTCATTGTGCTGTCAATATAGTTAGAACATACATCACCGCTGTCGTGAAGTATATTGGCTTTTGAGCGCTATCATTACCATACATCAGTTTCCTCCACGTTAAAACTCACTGAACTCATCCTATTTGCTTTGTGTTTTCATAGTGTATGTTGGCATTGGGCGCGTGGAGCGCAGTCGGAGGAGGTGCCGGCTGTCGTCTACACCCGATACCGGGTTCCAGGTTCGGATTTCCCGCCCATGCCAAACAAGCCAGCCATCAGTTCTGGGTCGATGAATTGGTACCAGACTTGTCTGGGAAGGATAAAGCACTGACTTATACATCGGCTGGCAACCACAAGTCATTGTATGGCCAAATACGCATTCAACACGCCTCCACGACATCCCGTAGAAGTGGAATGCGTGGCGCATCGCAAATAGGATTGAATAACGCCGTCCTTTATCCTTTTATGCTGGCATTGATGGAACTGTTTGTCCGGTGTAGCTCGTACATTTTCAACGGTGTTCATCGAAATTAGGTGAGAAATGCTGCAGTTTGACTTTCCAGGCACGAGGCGACTAGATGACTGTGTGCTTTCGGATAAGCGGTGCTGAACAACATGACGAAAGTGCATCGAACGCATCAGGTATCTTTCAGCACCGTCTCGCCGTTTCTGATAAATACTTTGCAACTTAAATCACGTTCCGTGAAAAGAGCGCCTTCAGTTTTTTCCTCATTCTGGAGCTAACTCTTGTTCGTTTTCTTTTTCCTTTCCGTTTTTAATTTTTACTTTTTCGTGAATCATGTCAACCGTGCGAAGCCATTCTATAACGTTTTTCGTCCTTTGGCGTGATCTTTCGTTATAACTTTCTTCCATCTTTTTTTCTGGGTCTGCTCTATTTGATTCTCTTTCTGCCTGAAAGCCAAGGAGGCCATGTCAAGCTGTGGTCTTTCTAGGATATATCCGTAGTAGTTTAGAATAGATGTTCAGTTCCCCAGCCCTAAAGCTGTTTCGGTCATTGATCGCATCGCACATACCTCCTGTTCGGAT
The DNA here is from genome assembly GCA_947396885.1 of Heligmosomoides polygyrus polygyrus. Lineage (NCBI taxonomy): Eukaryota > Metazoa > Nematoda > Chromadorea > Rhabditida > Heligmosomidae > Heligmosomoides > Heligmosomoides polygyrus. Next base: position 86,043,723 of record OX377206.1, read on the forward strand.
CTATCCTAATCGGAAGGGGCACATAGCGATTTGCGTCTCAATCCCCTTCCTTGAATTTCTACAATCCTTTCAGGGGCTGTTCCATGGTACGGGGTTTTTCATGTCAATTCAGGAATGTGCTGGTATGACATGGGATGATGTATACAGTTGACAGTTTAAGTTAGCCCCTCCCGACTAGGATAGATCCCTCCTGTCCTCACCGTGACATGACCATTCGGCCCACCGAAAAATTCAGTTTTAAAAATCACGGTTCTTTTTGCATTTCAGCCAAAATCCTTTAATTTTTTGGCTTGCAGATGCAGTCCTTTATGCCATTGTTGGCGTAGCAATTTCTGTGGCAGATACTTGCAACCATCTGGTTTTGTAGTCATTTCAGTGGACGCCTCGCAAACGATCAAGTCTTCTACGGAAGGTCAAACAACGACGGATGAGGAGCTGGAGAGTCGTATGAGCAGGAGGTCTTCTGTGCTTGTATGTTCACAGCGATTGAGTTCTTCGCTTCCGTTATGACACAGTTGTGGTTCAGGTGGACTTGATTTCTCTATTTCGACGCTCATCCAGTGCATTTATTCGGACGCACAGCACTCGTGCAGCCGGTGCAGCAGATGAGTGAGTATTTCGTGGTGCAACAGTAAGCAGTTGCTTCGAGATGCAGTTTTTTCATGAAATTCGTGTCAATAATGCTAGTGCGGGCGCGTGTAGCGCAGTCGGAGGAGGCGCCGACTGTCGCGTGCACCCGATACCAGGTTCCTGGTTCGTACTTCCCGCCCAGGCCAACCAAGCCTTCCATCCCTCCGCGGTTGGTGAATTGGTACCAGAACTGTCTGGGAAGGATGAAGTACTCACTGGTTCATCGGCTGGCCACCGCAAGTCATTGTATGGCCAAATGCGCATTCAAATCGCATCCACGACATCCCGTAGAAGTAGAATGCGTGGCGCATCCCAAAAGGGATTGAATAACGCCGTCCTTTGTCCTTTTATCCTTTAATGCTAGTGCAAAGGGAGAGCTCAGTTGAAGGAGGCACGGTTTTCGCGTATATCCGAAGTCGATTTTTAAATAGTTCGAACCCACCTTGTTCAGCTAATCCTTTCGTCCTTCTCGATTCAGTGAATTGGTACCAGACTTGCCTGGGAAGGATGAAACATTAAATTGTTCATCAACTGAGGGCCGTAATTAAAGCATACCCCAAATAAGGATGAGGGTAAAGGACGGCGTTACTCAATCTTTTTTTGGGATGTGCCACGCATTCTACTTCTACGAGATATTGTGGAGGCGATTTGATTGTGTATCTGGCCATACAATGACTTGTGGTGGCCAGCCTACGATCAAGTCAACGCTTTATCCTTCCCAGACAAGCTTGGTACCAATTCATCGACCGCGGAGGGATGGAAGGCTTGGTTGGGCTGGGCGGGAAATCCGAACCAGTAACCTTGTATCGGGTGCACGCGAGAGCCAGCGCCTCCTCCGACTGCGCTACACGGACCCTTGTACACCAAAGAAGCACCTAAATCGCTCCCACAAGATCCCGTAGAAGTGTGATGTGTGGCGCATTCTGCGGAAAGGATAATTAACACCGCTTTTTATTCTTTATCTTTGAAGCAAAAATACGACGCTTTATAGTGGTCTTCGGCATCCATAGCTTTTTTCGCCTCCGCTAATCCCACTGGAAGGCTTTATCCTTGTTATCCTCTGGGTTGGCGATTTTTACGGGAACTCAAGAATCGGGGAGCGGTTCAGAATGAAAATCGCTTTAGAAGATGTCATTTTCTTGAATGCCGTATAATGTACTAATGAAGAATTTTTCTTCGAAAGTTTATATGAGAGGAAATTGTTCCAAATCCAAGCAGACTTGCGAAGATTATGTTACCCAAAAGCTCCTCATCAATGTTGAAACCTAACCATCTCCCTGAACTTTCCACATATGAACTAAGCCAAGCCTTCTTTGTAATACATACCGTACTGCTGTGACGCACACATACATATATCACATTCCTTCTTCGACTGATGGTACAGTTCAACGAATATTTGAAAAAAAAAAACTCTTCTAGTTGTCTAGTTCCAATGTGAGTTTATGTTAGATTCTCCAGAGTACAGTTATAAAAAAACGTAACTCTATTATTTAGTGACGACTTCGACGACGATGACGAGGATACTCGAACCATGTCAAAGGAGCGCATACTTGAAGCAATTAAGCAAAAGCGCGAAATCATTGGAAAACTTCGTTGCCAACCATGGAATATGAAACGGAAGCGACGGACTTTGAAGTAAGAACGACGTTTTGAGAACTGATTTTTGATGCATTAATCAGAGCTAATTGATTCATTAGATGTTGCTTTTTCCTTTTTTAATTGGGTGACAACATACCTTTCGTGGTCAGCTTTTCTCCAGTTCAAACAAAGACAAATATGAAGTTCAATTTATACCAGGCTGTCCAATAATTTCTGTCCGAAAATTTTCAAAATTCTATAATTTTCCTTAGAAGTGTTATAATATCAGGCAAGTGTAAAAACCTTCTAGAAGATTCTCCAGAGTTCCACGCCAGGGGTATATAAGGCGTAGTCCCCGCGTCTAGCTACCAGTACAAGCTAAAATGGACCAAGGTCGAATTCGTACGTTCATGTACTACGAGTGGCTGCTGGGCAACGACACAGGCTCCGCGGTCGCCAACATCTGCAGAGCGTGCAAGGAGGATGCAGTGTCCCAACGCACAGTCAGGCGCTGGCTCAATCGTTTCGAGAGCGGCGACACGAGCCTCGAGGACAGGGGGCACAGCGGGAGGCCTTCTGGTGGGACGCCAAGGGCATGCTGTATTTCGAGCTGCTCCCGCAAGGCAGGACGGTCACCGCCTCCATCTACACCGATCAGCTCGAGAAACTAGCCGCCGCCATCCGAGAAAAGCGTCCCCGACGGGCCTCGGTCCACCTGCTGCACGACTACGCGCGCCCCCACGTGGCGAAGGAGACCCAGCAGAAGTTGGCGACGCTCGGCTGGGAGACGGTTGCCCATCCGCCGTATTCCCCGGACCTCCCCCCCTCCGACTACCACTTGTTCCGCCCGCTGAAGCACCATTTGGCCGGAGGAAAATTCACCAACTACGACAACCTCAAATCCGACAGCGCGGACTTCTTCGAGTCGCAGCCCCCGGAGTTCTGGGCGAAGGGCATCGGCGACCTGCCCAATCGATGGGCCACTGTTGTGGATAACTGTGGTGATTATATTGTTGAACAGACTTGCTTTTCAAGAAAGTTGAAAAAAAATTAAAAATGGTGAAATTTTCGGACAAGAATTATTGGACAGCCTGGTAAAATACTCCTTTGGCCTTTTGTCTTAAGACGAGGATATTATAGAGAAGAGCAAACCTACAATCAAAAATATGACTAGCTATTATTATTCTTTTTATATTGATTTTAAAATTCTTTAAAATAAAAAACTTCTACCTTTATTTAATCACCTATAATCAATTAATGTACTTCTATAGCCCTTTGTCTTAAGACGAGGATATTATAGAGAAGAGAAAACCTTCAATCAAAAATATGATTATTTATTGCTATTTTTATATTAATTTTTAAATTCTTTAAAATGAAAAACTTTCACTTTTATTTAATTGCCTAATTGCCAGTTTAATGCTCAAAATTTTTGAGGCTATCCTAAATAATCTCGAAAAAATACAATTAGTTATTCCACTTCAGACTTCTTCATAGTACTCCTCCGTAGCTTAAGTGTAATATGTTGCTGTTTAAAACTTTCTGTTTTCCTCGTTTTTGTTATAGGCAATTAATTTAGCTTAACATCACAGAAAAGCTTCTTCAATGACTGATGTGATTCTTCTTCTTCTTCTTCTTCTTCTTCTTCTTCTTCTTCTTCTTCTTCTTCTTCTTCTTCTTCAGCGTTTGTCCCGCGTTGTAGCGGGGTCCGCTATTCTGGTGTCATGACGCCACCTTTCTCGATTATACTTTATATTATAGGCTATTACTCTATTTTGATCTTGATTTTTTTATTTTCGTCTGATTTTCCACTTTTTATTTTAATTTGGTCTCACCGGTATTAAAAACACTCCTAGCAGTTTGATTGAGACGACGGCTTTTAATCTTTGTGATCTACATACTCAACGCCAAGAGGTAAAAAAAGCCTTACCGCCTTCAAAAGGTCGGTCGGAGCCCATTAAGCGTGGCAGTGCTCATTTCAGAGTGGCTCAGCGACATCTTCAACGGCAGGAAGCGAAGGTTTCAAGGGCGCATTTGTTCAAAGCGGAAGCAGGACGACGGTTAGTTCAAGTAACCCGGTGGTTCGACAACATCAAGATCTACCTCATACCATGGGAGGCGAAAATTAAACGTATCGAAAGTAAGTTGACTGCTACATCTGTTTGCCCATGTGTTTGAAGCAGCATCATGTTTTTAGGTCATTTTGGCTCTGTGGTTAGTTCGTATTTCACTTTCTTGCGGTGGACTCTTGGAGTCAACGTTACTATGACTGTTATAATGCTAATGTTCGTCATCATTCCCGAGGTCAGTTTAACTACGTTCTAATTATGACCAGCAGTTAGCCTGTCTAGCGACCGATCCAATTGCTGGCTGGAGCTTCGCCCTAGATGCACCCATATACTTATCAATGCTACCGACACCTCAGGCGGCCAATTATGGCCAGAAATCGATAGTAGCTGTCAATATCATTTGGTCGTTCGATACTGCTTACTTGTTGTGAGGTATATCCATCGACCCTTGCAATTCTCATCTTAGGGCTTGTTCATACTTCGCGACAAGAGCGACTTGTCGCCCGTGCAAAACATACATATCGATTAAAACCGAGCGCACGCCGCCGAAAAGTGTTCATACTCGATCGCCGGCGTTGTCGCTCCAGCCGCTCTTGTCGCTCTAGTCGCTCTGATCGCCGCTGTCGCCTGTTCATACTTCCGCGCGCGGCGATCTTGTCGCTGCTGTCAAGTATGAACAGGCCCTTAAACGATGAACTCCTGAAAAAAATCGAGAGAAATCGACAATTTTCACGCTCTCCATACCATTTACTTGTTCTGATACCCACTCATCTACCAATGCATAGGTTTGACATCCACCACAAACTGTCACTTCTGGGCAATACAGGGCTATTAGATGGAGCGATTTTGTTTAGTTGTTGTTGAGTCTGTACAACGTGCAACATACTTACGTGATTCCTACTTCGAGCGGTCTTCTCTGACTAAAAAATCATAGTCAGAGATTCTCAGTCACTCGTCATGTGAGCTGCTCTTTTCTTTGTGTGTAGCCTGATCGAGTACCACATTCGCGTGATTTTCCGCTTCAAAGATGAATTCAAGGCAAAAATCTACGATACCGATCGATAATGTTTTATTTGTAATAATTGATTAATGTAGCATTTGTCGCTTGACTGACCTACATTAATTGTTGTGAAGTTTACCTATTGGTACGGATTTGCGAGTGATGTATATCGTAAACGGTTGGCACTAGGGAAGATCAATCTATATCGATCGATATCGATTGACTAATACAATTTTGGCACTAGAAGGAGAAACTACAGTTTCAGCTAGAAGCTTACATGTTCGGATCTCCTTAACAACGCGTTTGACAGGCATACACAAGTTAGTGAAAAACACACAGACACAGACACATACCACGCACATCCACTCACACACACACACACACACACACACACACACACACAAACACACACACACATACACACATACACACACCCATCACATACATACACCTCACGAGTGATATATATATATATCATAAATGGTTGGCAGTAGGAAAGATCAATCTCTACCGATCGATATCGATTGACTAATACAATTTTGGCCCTAAAAGGAGAAGCTACAGTTTCAGCTAGAAGCTTATATGTTCGGATCTCTTTAGCAACATGTTTGACAGGCATACACAAGTTTGTGATAGACACACACACACCCACCACGTACCACATACCACACGCACATCCATACGCACTGAAGGAGACTTAAGGGTTTTCTCTGTTTTTCGAAGTCGAACCCTCGTCAGCCGGTAAGGCGCAGATTCATCATGACCCTCATGAGCTGCACGGTTCACCATGATGTTGACGATAGGAATGATCTGAATTCGATCGTTCCAGTGGTTGGCCGATTCGAATATGACGATCGGTTCCGATCGCTACAATCGCACGAAAGCGTTGAAGGTGATGCCGGATAACGTCCGCAAACAAGCCGATGAGATCAGCGTCGTCTGGAATCTAGGAGTGAGTGCACATCGAATCCAGGGAAACGCTCAGCCTTCGCATTGAATTCGGTTTGATTCGCTTCTATTCTAGGGTCACATGGAATACTCGTTAATGTTCTACGGTTACTATTCAAGGGAGACATTCTTCGGCGAAACCGTTCGCTATCGAGTCCCCGTCGCCTACTTTCTCTCCAATCTATTTGTACTTGGCTACAGTTTTCTAATTATTCTGCGAAAGTGAGTTATTGAACTTGAACGTTGTTCTCAAGTGTTTGAAACCGACAAAGGAATAGTGTAGCGAATTGAGCAGCTACATGAATAAAGAAAAAGAGTAAAACTCTACAAGAGGCAATTCCTTTTTATCGCATTTTCACGCCGCTGCTGGGTATCCTGTGAGATGACGTTGAATGGGAATAAAATTCTTACCACTATCTCACCTGTATCGCCTGTCGTCCCGCTGATCATCGACTTGCTCGAGCGAGCGCCTGCAGCGTCTCCATTCGTCCCTGTCGCGTGCCAGAGTGGTCCAATAGATCCTCCTCGTTCGAGGAACATAAAGAGCGTCATATCGGCCGTTCAGGGCTTTCACGAGAAAGTCCGACCAACGCGTTGGTGGGCGTCCTGGTGTTCTTACCAATATATAGCTAAATTGAATAACCGAGAGTTGTTATGAAGCGCAGAAAAGCAAAAATCCTGCCGTGAGTTTGACGTTAAGGTCGCGCCATGCGCTTCTCCAATGTGTCACGATGTTTCCTTGATCCGTTGAGCGAATTCCACTTACATGAAGCTTTGTAAATAGTTGAAGGGTATCCGATTGTTTTGATTCACTCTTTCAAACCTTTATTTTGAGCATCAATTTTGGTTAAATGAGACTTGCTTCAAAACTAGGAGTCGAAAATAGGAACCTGATTTAAACCTAGAACGTTATTCTTCGAATAAGAAAGACGTTTCGTTTCTCTGACATCCTCAAAACTTTCGATCAAGCAAAGAATCATGAACTGTACTGTAATGATCGGTTTCTTTTGCCGACTACGCCATGCTTATTCTACAAATACTTGAGCGAATTCGTCCGTAAATCAGATGAATTCCTTCAGAAACCAAATCAACGTCTTCAGGGAGGTTTGTGTTCGAGAAAGCATTCAATGTTTTGTGTGTGCATCGTATATATCAGAGCACTGATGAAGTAAGCACTTGTAACAAGTCGCTGACCAACAAAATCGTGTGCTTCGGTGAGCCATCACTTCCTGAACGAAAGCCGTTGCTAACGGGATTCTGCGGGATGCGAAGTAAACCCTATGTTGTCCACAAGTGCCTTACGCGGACTTGTTGCGTTCCGAATGAGCGATCTTACACCACTTATTATGTCGAGTGGGAGAGAACCACTGGGCTACTTTGGCACACTATGGGGATGGATGAAAACGTTGCTGGTGCACGCCCAAGCAGGGCGACAATCAAAAGGACGGCAGGTAATACTGGTGAAGGAAGAAGGTAATTTGGAAGAATGGGCGGGATATTAAGCAAGTTAGGAAGATTTCTATCACCTGAGAAGGGTTATCTGTGACGATCAAGAAGAAATAAAGAAATTTGTCTCTTTAAAAACTTCGGAACAACTGATCCTAAAAAAACTGAATTACTAGAACTGCATAGAGTGATATTCTAACAAGAAAGAAAAGAAAGTGTAATTGTAAGAAATTGTAAGAGAAGTTTTTTAGGCAGCAGGCTACATTTCAGAAAAACGTATAATTTTCACCAAATATGCATACATACTTTGACTTAGAGGTGCGTAGTGGCGCAGTCGGCGGAGGTGCTGGCTGTCGCGCGCGCCCGATTCCAGATTCTCAGTTCGGGTTTTCCATCCGGCTCAACCAAGCCTTTCACCTCTCTTGAGTCGATGAACTGGTATCAGACCTGTTTGGGAAGCGGTAAAACATGTCCATCGGCTGGCCACCACAATGCACTGTATAAGCCATATACACATTCAAGTAGGCTCCAAGACATCCCGTAGAAGTAGAATGTGTGGCGCATTCCACAAAGGAATTGAATAACGCTGTCACTTATCATTTATCCTTATCATATCAAGGATAAATGATGGCAGAGCTTAGTCCAAGGAGGCGTCGACTGTATGTGTACTCTGAATCGACCGCTCTTAGCTCAGGTCCCGCCCAGGCCAACCAAGCTTTCCAACCTTTCTAGACTTGTGATTTGCCAATGCAACTTGTTTTAAAAGTCAAGCCGATATTAACCTGCGTCCTTGTTTATCCCAAAGAAGTAAAATGTGTGGCGCATTCCACGAAGGTATAGACTAACGCCATCCTTACTCCTTTATCCTTTACACTTGAAGGATGGCTGCCAACGCGCGAACAAGCAAGCTGACGGCCGGCAAAACGGAGCAGTACGTGTTCAACTGGAAAACGTTCACTGGATGGGATTTCACTATCGGTAATGGTGAGGCAGCCGGAAATGTGCACATGGCAAATGTGATAAAGTTTCGGGTCGGTTCCTCCTCACTTTTCTTGAGACCTATATACGGATAAGGATCGTGATGATGGTGACTAATGGGTTTTAGGAAGCCATTGCCGAATACGCGGTCAATATGAAGAGGAAGTACGCCTGTTTGCAAATCTTAATTAGGATGTTCGCCAATTTACTCGTATTTCTAATGCTTGGATTCTCAGTCTGGGCAATTTTGGCAGTGAGCCAGATCAGGGAAACCGACACCTTCATCAAACAGGTAACCTATTACCTTACCGTTTTCTTCTAGATTATTTCTGGGTTATTCAGTTTTTCGTGTGAACAACATGATTGTGAAAACTAATAGGGGAAACCCTAGCGTGGAGTAGTAACTTTTTGGGATTTATAATATTAGGTTGTCCCATAAGTCTCCGCCGTTTTGCGCTGCATAGCTTTCGAAAGAGAATGATTTGCTCTATCAGCGCAAGTATTGCATTTCTTTCTTCATCCTGAATTTTGTCAATTTTGAGGTCGTTGAAGTGAAAAGTGAGAAAGTGAATTTCTGCGCAGTTTTTTATAGCACTTGAAAGACAATGCTCTTTACTGCAAGATATGTGTATGTGTTGGTCCTATTTTCTCACTTGCCCTTTATTGATTTTTAGGCCATCAAATTGGGAATTCCGACTTTTCCGTCCGAATTATTAACAAAACTCCGGTTCTGTGGTTGGACTTTTTTGCTTGGTGTTATATGTCGTTTGGAAGAGGATGTCATGCTCAGTAAGAATTTGTGTCGCGTTTATTGGCTCACCCTGATTTCTGTCGAATATCAACAACTGAAGAAGGAGAAGGAGTTGTTGGTGAATACGATTTTTCTCTTTTTGGCATTTTGTTGATATTCAATAGAATTCAATAAATGCGGCACACATTCTTATACAGCAAGACATTCCCTTTCGAAAGATATACATATAACATCAACCCAAATAGTCCAACCACAGAGCAGGAGCTGTCGGCAAAAATAACCATCCTCCTTCGGACGTCCCAATTTGATGACCTAAAAATCAATAGAGGACATAGCAAATGAGCAAATAGCACTAACACATATTCTTGTAGTACAGAACATTGTCTTCCAAACGCTATAAAAAACTGCGCAAAAAATTACAAACCTAAGCGGAGAGAACAAGTGGGCTAATGGCTACTTTTTCACTTTTCATTTCAACGGCCTAAAAATTGACAAAATTCAGGATGAAAAAGAAACGCAATACATTTTCTGATAGAGCAGATCATTCTCTTTCGAAAGCTATGCAGCGCTATGCAAGAGACCGCCGGCGAAATCCGCAGTGAATCATTAAAAAAAAAACGGCAGGGACTTATGGGACAACCTAATATTTGCATGTCTCTTTATGATCGTTCACGAGCAGCAAATATTGTATTGTTTAATATCCTCTGTTGATTGTTTTTTGTTGATGGTTTTCTGTTTCAAATTTAGTGTCCATTTTTCGCTTTTTCGCTTTTCCTTTGTGGTTTTAGGCGTGCGGGTTGGTCCTACATCTTTAAATAAATAAGTAAAATAAATAAATTTTGCTTAAATGTTGAAAATACAAAGGCGAAAGCTATAAAAATGAGTTTCAGAAAAATAGTGTAGGAGTGAAACCGAATTCGTTTCCAGTGCATTTGCGAATACGAATCCTACTTCTTTTGTCTTACGCAGTGGAGCACACACGGTTTATTCTGGACAACCTCAAACTTGGATGATTAAACCGAGAAAGTATTTTCATCATAACAAATCAATATTGGACCACAATAGGGCAACGACGCTACCGTGGTCGATTATTGAGCTTATGAACATATGTAACGTAGATCACATGTGTTTATGAAGTAAAAAAGATTGCACAGAACAGTAGTTGAAATTGCCCTACCTACCATGCCACCACCGAGCTTATACTAGTGGCTATCACAGCACTACACCACCATACCTCTAGATTCCCCTCCTCCCCGACCATGATAGGTCGCTTAATAATATTGAAAATTTTGAAAAATAATATTGATAAAATGATACTATATTAATATTTTGTAACAAATTGTTCACATACTCTTCTACTACGCTCAAAGTCACTGCTGGGCGCTTGACATTTGGAGTCAACCAAACATCGCAGCACCATTTGTGGTTCGTTTCAGAATGCTGTCTCCATAACAGTCTCGTTCATCACGCTGATATTTCCCAACATTTTCGAGCTGATTGGAAAGCTGGAACGATATCATCCTCGGACCGCACTGCGAATCCAGTTGGCAAGGTATCAATTGTGTACTACTATGCCGAAAGTTGTCGGTGGGATATTTTTCGAGAAAAACGCCTTGTCCAGAGAGACTTTTAGCAGTAGAGTGGGGGTTCACCATGAGCATTCTCTGCCTTTGTTGCACTTTTGTGAAGTCTTCTAGTATTATATTTCCAGTTTGTGGTCTTGACTGAATTGAATGATAATTGAGTTTCGAGTTAATTTCGTAGGTGGATCTGAAGTCGTCTGAAGGGTATGAATGATATTCGCAAACCATTCAAACCCTTTTTGAGTGAGGGAAGTGGTTACCACTGAAAGACATTGAGAAGGAAGAAGCAAACACATTTTTCTATTGCTGACTCTGCTTTCAGAATTCTTTGCTTGTATATTGTTAATTACTACACTCTAATAGTTTCACTAATGATGAAGTTACGGGATCTCGAAGGAGAACGAAGAGCTCTGGAGGTTTGTTGTTCTCTTTATGGGTGTGTTTTTCTATGCTTTCTACTGCTCGCAATGGATTTGAATTTAGAAATCGCAAATGGCGGCGATGCAAATGTTGAACGAATTCCGTCCAATCTTCCGGAATCGGTAGGTCTATGGTTCCTTCTCTGAAACTGAATTCCACGCCGTGCAACATTAGGCACAATTCTTTTCAAATTTGTCTAAACTCTTTGAAGGTGCCCTAATATTTGTTTAAATTTTTCACCATTGAATGGCAACTACGAGTATTCCGCTGAAACGTGTATAACTAAACAGGGGGAGACCCTTGAAATGTTGAGAAAGTGCATGACATCAAATTAGCCAAAAAAATCCTGAACTTGAACATGAATTCAAGAAGACAAAATGGCTGAGAAATAGTTTCTCTACCACTATGCGAAACTCTACTGCACAACCTGAGCTGAGGAGCGCGTTCAACTACTCTTTTATATTTTTCATCGTCAGTCCACTTTTTTGCTAAAAATGGATTATTCGCCCTCGTGGACTATCTCTGAATTGAAAATACACAATCACTATTAAGCTAGCCGTCTCTCTGTAGAATTTGTTGCATCTCCGTTTTGGCTTATTGTTCTCACAGAATTTCCGATATTTTCAGGTTAATGCGTGGATTACTAGGAACTTCTACACTCTCACCGAATTTGGCACAAACGACTCCAACCTCCCCACCAGTATGGACTACGGTGGGGCGGCAGTTTCTTTTCTTAATTTCCACACGTCACAGCGTTTTAAAGCTTACTTTCCCGTTAGTAATGCTGGTATATATACGATTTTCACGTCGAAATGGACATTTTTCAAACCAAATCGGATACTTTCCAAATCATGTTGGACACTCTTTTAAACTAGCTTATGACTTTTTTGAAATCAAAACAAACCCTTCGAAATCAAACTGAAGTGGCCATTTTTGCTGCCGGAAAAGATTTCGCCATGCCCTCGTCCAAGATTTTTATTCAATTGATAACAGAACTTTTGTTTGATTGGGGTTTGACATCTGATAACGATATAACAAAAAACGGCTGTAAAGAACACACATATCTTGACTTTCATGGTCAAATCAATATAATTAATTAATTATTAATTAATTAATAATTATCAATCAAATAAAGTTGCGGCGAACTTTTTGAGTGCACGGCGCGATCTGGTTTTTTAATGCACTTAATCATTGCTGCTTTGTTGCGCCTTAAAACAAAATGTAGTTTACTAACTTTTGTTTAAAAATTAATTCTTACGTCCCTTGGGCAGTTGAACTAAAGAATTTCTTTACAAAGTTGGACCAATTTTTTCTTGAAGAAAAAATAATTCGGCATATGTCGCCAAGACGGGTAGCATTGGGAACCCCATCCAATCAGACCATGCTATTCAGAGAGAGCGTGTACAATAGGTACCCTTATCGCCCTTATCGGCTGGTATGTGTTCGGTCGGTGCTCTGTTTGGTTATTATTAGCTGGCGTGCTACCACCTAGCAATGCTGCTCACCTTTGCGACATGTACCAATTATTCTAACCATCTTATTGATCCTGATTTTAAATGTCAAGAGTGTCCAGTTTGACGTGAGAAGTGTCCAGTCTTCTCTCTCTCTCTCCTCTCTCTCTCTCTCTCTCTCTCTCTCTATCGAACTCGGTTTCTTCAGATGTTCTCCGATTTCGGACCGATTGGAGTGTCTAATCCGAAGGCCGTGGTATCAAAGGACACTTCGCTACACAACACGACCATCGTTGTCACCCATGTCATTGGGCCAAATGTAGCATGGAGGAATCGGGAGTTACAGAACTACAAGACCTACAGGTAAGGAAGGTCTCATAGAGTGCTGGAAAGAAAAATGCTCATTTTTCAAACGAAGCACCTTTTCATGACACTTTTTTTCAAAGGATATGCAGTGAACACAGCAGCGGGTGCAGATGATAATAATTCAGGAAATTCGAAAAAGAGGTGAATACAATACCCGCCCTGTCTTTTGTCCATCCTTCGCTAAACTGCGGTTTTTGCGACGTTATGAGAGAGAGAGGCGGCTTTGAAACAAATTTGGTAAAAAAGAGCCCAATTTTTGAAAAGAATATCACAATACTTTTTCATTTTCCTTTATTGCGCATGTCTGGTTTCTCTTTCCCTTTTTCTCGAATTTTGAGCGCGTCTTATTGAAAATTAAATAAATAAATATAATATCAGAATAAGGGGGTCGGATTTCTTATTCGAAAATGTAGGAATTAGTGAGCTAATTTGGAAAAGAATCTCGGGAAAACTGACGCATACTGCATTGTATTGGCCCAAGTGTTACGGGCGCGTGTAGCGCAGTCGAAGGAGGCGCCGACTGTCGCGTTCACCCGATACCAGGTTCCTCGTTCGGATTTCCCGCCCAGACCAACCAAGCCTTCTATCCCTTCGGGGTCGGTAAATTGGTACCAGACTTGTCTGGGAAGGATAGAGCGCTGACTTGTTCATCGGCTGGCCACCGCAAGTCATTGTATGGCCAAATACGCATTCAAATCGCCTCCACGATATCCCGTAGAAGTAGAATGCGTGGCGCATCCCAAAGGGGATTGAATAACGCCGTCCTTTATCCTTATCCTTTATTACGGTGGATTTACTACCGTTCCTTGTAGGCTATGTCAAATTATGTACCCAGTGTTCTACAGAATGATACACTGATTTCTCATAAAGGTGTCTTCCACTGTCTAGTAGAGATTTTTCGTTTTTTACTACTGCGTAGATTGAGAAAAAAAATAAGCTTTCAATTCCATAATATGGTTTCTTGGGTTCTTGTAAAGCTGTTTGCATTGAAAAGCAGCGATCCTTGGACCACTGAAATCGCTGTGTTTCTTTCTGATGCTTTTCAATTCTCTTTCAAAAAATAGAGTGGAAGAGGGCATCATTACCGCCTTAACATTAACGAAAAATTGATCGTTATTGATCGACCGGTCCACTTTATCAGCGCCTTCTATTCAAATATGCCGGGGCGATAAAATTCGCATCATGTTTGACTCGACAGCATCTATGGCGAAGACGAATCAAAATTTATTGACAGGTATTGATTTATCGATTGGGTTTGTCTGCGAGCTGTAAAATCGCTGCAATGCCCATCTGTCTTATTCATGTGATTCCCACTTGTATGTATGTACAACCGCAGCTAAAGGGGCTCCGACCTCATCTATGAGTCGATAAAAACGATCGATCTCTTATCGGATAATCAATTCTGTTGTGATGTCCAGCGGACGAAGATCGTTTCTAAGAAATTTCATTTTACGCCGTCAAGTGCCGAAAGATTATAAAATCGATTGTTATTGAGCTATTGATCAGCCACTAGGGCAAAATAGATCACCAGCTAAGTTTTTTAGTGCACTAAATGTTTCCCAGTCTGTGTCAGAGCCTACATTCCATCATAGGATTCTCGTCTGTCTTTGCTATCCATTACCATTATTTGGCCGCGTGTAGCGCAGTCGGGGGAGGTGCCGGCCGTCGCGTGCGCCCGATACCAGGTGCCTGGTTCGGATTTCCCGCCCAGGCCAACCAAGCCTTCTATCCTTCCGGTGTTGCTGAATTGGTACCAGACTCGCATGGGAAGAATAAAGCGCTGAATTGTTTATCGAATGGCCAAGTCATTGTATGGCCAAATTCAAATCACCTCCACGACATCCTGTAGAAGTAGAATGCGTGGCGCATCCCAAAATAGGATGAGTAACGCCATTCATTTTTCCTTTATCCTTCACACCATTATTTAATAAATTTCGGTCAAATTGTTAGTATTGGCTTCGTCTCCTTACTCTCATCGTTTAGAGTCTCGAGGTTGGAACATGTCAAACTCACGAACTACACAGAAATGTGTTGGGAAACTCAAATAGGACAAGTAAGTGCGGCTTCCTTTCCAAATTCCATTCATTACTTTTATCCAATTTCTTTCAGGAAATCACGAAACTAGTGATTATGGATCTCTTAATGACGATCGCTGCCATACTTGTGATTGACTTCTTCCGAGGTCTTATGTGTCGTTACTGTAACATGTGGTGGTTTTGGAACCTCGAAAAAACATTTGTAAGTGGTTCTTAATAGCAACTGTGTTGAAACGTTATCCCGTTTTTTGTAGTTATTCAAAGGCGATTGAAGATTTCTGGAAAATATCATTAACTCTGCCTTCCACCCAATATCAGAACAAGCATTAAGGTTAGACTTCACTAAAAGAAGTTTAGGAAATATAAGATAATTTCGCTGATGTCTACAGAGAAAATCCCAGCCTTATCTTTCTCAAAACCCTGCCAGTTTTACCGCACTTGAAACAGGCTTAGATTTCTTATTGTAGTTATATTAGGAACTTATGAGCCTGATAATTTTATTTCAAGGTTTTCTAATAAAATCGTCTGAATATGTGAAGGAAAGTCATGATGAACCTTTTTTCCAGCGTTGCGCCGATAAAAATTGTAAAGAAAAATGTTTGTTGCTTTTTAGTGTTTGTTTTATTTATGTATTTGTGGGCGTGTGTAGCGCAGTCGGAGGAGGCGCGACTGTCGCGGGCACCCGATACCAAGTTCCTGGTTGGAATTTCCCGCCCAGGCCAACCTAGCCTTCCATCCCTCCGGGGTCGGTGAATTGGTACCAGATTTGTCTGGGAAGGATAGAGCGCTGACTTGTTCATCGGCTGGCCACCGCAGGTCATTGTATGGCCAAATACGCATTCAAATCGCCTCCACGACATCTCGTAGAATTAGAATGCGTGGCGCATCCCAAAAAAGGGATTGAGTAACGCCGTCCTTCATCCTTTATCCTTTATGTATTTGTGTTTTATTATATTTTACTTATATATTTATGTCTTTTTATTTGAGAGAATTTTGTACTTTGATGCGTGATGTTCAGCCGCATAAAAATAAGGGCTTCGTCGGCGAGAGGTTTTTCGAAAAGACCACTCACATTGAGAACTACAGCGCCATTATTCAAGCAGTAATTGGAGTTCTTGCACCCAATACATTCTTATTAATTACAGCCGGAATACGGAGAGTTTAAAGTGGCCGAGAATGTTCTTCATTTAGTCAACAATCAAGGTGAGGTTCATTTCTCATAGATCGTAGAACGAAACCGGCCAAGGTTGACTTCAGGCATGATTTGGCTGGGGCTGTTCTTTGTCCCGATGCTTCCTATGATCAACAACATCAAGCTGATAATTCTGATGTACATTCGAGGATGGGCTGTGATGACTTGCAACATTCCTGCTAGACAGATATTCAGGGCTAGCAGGTAGACGTTCCGAGGTCAAAGACTGCTGAAACGCTTGCTTTATCGTGTCATTGCAGATCGTCCAATTTCTACCTGATGCTGCTATTGTTAATGCTATTTTTATGTACCCTACCAGTTGGTTATGTTATTGCTTCTCGAACACCTTCTAAGGGTTGTGGACCTTTCGGGTAAGTGATCGCTTCAAGGATATTTAACTCGAACTGATTTGCCGAGAAACAGTATAAAAAACGCGTGGTCGAAATTGGCTAATCACTTTTTCGATCCATGTCACGAATATGTGCAGCACTGGAAAATGGGAGCGCGCCAGCCAATCATAACAATCAGGTAACGACCAAAGACGTGCCAGCTAATCAAGGCACCGACAGTGGACCCGCTCTTTGACTGCAACTCCCATTCGATACGGCTTGATTGGCTGGGGCGTTCCAACATCCTGATGCTGTCCTCATTCGCGACCAGGACAGTTCTTTTTTTTACTGAAAGTGTATTTAATAATCGCAGCAGGCTGCGAAACACACCAATGAGGCTAAATGAATAGTACGGGCGTTCCGCCCAGCGGGCGCTTTTACGGTAGGCGGCGTTGACTGGTTGAAATTGGTCGGCGTGTTCTCACCTTCACGTGTAGGCCATATTAACGACTAGCACCTATGCTTTCATGCGGACGGTCGATAATAGGTCGAATGCTTCAATTTGCGGTTTTTGTCGTTATGATGTTATTAAAGCAAGGTGGCGATGTCCGTTCCTCCACGTGGTGCCACTGGAAACTGTTCGCTATGCGAGCTAAGCTAAGCACGGACACTCGATTGCAGGCGACAGGCCCTTGTGACAGGCCGGCCTATGGAGATCCCATGTCACATCACATGGTTGATGGCGTTAACTGTTTGTCGAGATAATGCTACGGCGTCCGCGGGAGCCGACGCGCACTCGCAAAGCCCGGCGAGTGTGAGAAGTATGCGAGGGTCCCTGATGCGAGGACGGCATCGGGGGGCAACTGAGCAAGTCCAAAAGTCCCGTAACGTAAGCAGGACCCGCGTTGCTACGCTGAATGTGGGTACGTTGACGGGCCGCTCGTGCGAGTTGGTAGAAGCACTGGAGCGAAGACGAATCGACTTATGTGCGGTACAGGAGACGAGGTGGTCCTGTTGCAAGTCGAGGGACATAGGCCGAGGCTTTAAGGCCATTCTGTGCGGCAGTCCCAGGACCACCAGCGGTGTTGGTGTGGTCGTCTCCGAACGTTTCCGAGATGCGATTGCAAGCGTGGAACGTTTCAGTGACCGCTTGATGAAGGTCGTTGTTGCTGCTGAACAGCGTATGTATCATTTCTTCTCTGCATACGCTCCGCAGACAGGCTGCTCCGAGCGAGCGAAGGACGAGTTTTGGACCCTGCTTGATGAGAAGACAGCAGAGGTGCCGCCAGAAGACGCTGTCGTTGTCGCAGGTGATCTCAACGGCCACGTTGGGACTGCGAAAGATGGTTACAGCTGTCATGGCGGTTTCGGTTATGGAGCACGTAACGCTGATGGTGAGCGAATTCTTGAGTATGCGGACTCGCATAATCTCACCATCGCGAACACAATGTTTCGAAAGCGTGACTCCCATCTCGTGTCTTTCTATAGCGGGAATACCAAGACACAGATTGACTTTATCCTTATCAAGCATCGCGATCGAAGGCTGGTCACAGATGCGAAGGTTGTGCCATACGAGACTGTCGCCACGCAGCACCGTCCGCTGATCTGCACACTTAAGATCGCCCCTCCGAGGCTGAGGCAGGTCGAGCGATGCGGACCATCAAGGATCAAGTGGTGGCGGATGAAAGAGAAGGACGCAGCTGTTGTTGCTCGTATTCGGTTGCCGACGGTTACCAATGTTGAGGAGACATGGAAACGTGCAACCGATTCGATACTACAAGCTGCACGTTCCGAACTGGGCATGACGAAGCCTGGACGGCGTAAGATTGAGAAGCAGACTTGGCTGTGGACTGACGACGTCAAGGAAAAAGTCAAAGAGAAGAAGAGACTATATCACGCTTTTCTCAGCGACAAGACAGCCGACAATTGGCGTATGTACCAAGAAGCGAAGAGGGCGGCTAAGAAGGCTGTTGCCGTTGCAAAAGCTTCTCATTATGAGTATGTCAACGAGAAACTCGAGACGCGCGATGGTGAACGACAACTTTATCGGCTTGCCAAAGCACGCCATCGCCAGAGCGAGGACATCGAAAAGTTTTTTGGCATCAACGATGAGAATGGCCATCTGCTGATGAACCGCAAAAGGGCTATGGAACGATGGCATGACTACTTCGAGAGAATTTCAACAGTAGAGTTTGCCCATCCGCCTATCCCATGCGTCCCTCCTACGCACGGTCCTGTGCAGAAAATCACTGTGGAGGAGACGGAAGCGGCTTTGAAGAAGATGAAGCCAGGCAAAGCAACAGGCCCTGACGACATAGCGGCCGAACTATGGAACTCGAGGTGCTGGAATCCTGCTGAATGGCTAACGAAGTTTTTCAACCAGGTTGTTGCGGAGAAGAAGGTTCCTGATAGTTGGCAGCAAAGCACGACGATCCCGATCTGGAAGAAGAAGGGCAGTCCCGCGGACTGCACAAGTTACCGTCCAATCCGATTGCTCTCGCACAGTATGAAAATATTTGAGCGAATTGTGGATGGACGTATTCGCGAGATCGTCCGGCTTTCCACCAACCAGTGTGGCTTCGTAGCCGGCTGTGGCACCATCGACGCCATTCATGCTGTTCGTCTTCTTGTGGAAAGACATCGCGAGAAACAAAAACCGCTGCATCTTGCTTTCCTCGACCTGGAGAAAGCATTTGATCGTGTACCGCGTGAGGTCATATGGTATGCCTTACGACAGCACGGTGTCCCTGAAGAACTGATCGAGTGGGTGCGCATTCTTTACTCTTGTCCTAAGAGTCAAGTGCGAGCGCCGGCCGGCACATCCACGGAGTTTCCAATCTCCGTCGGTGTTCACCAAGGTTCCGCGCTTTCCCCACTTCTTTTCATTGTCGTAATGGATGCCATTTCGCGAGACCTTCAGAAGCCTGCTCCTTGGACGCTGCTCTATGCAGATGACGTAATGCTTGCGAGTGAAGACAAGGCCGAACTTGAGCGACAAGTGCAAGCTTGGTGTGACCGCTTGGCGGCGTTCGGGCTCAAGCTAAACGTCCAAAAATCTGAGTACTTGACGACAGACGTAAACGAGACTGGGTCCATTGAGATCAATGGCACTGCGCTCGTACGAGCGACACATTTCAAGTACCTTGGATCTGCAATTGCGTCTGATGGTAGTCTGACGTGCGAGGTGAACTCACGCGTGAGCGCAGCGTGGTCCAAATGGCGCTCAATGACAGGCGTTCTGTGCGACAGAAAGATACCGGAGCGCTTAAAATCAAAGATCTACAGAACCGTCGTCCGACCAGTAGCGATGTACGGTGCTGAGTGCTGGCCTGCAACGAAGGAAGTTGAGAGCCGCCTCAGCGTGATGGAGACGAAAATGCTGCGCTGGACGGCTGGTGTCACGCGTTTGGATCATGTTCGCAATGTCTCCGTACGTCAAAGGTTTGGCGTCGCTCCAATTGCTGACAAGCTACGTGAAGCTCGCCTACGGTGGTATGGCCATGTTCTTCGTGCGGACGGCGACACCGTTCCGAAGATTGGCCTCAACATAGATGTGCCCGGAAAACGGCCTAAAGGACGACCTAGGCAACGCTGGCTTGATACGTTGCACGTGGACTTAAAGGAAGCTGGTATCCACCCCGATCAAGCGTTTGATCGTGCGAAGTGGCGTCATCATACCAGAAGAGCGGACCCCGCTGCTAAGCGGGACAAACGCTGAAGAATAAGAAGATGTTATTAAAGCAAAAAAACAACAATGATAAAGTCCTCCTCAGACCTTCTTTGAAAGAGGACATTTCTGTAGTGATTGTCACACTTATAGCATTATGTTATTTCACCAACTGCATAGATAGCTACAGCTGCTACCAATCTGCGCATCGATTTGTCATCTCCAGTAGGGTTCAAAGTACTTTACACTTTTTTCAAAAATCTTTATATTTCAGTGATCAACCCCACTTCTACAGTATTATTACGGATGTGTTGCACGAGAATCTGAATGCATCGCTGGTGGATGCTCTCAAATACATAACTTCGCCGGGGATTGTGATACCCCTCCTTCTGCTGTTACTGTGGGTTTTCTTAGCTATTTCGATTTGTTATCTGATCTGAAGCCGCTTTCGTTCCGTTGACTTGATTGAACAGGCATCAGCACTGTCATCATTCCTTCCCATCACGTGCCAGACTGCTCCAATGGTTCCCTTCGCGCGCGAGAGACACGAAGAGCGTCAAACCTTTCATTTAGGGCTTTCACAGAAAACCGTGCAACTGGCTGTTGGAGGTCCTGATGTTCTTTTGACATCCCGTGTGGAATCCAGGCGGTTACGACACTCGTCCAACGGGGGTGGGGGATTCTGCTGAATACGTTACATGGCCGATCCACCTAATTTTGCATCTGAGCACTGTATCTTCACTACTTGGACAACGTATAATAGCGGTCAGAAGTCGATCACTCTGAAAATTTATCCCGTCCAAAAACTCTGCTCGGTCCATGGGAAAGCGTCTCTCATTTTTGAGCGTTGCCGAAGCATGTATCCTTCTCCCACATGGTGAATCGCGTCACTCCTAGCACTATCCTCCCGATTACCGGTCACGCGACGCTAGTCGCGTGTTCATCCAGGTCTCTGTTAGCGCAGGAAACAGTGGAATCGAGGAGGTGGGCATGGAGCCGGACGTTCTTCGTCTTCTTTACGACTTCTTTGACACTCTTGGAAGCTCTCCAAGCCGATTGTTTCCTCCAACCCAGCTCCGGCGCTAGGTTGTTGGCCATGCTGACCTCGCGACCCAGATACACGTAGGTGGACCATTCGGAGATGCTCCGTTAGAATGAGGCTTCAGAAACTCGTCCGTTCCTCGTGAACATCGTCTTCGTAAGATTCAGCTCCAACATTCCCAGATATACAATCGAAGTCGGCCATCATTCGCTCGGCTTGGTCAATGCTCGGTGTTGTGAGCACTTAGACTCATTAGCAAAGGGCAGTCACAACCAATAGGAAAAAATATGGTAATTTGGCCTTTCTTTTGTGTTCTGTGCTGTTGTACTTCATTGAAAAAATTGTTAGAAGCGTCTCCTTGTCTTTCCTCTGCCATGGTGAGGGGTTAAGGTTACGGTATGTAATTGGTAAAGGTTGACTGCAGTGAAGGCGATTAAGGGATAAAGGGCGGCGTTACTCAATCCCTTATGGAATGTGCCATACATTTTTCTTCTACAGGATGGCGTGGAGGCGATTTTAATGCATATTTAGTAATACTTGCGGTGGCCAGTTGATGAACAAACCAGCGCAGTTGATGAACAATCCTTCCCAGACAAGTCTGGTACCAATTCGCCGACCACGGAACGATGGAGGGCTTCGTTGGTATGGGCTGGAAATTCGAACAAGGAACTTGGAATTGGTTGCTCGCCACAGCCTGCATCTCTTCGGAGTGCCCTACACGAGCCCGTATTAGGACGATTACTGAATGTAAACTGTGGCCAGGGGTACGCCATCATACTTAGTGGTCGGTTTATGGTTGTTTGCTGAATTATGTTGCTGTGATGGGTGCGTGCTAGCGCAGTCGCGAGAAGCTCCGGCTGTCGCGTGCACTTGAGACCATGTTCATGGTTCGGATTTCTCGCACAGGCCAGTCGAGCCTTCTATTTCTCTGGGGTGGGTGAATATCTAGACTAGACCAGACTTATCTAGAAAAATAAAGACCTCACTTCTCCAGGTCATTATATTGGCCAAATACACGTTAAAATTGCCTCTACGAAATATCATAAAGTAGAATGTCTGGCGCATCCCAAAGAGGACTGAATGATTCCGTACTTTGCCGTTAATCCTATCCCTCATGTTTCTGCAACAACAATCTAAAATGCCGGATCATCTGGATCATTTTTAGAGGGCAGTAGTGTTTCGCTAATATTTTCATGGCGAACTTTCCAGCCTCATCATTTATTTCCTTTTCGCGCTGGTTCGCGGTCTTCGTGAAGCCAACCACGATCTCTCCAGTCAACTCGTACAAGTAAGTATTCGTCGTAGTGATGATGTTCTACGTCCTGAATGCCAACGTCTTAAGGAGCGCACGGAAGAGAAGAAGAAGATCTTCGAATTGGCTGGCGGCAAAAAGAAACGAGCGGTATTGTTTTCAAAACCGACGATTAAACCGCCATCAAAACAGATCTACGGCAACTATTCTTCAGTGAGTAGATTTGCTTTATGTTGCAGGAATTTTGGGAATTTTCAGCTTTTCTGATTCGAAGGTTCTAAGTGGTGAGTTTACAGGTGTCGGACGAGGATTCACACTCAAAACTCAAATCCAGCATTTCCCGATCTCCTGCTGGTAGTCGTGGATTCAGACCGTCTCTCGGGTTTGTACTTCAATCTTTTTCAAAAATTACAGTAGTACCTAAGATAGTCTTGTTGGCGATCCATGCGTCCACGAATTATTAACAACCACGTTGCGTAGTCTTCCAAGGATGCAGAGCAAATCGATCGTTGGTCGATCAATAGCGATCGATATTTTATGGTTAAGTTTTAAGTGGATAGCGCGAAGACATCGTGGGTGTGGCGTGGCTTCTAGCAGTTTAAAGCATATGCATAAGCTGCTATTTAACAAAAGCTGTAATCGCAACGGAGGCATTTTGTCTATGGTGATAACAACCCGGTTATGGAGATCGTACATATTTTTTCAATCGATATTATGTGTAATTGCTTACAGTTACTCGTAGACGTGGAAATAATAATCAAAAATCAAAATCAATCTCAAAATCAATGTCACTCGATATCGTTAATTTTTGCCTACACCTAACCACAGTGCCTTGAATATGATATTTGGTTTCGCAGCGTATGGCCTTTGTCATATCACCGCTCACCCCGACCGACGCCCAGTGATATGCACCCATATCGATTCCATCGCGCCGCCCGATCGATATGGGAGCATATCATTAGGCGTCGCTCGGGGTGAGCGATGGTATGACAAAGGCCTATGGGCGTATCTAATCGCCAATCAATATTGGTCGATTACAACACAACTCGGAGACGAGCCAGTAAACAATCCGTACGGTTTAAGTTCCTTCTTAGGTTTTTTTTTCCGATCAGGTTTGACTTCGTAAACGCGTTCAACTTTTGTGACATTCAGCACAACAAGATGCGTAGAAACTGCTTTTGTTGCCGCTTCATCTGAAACTGATATTTTCGATGTATACAGGCTGCTCTCTGAGGTTGATCAAAGTGATGCAGAAGAGACAGAACCTGAACAGGAATCACTTCAGCCCCTATCGCTTCGTCAACAGATTCTTGTTTGTATCGGTCTCGCTGATGAGGACAAGCTCAAGTAGGTTGTTCATGTTCAAGCTTCTGCAAAAAGTCCTTAGAACAACATAATCTCCTAGAAGGCGTGGGAAATACTACGTTGATTTCAAGCATGCTGAAGAAGGACACGCTGGCGCTACACACCAGCATCACGAGCCAGAAGATGACCAAGAAGAAGAGATCGACGAACCAAGGCTCTTCATAAACTGCTATCTCCGAAATATTCGGTGGTGATTCTTATGTTTCGTTGTTTAGTAGCTCGGAACGATGCCGCTTGTTACCCGAATCTTCTCGTCACACCTCACAATCTTCTCGATCTCGGAATTCTAGACGAAAATTTGAAAAGAGCAGGTTGGTTATTTTGAAGGAGCTTAGCAAAATGTGAGCTGCCTCGTCTGCTCACCATTGCGACTGTTGATAACTATACTCAGGGAAAATGAAGTACCTAGTGCTAATTTGAGCCGCAATCTTTGGCAACTAGACTGTGAAAACTCGTGTAATTACGAGAGTATTCGCGCTCGGTCAGCAGGGGTGCGGGTTCAAAGCCCGCCTGGCGCTAGAGTTTTGGTCACAACACAACGTCATTGTAACAGCTTGATACTAGCCAGTTCAGGCTTATAGAAAATGACTTGAACTACACTATTGTTTCTGTTTTTTAACTATTAGATTGTATCAATCTTCGTTTGGAAGCATTCGTACTTACAGCACCAGCCCAGCTTCTATTGTTCAGCGTCAGACCACATTATTTCATCAGCTTCTTGTTAGTGACTTGGTTCAGAGAAGAATGAATCTGTTCAAAAAAAATCACTAGAGAAGAAGCCACTTGAAAAGCAAAATCATGGCTTCTCCGGAATTTAACGCCGCACTCGTATACAGGGTGGCTGAAAAGTTCGGGCAATTTTTAAAAGTATTTCAGCAGTACGAAAAAACTACATAAACGCCAAAGATTTACAAACAAAAATAACAGAAACTTCATTAGATCAACAACAACATAATACAACAGGAAAATTCACAACAAGTGCTCAAAATTTCCTCCTTTGGCTTCAATACATTTTCGCAGTCGTTTTGGGAAGTCGCTGATGATGGTCGCACACTGCTCCGCTGTAATCTCGTCCCAGGATCTTAACAACGCCGATTTCAGCTGCTCAACGGTGGCGTATCTTGTAGTGGAGATCTTCTGCTCCATGATCGACCACACAGAATAATCCATCGGGTTGAGATCAGGCGAGTTGGATGGCCAGATGTCCCTGCTCCAAAACCCTGGGAAGAGCTCCTCGCAAACGGCGATCGTGGATTTGGCGGAATGCGCTGGTGCCCAGTCCTGCTGAAGAGAAAATCCGGTTTCGCCAAAATGGCTCGTCGCCCACGGCTCCAGTACGTCGCGGAGGACATATTGCTGGTAGCTGGCAGCGTTAATTTTGACGTTCTGCTCCATGAAGACCAGCGGCGTCTTTCCGGTAGCGCATATTCCAGCCCACACCATCACCGAGGCTGGAAAATGGCGGCGGCTGATGGTCCTTGCGGCCGACGTCTTCTGCTGACCCTTCTTAAGCAGCTGCCGGCGATTCTGATGGTTGTGAACCGGCTGGACCGTGAAGATCTTCTCGTCGGTGAACAGCACCTTCGACAGGCGACCATCGCCGACCAGCTGACGCATTCGCCTGCATTTCCTCAACCTCTCAGCTTTCATCGCGTCGTTGAGGAAGTGAATACGAGCTACTTTGTAGCTAAATAATCCCAGCTTCCTCCTGGCGATATGCTGGACTCGTTCCCTACTGATCCCGAGATCCGTAGCCATCTTGTTCATCGATACCTCAGAATTTCGGCTAATGCGACAACGAACCTTGTTGATGTTCTCCGGTGTTGTCGCAGTGGTGGGACGGCCGCTGCGGGGACGGTCCGAGGTCCCGCCAGTCTCCTTGTAGCGTCTTACAATCTTGTAGACGGTCCTTTGTTTGAAGCCGGTTGTTCGAACTATGTCCGCGGTCCTCATTCCCGTCTTGTGCAGCTCGACGACGGTGATACGCTCACTTTCACGAGACATAACGCAAGCACAACTGAAAACGAGAAAACTGGAGCAACAGATTCTAGATCAAAATTGCGCGAGGAATACAACGGAAACAACAGAAATAACAAAAAACCTCAATTTCAAGGCCAAAAGTAGCGCCGCAAAAAATTGCCCGAACTTTTCAGCCACCCTGTATACCATTTAATTGGACACCATGATAAACAAGCTTAATGCTTTTGAAACCAAAATGAACATCTTCCAAATCAAGACGAACTCCTTTCACATTGAGCTAGAGACTCTCTAAAAAGGGTAGAATAATTCTTTGTTTGAGGAAAATTCTAGTATGACTTTCTTTGCAGTTTTAATTCTCTTATAAAAATGTTACTTTTGAGGAAAATAATGTCTTATAACTTGTTTTGAAGAGCAGAAAGACGGACATTTTTTAGTGCTAATTGGAGAGAGTGCTCCTTGCCTTATCCAAGGCGCCACGGTTTCTATTCGATGGATAGCAAAATTAGTTTCACACCTGTGAGCGATGCAATAGAAAGTACTGTAAAGAACACACATATCCTCATTATGGCCCTTCATGTAAGCAGCATTTAGACTCAATCGAGCAAAAATCGCAACGAGCTTTTCAAGTGCCAGGCGCAATCTCGTTTCAATGTACCGGTTGATTGATGCCTTGTTATGTGTTTACATAAAATTTAATTAATTTTTAAATGTTGAAAATTTTAGAAAATTATTACACTCATCCGGGCAGCTGAGCTAAAACATTGCGAAGAGAGTTATACCAAATTTTCCCTGAGGAAATTTTATTCTAACCATCCTCGAGATGTAGTAGTTTAACCTACAAGAAGCTCATTTCAAATTGTTAGACATTCACTTCGGTTTCAGAAACGCCAAATTTGTTTAGAAGAGTGTTCAACTTGACAAATTTTGGTATTTAAAGTGCCCATTTTGATGTGAAAACGCTATTAGGGTGTCTCAAAAAATATATACACTGTTTGAAAGGTGATAACTTTTCTTACAGTAAAGGTACTAAAGAAGTTAAACGCTCATATGAGAGCTTAGGAAAACAGAAATTTTCTGACATATCAGCCGTATAGAGTGCGCCGTGCACTCGTTTGAAATTTTGCGTTTTACACTCGATTGATTGTGTTTGCTTGAATACTTGTTATAATCTCTTCACAAAGTGGCCGTATCGATTGACCTGTGCTTCTTTTAAGGATTAAAACTTAAAAAACACACTATGTGTTGCGAAAAGTGCAAGGCATACGAAAGCACAAGGTAGCGAGATGTTTGTGACGCATAAGCAGTCGAGATTGCGCCATGCCTCCGTCTGAAATCTTGTACATATTTCCGACTCGATTGATTGTACATGTGCTGAATGCTTGTTACAGACTTGTTACTACTTGGCCAGATTACCCGGTGCTGTGCTTCTTTTTACGCTTTCCTTTGCTCAGTAGCTGCAATTATGCCGACTAACCTCTTCATTCAGCTTGAATGTGGCTTCATCACTCACAGAATCCGTCTTTGAAAATGAGCATTCTGCTCGCATTTAAATTGTGCAATCAACACGTGTATTTCACGTAATTGTCAAGTTCTAAACGTTAAAAGAAGCACAGCACAGGTTAATCTGCCCAAGTACAGTAACAAGACTGCAAAAAGCATTCACCCTTTGCACAATCAATCCAGTAAGAAATACAAGGTTTCAGGCTCGGGTATTCTATACCGCTCATATATCAGAAAAGTCCTATTTTCTTAAGTTTTCATATGAACGCTTAACTTCTTCAGTGCCTTCGCTGTGAGCAAAGTTATCATCCTTCAAACAGTGTATACCTTTTATGAGACACCCTGTAAATTATTAGGTTGGTGAAAAAGTCTTGTACCACAGCGTATTTTTTTTTTCAAAATTTTATTGCTTATTTTGTGAGCGACTTCAATCTACAAAGTAACTACCATTTATGTCTACAGCCCTCTGCCATCTGATGGGGAGATCACGAATTCATTTCTTCCAGAATGAAGTCGGCTGTGACTCGAATAAGTGTGCAACCTCGGATTCCAGTTCAGTTCGGTCGTTGAAGCACCTATCCCTCAGGTGTTGCTTGAGAGCTCAAAAGGGATGGTAGTCAGATGGCGCAAGATCTGGCGAATACGGTGGTTGGAGCAGCACCTTCTACCTAAGCTCCTGCAACTTCTGGCGAGACGACCTTACAATATGGGGGGAGCATTGTCATGAAGAAGGTAAACATCCCTCCGCCCCGCCGTTTGCGCGACATGGCATTGCTCAGCTTCTGCAGCTGTGTAGCGTAGATGTTCGCTGTTACTGTAGTGCCGTCGTCAAGGAACTCATGATAGAGCATTCCTTGAGAATCCCACCAACAGCATAGCATTACCTTCCTCCAGTACCTTTGGTTGCTTCGAAAGTGGTTCTCCTTGAAGGAGCCACTGGGCCTTCTGAATATGTTTAACGAGGAAGACCCAGGATTCATCTCCCGTGACGACATCTTCGAGAAAGTCCTTGTTACGAAAACGAACAAGGAGAGACTGAGCGATAGTCAGCCGCGAAGCCTTGTCCGAGTCACAGAGATCGAGGATAAATATAAGTATTATCATTTTAAAAATTATATTATTGTAATATTACTATTTTAAAATATTCTAGAGTGTTTGTGCTACAAGTAGTGGTACCAAGCAATCCTTGGAAGTTCCTGTTAAATCTAGAAAGTTTTCGAAATTTTTGGTGCAAGACTTTTTCACCAACCTAAGATATGAGTCTGATCTAATCAAAGCGCTCTCTAGCCTTGCCATTCAGGAGTTTATTTCTTAGTGCTGCATTTTAAAGGATATTACAACCTTCAGAGAATCTTCGGAATCCACATCGTCTGATGCTGCTTCGCTTCCAACTGAGGAACTTCACTCGGCTGCACAGGAGCTGACAAGACAAGTCTCTGAGTGCGTATAACTTTACAAATGGCCAAAGGCACTGCATGTTGTCCTAGGCTAGGTCATTCTAAGCCTTTTGTAACGCATTCTGTTCTGATGATATGAAGTTGACTGCAGCTGTTGACCAAGATTGGTATCGACCTTTATTCTGGCTAACGTTTCGGCGATGTCGCCTTCGTCAGAGCCTGGAAGAGTCGAAGTAACATTTGGAAACTATTCGCCCAAACACCATTTCATCTTACAGAAACTAATTCCTAAGGAAACAAGGAGGGTATCCCGCGGAAAGGTTTCAGGGATGGCGGAGACGGCGAGCTGTGGCGGCGGCTCATCGTCAGGACGATGGAAAAATACCCTTCTGCATCCCTATTTGGACAGACGAAACAAGTGCGGCCGTCCGCACATGCCTACGCAAGGCAGGTCTAGAGGAGCTGGTGAGAGTGATAGAGGTTCCTCCCACCAACCTAAAGGGGCAACTAGTCCGGAATCGGCTGTACGACAGGACATGCGCCACGCCATCCTGTGTTATCTGCCCGTTTGGAAGCGAAGGAGACTGCATGACATCGGGGTTGGTGTATCTCATTACCTGCAGTCAATGTGGAGAGGGGTATATAGGGGAGACGGGCAGACCCCTTTGTACAAGGGTAAAGGAGCACTTGGACGGCCTAAAGAAGTCCAATGTGTCGACCCCTTTGGGGGAGCACAGGGTCCGAAGCCATGGTGGCGCAATGGTTGAGGTGGCTGTGACGGTCTTGGCGCGCGAGCGCGACATCTCGGCACGCAGAACACTCGAAGCGTTTTGGATCGCTGCCCAAAATCCAAAAATCAACCGCAAGGAGGAGTACATCGCGGTGACGCAAGAACTGGCGCCCTTCGTCGACCTCTGCGGGTTTGACCTACGTGGTCGTGCTCAAAGGGGTCCCCGGGGCAGGTGGTCCGTAAATATAAGCTCGCCCACCCACCTGAGTTAGCCCACCTCCAGCTAAAGGTGACTGGTGGATCATCTCGACCCCCACCGTAAAGGTTAGCGTTGCTGGTTTCTACTACATCGCTCCTTGTCTCCTTGTTCCCTTAGGAATTAGTTTCTGTAAGATGAAATGGTGTTTGGGCGAATAGTTTCCAAATGTTACTTCGACTCTTCCAGGCTCTGACGAAGGCGACATCGCCGAAACGTTAGCCAGAATAAAGGTCGATACCAATCTTGGTCAACAGCTGCAGTCAACTTCATATCATCAGTGCTAACAATGCCAAGATTTATGGAAAGTCGGACGTGGACAGTGCATTCTGTTCTTGTCTCAATGATACAGTGTTAAGAGAGCGGCGGCTGCAAGCCTCTGCACAACACCACTCTGCACATGCACCTTCAAGCACTGCATCCTTTAGCGACGATGGAGGTGGTGATGCCGATCTGCTCAACATGAGCAATCCTCATAGCAGGTTGGTTTTGGAAACTTTGTGTGTAGTCGGAAGGCTGTTGATTTATTCCTGGTCTAGCTACACTTCTGCAATGATGTCGCCTATAATGACTGAGGTTCTATCAACGGACGAATACGACGATGACGAAAAATCACGGCTCATCGTAGACAGGTCCGCTTGAGTTTTCACTTCGCTTCATTCTAAAGTGGATCAAATGTGATTATTACAGATCATCACGCTCCTCAGGGGAATCTTCCAGTAGTGTGAGTGATTCAACTTGCTCAGAATAAAAAAGGCTACTGTAAGATCAGGGATTCATAAGTTGCAGCTGAACAAAATGTAAACATAGCTGCAGGCTGGTTCACATGAAAGTTTCACTAGGCTTTGGTGGCAGAACGGAGGCCTCACAAGAAGAGGTGAGACCTGCTTGTAGAACATCTACTCGCTCCATAGGACATCCCACGGCCGCCATATGGGACACCAGCTGTGGGGACAAGGGCCGTACCCTCCTAAGGTCGGATTAACGATTGATATGATATGATTATGGGCGTGTGTAGCGCAGTCGGAGGAAGCGCCGACTGTCGCGTGCACCCGATACCAGGTTCCTGGTTCGGATTTCCCGAGCTTATTTTTAAAAATAGTGTTGAAATCCATAGAACAAAAAACCTGCATTTCTTTTACACCAGCCTAATATTACCAGGTTAAAGGTATGAGTTCTCCGGAGCTCTACTCCTATATTCTAGTAAGTTAGTATGTATTTTTATTACAAGACACACTGTAAGGGACGAGAAACAAGGATATGAGGGGAGAGGGCAGGCGTTCCCTCTCACAGGCGGTTGGCAATTCCCGGACGACCTTCCGGTGAGGTCAACATAGACGAGACCCCCCTTGGCGGTGTGTGGCCAGATGCAGCGTGGCTGATTTTTGCATTACCCGACATCTATGTACAATCCCTCTTCGACAACCTCCTCGAGCGCCTTCTTGTAGTTTATTTTGATTACATCTTCACGTGCTAAATTCTCAAATCAATATCTCATCATATAACTTTAAAATACAGCTAACTACTGTTAAGTTCCTTCTGCTGTATACTCGACATTATAAAATTTCACGCAAATGGTATCCACTCTACCAAGCGATAAATGAATGAAAGTAACAGAAATTCCTACATCCGTTTCGTTCTCACCCTTATCAAACTTGGGTAATTAAACCTGTTGCCACAGATCCCCTTCAATGGATTTTCATCTTCTTTCTTTTAAAATACCATTTTAAACATGCTCTGGTGTTGCTGAGCGACCCGCTCAAACAGTTTAATTATTTTTGAGGTACACTGCATACTCATCCCAGCGGGTAGCCTTCCATAAGTTTTGTAGCTTTCACCTTCATTTTTAATGATTACGCTTGTTTTACATTATTTTTTCTGCAGCTCGTTGCGGATTTATGCACAAGTTCAAATGCACCACAGAACTAACAGCAATAGATACTTTGTGTTTGCATTTCCAGCCTGTTCGTCACCGGTCGCCACGATTTCGTATATCTAAGTCACCACCGTGGAAAAGACATGCGGCGGTTTGTTAAGTCACTTCACTCTTGTCGTAGAATAGTCAGAGTGTTGCAGAGTAGAACATAACAGCTTTCTCAAGCTTTCTAACGTATGCATTTCACGTGACTTTAACGCAATTTTGCATCGTCTTCTTAATGTATAACTTCTCCATTCCTCATCGTTGTCGAGACAACGCTAGCGCTACGTGATTCTCGGAAGCCGAAGTCACCCGTAAGCCCGGCGAGTGAGGAAAGTACTCCGAAGACGGCGTAAGGAATCGCTAGCATCAAATCATCATCAAATCGCTGCTAAGAATGGGTATACATTCTTTGGCTATCAGTGGAGGAGCATCAGCAATCACTCACGTAATTTCTCATTTGACGACAAAATCCCTTTTGTCATCCCTTTCACCTCAGACAGTGTAAGGAATCGCTAGCATCAAATCATCATCAAATCGCTGCTAAGAATGGGTATACATTCTTTGGCTATCAGTGGAGGAGCATCAGCAATCACTCACGTAATTTCTCATTTGACGACAAAATCCCTTTTGTCATCCCTTTCACCTCAGACAGTGTCAGCACTTCTATTAGGGAGTGCGTCGGATGGGCGGGATTGGAAAACGATGTCAAAGTGGTAGATACTCCTCCTGCTAACTTGGAAAGTCGCCTAGTGCGCAATCGGCTATGCGACCGAACTTGCGAAACCTCAAATTGCACCATCTGTCCTGCAGGTAACGAAGGAGACTGCATGATTTCAGGGGTTCTACCTAATAAGGTGCAATAGCTGTGGAAGTAAATACACCCGTGAAACAGCTCGCCCCTTCTAGGTTTGCGCAAAGGAACACCTGGAAGGGAAGAGCAGGCCACGACCATCAACTGCGCTGGGCTGCCACAGGGTAAACGACCACAACGGCGTCGACTTCGGGGTCACATTAAAAATTCTAGCACGGGAGACCCATACCGCCGCACGCAAAACCCTGGAGGGGTTCTGGATACAGGCCAAGAGCCCGAGGTTGAATCGGCGGGGGGAATGCGTCTATATAACCCTCGACCTCACCCCTTACAGCAGTCTCGCCTTTTAGACAGTTTCACTTTGTGCGGTCTCCTCGGGTGTCCTGAATGTTGGGCTGTTGTTGCCTCTCTCTGCTGGAAGGGTTGCTGTTCGGCGGGTCTTGAATTTTCGCAAGGTCTGCGGCGATGTTCTGCGGCGACTAGCTTCAACATATGTCTGGACTTTTTCAGACTCTGAAGAAGGCGAAATCGCCGAAACGTTAGTCGTCAATAAAGCGTGTACTATCTCGGTCTCGAGTTCAACACCACAATAAACAATTGAACGAAGAATAGTTGATTTCTGCACGGTACAGGAGACCAGGTGGTCCTGTAGCAAGTGAAGAGACATAGGACGAGGCTTTAAGGTCGTTCTATGTGAAATCCCCAGGACCACCAGTGTGGTTGTATAAGAGCGTTTCCGAGCCGCAAAAATAAAGCGTTTCTATGACCACATTTCTTTTCTTCGTATGCTCCACTGACTGGCTGCTCCGAGCAAGTCAGGGACGAGATACGGTCATTGCTTAATGTGAAAACTGCAGAAGTGCCGTGATAAAATACAACTGTTGTTGCAGATGATCTTAAATGTCACGTCAGAGCAATGAAGTACGCCTACAGCTGTCGTGGCGGTTCTGACTTTTTGTCGTGTAAGGCCGATGGTGATGTATACTTGAGTATGCAGAGTCGTACGACTTCATTATCTTGAACGCGAAATTACGAAATTGACTCCCGCGTAATCTTGTTTTATAGGGAGAACACCAAAATCCAGATTGCCCCTGTCCTTGTTAGACATCGCGGCGAAAGCTTTGTCATAGATGCCAAGACTGTAGTGCATTAGACAGCTGCCATGCAGCACTTGAAGGAGGACGAACACATCAACTTCTACGTGAAGCAAGTAGAGCGATGCCGGCCAGCTAGAGTTAAATGTTGGCGATTGAGGAAGAATGAAGCAGCTGTTTTCACTTGCTTTCGTTTGTTGACGGTCATGACTGTCGACGAAACATTGAATGATGCTATAGAAGCGACAGTTTTTGGGCTGGACGCTTCGAGCATGGCACAGTGAAGACTGGACGACATTGGGTTGAAACAGGCGCAGTAGTGTGCTGACGATGTCAGAGAAAAGGACAGAGAAAAGAAACGACTGTACCACGTGTTTATAAATGACAAGAGAGTTCATAGTAGCGAAATTATGGAGACTTTTGAGGGCGGTTGATACCTTTACCGACTTGCCAAGCCTCCCCATCGCCAAGCAAAATATTAGGCCGTCTCATAAGTCCCCGCCGTTTTTTTTTCTTCAAAGATTCATTGCGCATTTCGCCGGCAGTCTCTTGCATAGCACTATAAACCCTTCGAAAGAGAATGATTTGGTCTATCAGACCATGTATTGCCTTTCTTTCATCATCCTGAATGTTGTAAATTTTAAGGTCGTTAAAGTGAAAAGTGAAAAAGTGATAAAGTAGCCACTTGCGTACTTGTTCTCTCCGCTTAGGTTTGAAATGTTTGCGCAGTTTTTTATAGCATTTGGAACACAATGTTCTGCACTACAAGAATACATGTTGGCCCTATTTGCTTATTTGTCCTTTATTGATTTTCAAGTCATCAAATTGGGAGTCCGAAGGAGAAGATTTATTTTTACCGACAGCTCCTGCTCTCCTGCTCTGTGGTAGGACTTTTTTGCTTGGTGGTATATGTATGTTGATCGAAAGAGAATGTCTTGCTCTATAAGAATTTTCGCCGCGCTTATTGGCTCATTCTGATTTCTGTCGAATATCAACAAAATGCCAAAAGGAGAAAGTCATCTTCACCAACAACTCCTTCTCCTTGTTCAGTTGTTCCTATTTGGCAGAAATCAGCATGAGCCAATAAACGCGACACAAATTCTTATTGAGCAAGACATCCTCTTCCGGACGACATATATGTAACACCAGGCAAAAAAGTCCAACCACAAAACCGAGCTTTCGGTAAAAGTTCGGACGGAAAAGTCGGACGTCTCAATTTGATGACCTGAAAATCAATAAAGGACAAATGAGCAAACAGAATCAACACGTGTTCTTGTAGTACAGAACATCATCTTCCAAATGCTATAGAAAACTGCAAAAAATTCCAAACCTAAGCGGAGAAGAGCAACTGCCGCAGATGACCACTTCTCACTTTTTCACCTTCCAATTGACAAAATTCAAAATGAAAAAAGAATTGCGATACATGCTTTGACAGAGCAGGTCGTTCTCTTTCGAAAGCTGTATAGCGCCGTGCAAGAGACCGCCGGCGAAATCCACAAAAACGGCGGGACTTATGGGACAACCTATTACATTGAGAAATTGGTCGAAAATCGGAGGCAATGCATGTCTAAGTGCAGCCTGGCGCGGCGCTTGGATTTTTTCTTTTTGTTTGAAAAATGCCAGCTTTTCTGTGTTTCTACGCATCGGAAAATGAGAACATTTTAACAACCCCTGATTCAAATTTCACAGTTTTGTAGTGGCTTCAGTTTTGCATCTTTTCTATTAATCCAGTTGATTATTTCGCTACAGCATTCTCCACATTCACTTTTCGGAGAACGGGGAAGAAGAAAAAAGGGCGCTATTGTACTTTACGGACTCCATAGGACGAGGAGAGGTCGAAATTTTTTCGCCCAAACTTTGCCCAGGCGGGGTTATTTGGGGTGGTGATCACGAATGTGACATCCGTTTGTGAAAATTCGGCCGATTACGGTAGGTTTACGGTAGCAACGGGTAGCTAAGGCTGCGAGATCATAATCACCGATTTTGCCCAAAGTTCGCCTGGGGGGTTATTTGGGGTGCTGATAACGAATCTGACATCCGTTTTTTGTTTTACGCTGGAGTATGTCAAATTACAGTAGGTAATGCTGTTACGGTAGGTACGGGTGGCTAAGGTAATGGTCATCCATTTCGCCCAAACTCCAGCGTAAAACGAAAAACGGATGTCAGAATCGTTATCAGCACCCCAAATAACCCCCCCCCCCCACCTAGGCGATGTTTGGGCGAAATCGTTGATTAAGACCTCAGCAGCCTTAGTCACCGGTACCTACCGTAACCTACCGTAATCGGCCGAAATTTTAAAAACGGATGTCTGACTTGTG
Organism: Heligmosomoides polygyrus polygyrus; assembly: GCA_947396885.1. NCBI lineage: Eukaryota > Metazoa > Nematoda > Chromadorea > Rhabditida > Heligmosomidae > Heligmosomoides > Heligmosomoides polygyrus. Next base: position 86,079,830 of record OX377206.1, read on the forward strand.
ATCAGCACCCCAAACCCTCTGGGCGAAGTTTGGGCGAAAATTTTTTTCTCGACCTCTCCTCATCCTTTGGAGTCCGTAAAGTACAATAGTGCCGAAAAAAGAATCATTTAGAAAGCGTTCTTTTTCATATGAGCTCCATGTTCTCTATGCCTAAAATCAGTCCTCCTTATCACTATTGTTCTTCTCATTTTCACCAGTTTTCATTTGTTTAACTATTCGAGAAAGTGTTTTAAACGCATGCATAGCTTTTAAGGAGACGGAACTACAACGACCTCGGTTTGCGATGAGAGTGAAGGAGAGCGAAAAGCGTAGCCATGACAGAGGAAAGCCTTCACAGAAGAACGAAAGAGTCTCTAGTTATTCTTCACAACGGTCCAGCTCTGAAGCATCAAGCCCTTCGCATTCTTCGAAGATCACATGATTGAGGATGTTATGAATATGAAATTGCCGCAACAATTTGAAATGATATTTCCAGTGCAATGCTATGTATTAATTTATGAAGAAATAAACGTCTTTCACGAGAAGCGACGGTTGTAACATTAATCCGCATATGAAATACAGCCTCACGTAAAGTAAATCTGAATCTTCTCTTTGGTACTCTGAGCAACAACATTGGGGGTGCCTAGTCAACAGTCATGAGAGAAGCATGCTAGTCTTCAGGATTAGTATAAGCGGGTAAGCAAGCTTGACTCTTCCGTTACTGAAAAGCAACCTGAAGGTATTTGAACGACTCTTAAATTACATGTGGAAGTTACATATTTCACACATCATTTGTCGCACAAAGTTGTGCACCTTAGACAAGCATCAGTAGGCAGAAACAAAAACTTATGCTGCTGAGTGTTATTCAATCCTTTGATACATACATACATACATGGATACATACATACATACATACATACATACATACATACATACATACATACATACATACATACATACATACATACATACATACATACATACATACATACATACATACATACATACATACATGGATACATACATACATACATACATACATGGATTCATACATACATACATACATACATACATACATGGATTCATACATACATACATACATGGACACATACATGGATTCATACATACATATATACATACATACATACATACATACATACATACATGGCCGTATCTTTTGGCTTTTGAGCGCAAAAAGCAGTGCAACAATCACCTTTTCCGCCGTTTTTTGATAGCCTCAAATTGCGTGCTTTGAAAAATAAATCCGATATTTGAGATCAATGGGATCGAATGGTCTATCCGATGAAGTGAAAAATATACCGTAAATGTTGAAAATATTGATTTGATGAACTATATTCAAGACTTCACCTTTGGGTGTAATTATCACCCGCAAGGGAGGGGCCTCTGCCGCGAATAGAATTTAAGTCCTCGAATCAATATTTTCAATATTTACTGGGCGTTTTTCTCCGTATCGGATTAATCATTCAATTCTGATTCCAAATATCGGATTTGTTTTTCGACGCACGCAATTTGAAGAGCGCTATCAAGGAGCGATGGAAAAAGGCTTTTTCGCTTTCTCCGCCCAAAGGCAGAAAGATATGGTCAATATTGTAGCTTGTGCAAAGCATATGAATCGATTAGTGACGTGACTTTCCTAGCAGAAATCAATATGTGTTCCTTGCCCGTGCCACTACCAATAACTTATGTCGCTATCATCATGAACGGTCCCTAATGGCTTCAGTTATGGGGACTAGAAGATGGAGTTACGACAGTGACGGTCTGCCATGGTGAACTACAGAATTTGAAAGCCTACCTTGAAACTGTGAATTTAGCAGGCCAACGTGTGCTTCCAACATGACAACGCTAGACCTCATATTAGAACATCGGCGAAGGCTGAGCCTGCGAATTGACTGTCATCCAACCACCATCCATCGAATGTACTTTCCCACTACAGTCATCAGCGCCTTCTGAGTGACGTCACAGTTCGGCGACGGCACCTTCATCGTCAAGGTCCAGCCTTCTGCGCTGTGGAGCAAAGGTATACAAAACTTATCAACAAATTGGCACAATGCTAACGGTGCCTACATAGTGGGCCGGATTCATCACCCGCTTAAAGCCCTCTAAGGCCTATGTTATACTTCGGCGACGCTGTTGTCGGCGACGTCGGCGACAGTGTTAGACGGGCAACACAGCGTCGCCGACGAGTCGCCGAAGTATAACATAGGCCTAACGGTGAAGATACCGCCAAACCCCCTGATATGACATTCATTCAGCATCAAGCTTGGCGGTATTTCCACCATTAGAGGGTGGTGAGCGGTTGATGAATCTGGCCCCAGATGAGTAGCTGTTGTTGTTTAAACATGATGAAATGAAATCTTACTTGAAAAACGTCCGAGAAATGCATCACTACACCTAACACGTCAGCTCTGATTACACATTCTGTCGAGAAACAATCGCCTACAGCTCCGTCCACTTATCAATCCACGGAGTAGAGGCCGCTTATCATGTCACATTTGTATTTGCACATGGATTCTAAAATTACCACAACAACAAACCGCCGTAGCCAAGTGAACAAGAGCGACAACATTCTGAAGACCGTCACGCAACCGTAGGCTGTCGTTACCGTCGTAGTTTCGTCCCACCGACCAACGCTACGAGTTTCATTCACTTGCCGAATAGGTCATCTTCCGAAGACTGTTTCTCGAGGACTGTTTTTCGAGAACAGGAGGAACGTTGTTCCGTTCCTCCTGTCTGGCACCATTCATTAAGCACTCTAAACAGTTTCGTTTTATTAATCTTGGTATCGAAGACGTTCATACTTCCCCTATCTTCATAAAACAAGTAGCAATAGCTAATCACGTGCATGAATAGCAACGAAATTCTGTAGAGTAGGTAAGGACAGCTAAGAAAAGCATAAATCCTGCTTCTGTTTCGGCCCAAAGCTTAAACTCAATTGGATCTGTTTCAAACTATGGGGTTGAAGAATCTTGCCGACATTGGAGTATTTTTATTATTATTATTTATTACATGGCTAAAATGCGTAGAAGAACAATATAATTAGAAACAGTATAGAATGACATCCACATGACATTGGCTAAAGATCCAGACCAAAGTGTAATAGAATGATTAGAAAGTACGTGCGATAACAAACACTCAGAGAACGAAAAATAGAAAGGCGAACAGATCAAAAGGGGCTCTGCCACAAGATCTCGTTATGTCCTCGAATTATTTATGAATCGACTTGCATTCGTAATAAATGGCTCCAGCTTGTACGGAATAACTGAGTTTTTGGCAAGTTTCATTTAATCCGGACCTGCTCTATTAACAAAAAAAAATATGCCGAATTGAGGATTTTGCAGTACTTAGTGAAAGTTTCTCTCCTCCACCTCAGGTTCTAGATGGTCTCACCATGACCACGTTTATCAAATCCACAGAAACCATGGAGAATTTTGTGAACCATTACGAGGTCGTATATTCTTCGTCTGTATGAAAGTGTCTGTAGCCCAAGTTGTTTGTTTCTTACTTCGCTGCTGAGAATAGCAAGGTAATCAATCGTGGTATTCAGAAGGTATATGTCTCGAAGACGGTCAGCATTGGGGGATAGGAGCGCCCCATTCAATCAGACCGCATGGAATGGGCGTGCCATCCCAAGGGGGCGTGTACAGTCGGTACGCTGATCGGCTGCCATATGTTCGGTCTGCGCTCTGCTAGGTTATTATTGGTTGGCGCGCTCCCACCTATCAATGCTGCTCACCTTCGCGACATGTGTCATTTAGAATGATGAAATGATTGTCTTTGCATAACTGAAATGGAGCTGTCTCCTTTGCTATTAACTTTTCCTAAAAAAATCACAACTGCAATTACTTTCTAATCGCGAACGTACATATTAGGGATTAATGGCAGTGGCCGATGCTACTCAATCCGTGGTCGAGATGTGCCATACATTCGACATATTCCTATGGGATACCGTGGACCGTGGAGACAACTTCTAATACGCATTTAGCCTATACGTACAATGACTTGCGGTGTCCAGTCGATGGACAAGTCAGCGTTTTGCCCTCTCCAAGTAACTCTAGTAACAACTTGTCGACCCAGGGGGGATGGAAGACTCGCTTGACCTGCTCAGGATCCGAACCAAGAACCTGGAATCGGGGTGCGCACAACAGCTGGCACCTCCTCCGACTACGCTATTCGGAGGACATGCAAGATTTTTCTTGAATAAAAAATTCTTCGAATCTCGACATGTAGAATGGCGCCCACCTCAGAGGATCGAGTCTTTCCAATCACTGCGATAGGAGGGCTTCTACGGAAATCTATGGGCACAAGACATCGTTGACACGTCTTCTGAATTCGAGCGCTCACCTAGCAACGTCGGCGACGCGTCTTCTGAATCTGGATGCCTGTTGCGCGACATCGGTGACACGTCTTTTGAATGCGCACGTTCAGAATCGGGCGCAATGGCCGTTGTGTCAAGTAGGAAGAGCCCCCGCTTCTGCTGCAGCAACATCCCGTGTTGAATGGCAAACCTTGTCGCCGCGGAGAAGATCACTCAAACGTCACCGACGACTAACTCAATTACGTAGTGGTAGATAGATAGAAGCTAACTCGCAGGATTCGCCAGCTAACGATCGATCCTCTTCAGCGCATCAAGCTGAATGCGTTAGACGTAGCAGGCGCCGCGCGCGCGACTTCGGTCGTCGCGTGCGGCCGCCGCAGTGCGACGTGTGTTCGTTCTTCCGTCGCGTCTCAAAGTGTCCACGTTGCTTTTTGCGATGCAAACACTGGCTGCTTTCAAACTACGGCTTCTCTGTTAGTCGTGGAGAGCTGGTTGGCGACGGCCCCGTTCGGCTGCTGTTGGTTCTACGCACGAGAAGAAACGACGAGTGGAATCAGCTGCTTATACAACGTGAGCGTTTACATAGCCTTTTTCTTGGATATTTGTTCATGAAGAAGTGACTGCTGAGCGCAACCCTAGGACGGTGGATTCACACTCTTCCTTCCTTATAACAGGTGGAGGATTTGCCCAAAATATCGGAGACGTTATGCACTATTTTGTATACATTGCGTGCATTATAACCATCAAAAGACACTCTAACTTGCTTTGACAAAGGTAAGAAGGTAAGGTACCTATCAAGGTACTTAGCGGGCTGGTTCCCGATTCGAGATTGCATATGGTCGTGGAACTCACTCAAACACGGTTTCTGCTTTACTGAACTAGGCAAAGGAAGGAACCTGTTTCACGACACCTTGCAGGTGTGCAGCGGGCACCAGCCCGCTTAGTACCCCTTTCAGTTTTGGTAAGGATTGCCTAATTATCTAAGATCGCTTCTTTAGACTTGCTCCGACCTCGATGCAATACTATTTAGGTAGAGGGGGTACCATCATAGCGATGTCGTGCGGAAGAGAAGCACAATAAACAAACTGTGCTATTCTAACTGCCCGGGTAGTAGCCGTTTCCGAATTCTGATTTGGTCGAAAGCATCCTGAAAATCTGTTACAACGATGTTTCATTGCGACCAAAGCTCTAACGCCAGGAGGGAGTCGAACCTGCACCTTCTGCTGACCGGGAGGGAATACTCTACGCCACGAACTCACCGGTGCTGTTTGGTCGAACGCAGTATCCATATCGGGATGAGCCGGCCGCTGATATCAGCATGGAACCGGTCAAGCTGAAGGTCTTGATAGCAATGATTCAATTCAGTTTTTTAAAGCCGCCAGTGGCTGGCATCAGTTCCATCAATCAGCGCCGGTGGTGTAATGGCGTAGAGCATTCCTGCTCGGTCAGCAGGAGGTGCGGGTTCGAGTCCCGCCTGGCGTTAGAGTTTGGATCGCATCAAAACTTCGTTGTAACAGCTGACATCCTCGGTACCCAGCCAATTGAGGCTTAAAAAACTGAATTGGACCCTGAAAACCGTTCTTTATCCTAGCAATTTTGCTAAGTAATAACAATGTGTACCGGACAATGTGTAAACAACATTTAAAAAGCAAGAGTGCAGATTTTTTAGCAGGTAAACAAGTGAAGATCAGTCAAATAAAATGAAATGTGGACCAAGAGGCCTGAAATCAATTAGTTTTTTGTACGATGTAGGGTTCGCAAGGTATATGTTATATTTTGGCGAGAGCGTCGGCGACGCGGTCGGCGACAGTGCTATGTAGGATGCTACGCTTCACCACTGCATCACACATCCGGCCAGCATTGTCGGTGACGTGTCGCCGAAGTATAACACATGCCTAAAGGCCGCCATAGACTTCTGCGGCGCCGCTCGGCGGCGCCGCTGCCCTATGCTTAACCATAGGGCAGAGACGCAGAGCTCGCCTCCAGCGGCGCCGCAGAAGTCTGTGGCGGCCTTAAGGCGCGTGGTAGCGCAGTCGAAGGAGGCACTGGCTGTCGTGTGAATACGATACCAGGTTCTCGGTTCGGGTTTCCTGCCCAGGCCAACCTACCCTTCCGGTCGGTGAATTGCCACTAGACTTGTCTGAGAAGGGTAAAAAACTAACTTGGTCACCGCAAATTATTATATTCACCGATTACGCATTCAATTTTCCTCCACGATCCGTAAAAGAACAGCGCGTGACGCATCCTAGAAAAAATTGGTTATCGCCGTCTTTTACCATATAGCTTGTCGTATCTCTCATGATGTCCGCAGGACCAATGAGGGGAGGGTTTTACCACGCACCTCTTTCACACTTGTCAGTTTCACGCTGGGCAAAACATCCTTAACATGGTTGTGTCCTCCTGCAGTTGAACTACAGAGTTGCTGAAAAGTTCGGGCAATTCTTCAAAGTATTTAAGCTCTACGAAAAAACTACATAAACGAAACAGATTAACAAACAAAAATAACAGCAATTTCGTTAGATCAATAACGATAGAATACAGCAAAAAACTTACAATAAGTGCTCATAATTGCCTACTTTGGCTTCAATACATTTTCGCAGTCGATTTGGGAAGTCGCTGGTAATGGTCGCACACTGATCCGTTGTAATCCCGTCCCAGGATCGCATCATCGTCGCGTTCAGCCCCTTTACAGTGGCGTATCTTGTAGTAGAGATCTTCTGCTCCAAGAATGACCACACTGAGTAATCCATCGGGTTGAGGTCAGGCGAGTTGGATGGCCAGATGTCCTTGCTCCAAAAGCCTGGGAAGAGCTCCTCGCCAACGGCAATCGGGAATATGGCATGATGCGCAGGTGCCTAGTCTTGCTGAAGAGAAAATCCAGTTTTGCCAAAATGGCACAACGCCCACGGCTCCAGTTCGCCGTGGAGGACATATTGCTGGTAGCTGTCAGCGTTGATTTTGACGTGTGCTGAACCGGCTGGACCGCGAAGATCTTCTCGTTGGTGAACACCTGGTCAGTGCGCGACCATCGTCAGCGACTTCCAAAAGCGACTGCGAAAATGTATTGAACCCAAAGGAGCCAATTTTAAGCATTTGTTGTGAATCTTTTGTTGTATTCTGTTGTTATTGACCTAATGAAGTTGCTGTTATTTTTGTTTGTAAATCTGTCCCGCTTATTAATTTCTGTCATACCACTGAAATACTTTTGAAAAATTGCCGGAACTTTTCAGCCACCCTGTATGCGTATCTGCATGCTTCACTTCTCTATTTCAGAAGTTTTCGGACAAATTTCTATGACATTGTGAGTAAAAATGAGGGTGGGTGCGATCCTAGTTTGGTGGCTGCTCTTAAACGATTTGTCAACGTAACCGAACACATAAATGGGCAACAACGTGTAGAAATAAGTAAACAATGCCAACCTGGTTGCCCAGGTAGACCCAATTTCCGAGTTTTAGCTTGGAGAGGGGAACCTGAAAAGGGCCATTCTCGGTGCAGTTCTACTTAGGAAAGACCCCTTAATAGATTTGCACCGAGAGCGGATCATGAACAAGCAGTTAAAACGGATAACATCAGTAAAGCAAATTAAAAATAGGCAAAGACAGCATCAGTCAACGTTTTGGGCACAAGCAAGACAGTGTATTTCACGTCCTAATCATTTGCAAACATCCCGACCTATCTCACAATTGTTATATACTCCCATGTTTTGTGTATTTATTTTGATTTCGTTACTGCAGTTGTTTTCTGAGGAATGAAAATGTTCAGTGTACTTCAATAATGAACACATTTAGTTCTTAATTAATCGTTTAAGAGATGTTACCACCAACTAGGATTGCACCAGAGGGTGGACCGTCCCCCTCACTGGACTAGCACCGAGGTTCGCAACACGACACTACTTCACGTCTTAATCATTTCCAAGCGTTTGGATTCAAGCCCCTAATCTTACGTATTCTCAACTATTTCTACATTTATTTATTGTGGGTGCCGAAATCGGCATGAGAAAACAAACTCAAGGAGAACCAAACAAGACAACAAGAACAAGAACTAAAACACAATGCTAGGAATTAAGTGAATTCAATACTACAAAATGAGAAGCGGTAATTTGAACCGAAACAGTAAAAACCACATAACTATGCAAGGGTACAAATAAATCAACGAACTTGGCAACACGCTTTTTAAAAGAAGCATAACTCAGTGACCATCTGGAAGACCTGAGAACTCTATTAAAACTAGTCCGTGTTCTAAAGCTGAAAAACTTTGCTCTGACCGAGTTACTGGCAGCACCTGTACTGACTTTGATATTGGCGCCCCTTGTGGATGAAGGAACCAGTATGAAGAAATCCGAAATCCTGAGATTTGTAGTACCTTTTAGCATCTTAAAGGCCATAAACAAATCAAATCTCTTTCTTATCCATTCCAAAGAAGGGAGGCATAATCTCTTGTTTCTATCGCATGAGCTAGGAATATCAGCATATGACAGCCTGAATGAGCGTAGGAATAATTTACGTGTAAACGTGTTTTGAACTCTTTCAATTGCGAGAATATCTTTCTTCTTATGCGGGCAGAAGACTGTAGAGTTCGTCTCAAGTATGGGACGAATGTATAACTTATAGACTTTGAGCAAGGTGCCCACATCTGTAGTGTGAAGTACCTTGAAGATGTTGTACACTCTGCGATTGCCCTTATTGACTATTGAGTTGAAGTGCTCATCGAAGCCTAATTTGCTATTATAAGATATGCCCAAGTCCTTAACTTTGTCTACAACCTTGAGAGGAACTCCGAAAACAGTGTATTTCGAAGTCCTCTGTGACTTACCTATGCTCATAACACACGTTTTTTCGCAAGATAGGGGCAACCTATTACTAGATGACCATTTAGCGACTATATCGATAGCCTTCTGTATACCAGAATCCGGAGAGTTCAGAGAGTCCAAGTTATTGACTTGGACAGTTTTAAAAATTTTAATATCATCAGCGTACATGCAGCAATCAACTTGAAGATCAAGAAACAGCTTTGGTAGGCCAGAGGTGAAAATTTACATAGTTTATTTTGATTTCGTTTATGCAGTAACTTTCTCGAATGAGTGGGTTCGATATGTGGCACGCCCATCCCCTACAACATCGTTAAGATGCGTCCCCTCCAACTAAGATTGCGCTCAGACCTATGCTCCAAACTTATAGTCTTCTACTTCTAAGAATGCGCTGGTGGGAAAAGTATTGAGGTGCTGAGCAAAGTGTACAGTTTCGAATAACTTGTTCTAACCATTTGTCTTCGGTTCCCTAAACGATTGCATTTAGCATGATTTCTGCGCTTCGGAGGAAGTTGGGTGTTGAGAAAGATGGCTCTGGCTCTCTTCGAGGCATGCCAGATGGTCTTCAGAGGGTAGATCAAGGTCTCCAGAAACGATTTGCCCGAGGGATTCAGTACAACAGTTAGTTATCTGTAGAAGATTGCTTCTTCATTGCATGCCTGAATCATTTCCTTTTATTCTCAGTGAAAGTTGTGATCCGAGGCGATCGGAGTGTGGGGAAGTCCTGTCTTCTTCGGCGTCTGCAAGGTCTGCCCTTCATGGAAGAGTATACACCTACTGAAGAGATTCAGGTACGAGTTGTTCCGCTCTTCATTGGACACTGTTGTCTAGAGGACTTTTAAATTCAGCATTTCTAGTAATTTTCTCTTACATAGGTTGCAAATGTCCAGTGGAACTACAAGGCAACAGATGACGTTGTCAAGGTTGACGTTTGGGATGTCGTAGATCTATCGTCGAAAAAACGGGTGCAGAAGAACAAGCTGAAACTTCCTAATATGGCTGCTGCACAGTTAAGCGAGGTAATTTCCCTGCTTCTTCTCACTTATTTCAAACCTACAAGCACTATTCTTCTACGATTTCAAATGTACAAGAATTATTCTTAGAAGTCAAATTATTTGAACTTGCCTGGAAATTTCGTAGTGATGAGTTGTTTTGTCCAATTAGAGATGCGATTTTTTGTACGGTATTGGGCTGTCGCTACGGGACCAGTAGAATGTTTCGATCAATGGGAAGTCACTTTGCATTTTTCTCATTTTCTTTGCCTCTTCGTGTTTCTCGACTGTCCTCATCTATTTTCTGTATGTAGCAGGTAGCACGTGCGAAAAAAATGAATGAAAAAACTGGCTAGATAGCATGAAGGACAGGCAAGAAATTAAAAAAGCTAGGAGAATAGCAGCGAGTCGTGTTGTTTCAGGCGTGGGAAGACGCAGCTTGTGATGCACGGTTTGTCGATGTCTACAAAGGAGCTCATGGTGTCATCTTCGTTTTCGACATTACGAAGCCGTGGACATGGGACTATGTTCAGAATGAACTGAAATTGGTCCCAGCTCATCTACCGGTTAGCTCTATGTAATCTGTCATTTTTATGTATCTGTTTGTCGCACTAAAGTGATTCATCATCTGCGAACTGGTGGTTTTTGGGCAAGCTGCTGCTCAGCTTTTCTTTATATTCGAGGTGTGCACTTATTAAATGAACTGAAAAAAATGAGAGCTACTTCGGAAAGTTTTATTTCTAAAGTAGCTTTACTGTACTGTGCTAGATTTAATGACGAGTAGGTATCCCTAAAGTACCTAAGAGCTCTCACAAAGCTTTGAGGAAGAAACAGACGCATAAACTAAACATAAATTTTCTACATTTTGACATCGATTATCTTTTCAGCTGCTGGGAAGAAAAGCGTAGGTTGTACTTTCAATTTTTACACATACCGCCTTGATTTCCATGAAGCAAACAGTACTTCTGCGTATCTTTTCGCTGAATTTATGGCGTCTGATGTGCACCCCTATTGCTCTACTTGTCTTAATAGTTGATAGAATGACAGACTTCATAGACAGACTATCGTTGTAGGTGCTGCTTCTTCCTCAACGTTTTTTTAAAGAGCTCTTGAGAACTTTAGGAACAGTTTCTCGTTATCAAATCGGGCACGGGGCTTTAAAGCTATAATAGTCAGCAATTTTTGTAAAATGCTGTCCCAGAGTGGATGTTGTATGGAACATAGGTAGCCCTTATTTAAACACTCGTTACAACATTCATTTTACCAGTAATCTCCAACTTCTCTCTTCTTCAAACCTCGGCATTGTAAGTTTTAGTCAGTTTAACTTTCTGTGCCAACACGAGGTTTTAGGTGGATCTTTATTTAGCAGGGCCTGACGTTTCGACTTCTCGTCGTCTTCAGAGGCCAATTGGATCCACCGCAAGGGCTGATGTTCGCCCACGTCAGTAAGCCAGTAGGGACGAATCGCCCACGAATCGCCCACGTCAGTAAGCCAGTAGGGTTCTTCCCTACTGGCTTACTGACGTGGGCGATTCGTGGGCGAAACGTCAGGCCCTGCTAAATAAAGATCCACTGACGTGGGCGATTCGTGGGCGATTCGTGGGCGACGTGGGCGATTCGTGGGCGAAACGTCAGGCCCTGCTAAATAAAGATCCACCTAAAACCTCGTGTTGGCACAGAAAGTTAAACTGATTCATTTTACCTCCTACAGTTCTGTACTGTACTGCATAGTTTTTTGGTACTTAGCGGGCTGGTGCGCGCATAGAGATTGCACTTGGTCGTAGGACAAAACAAAACGCGGTTTTTGCTTCTTCTGCTCCTTCCACTTACGTGGAGGAGAGCGCAGAGCCAGGCAAAGGAGAAAACTCCAAAGTCTGGCTGATTTAAGTTACCCGTTCTAAGATTCCTTGCCGATGCGATGAGGGAACCACCCCGCTAAGTGCCTTTTTAAAACTTGCTGGCTCCAGTAAGCATCCAGTTGATGATCTGGTGTAAAAGAGCAACCGAATAATGCCACTATCTCAAGAATATGCCTGTTTAGTTGACATTTTGGCAGAACAACGCCTACTAGGAGATTGCACATCCTCGTAGAACAATCACAAAATACGGTTTCTGCTCCTTCTGCTCCTTCTGCTCCTTCCATTCACGTGGAAGAGAGCTTTGCCCCTCCCACTCACGTATAGGAGAGCGCAAAACCAGGCAAAGGGGTCGCTGGGGTCTGGATGACTTAAGTTACCAGTTTCAAGATTCTTTGCCTATGCGATTCGGGAACCACCCCACTAAGTACATTTTAAAACTTGTTGGCTCTAGTAAGCATCCAGTTCACGATCTGGTGTACTAAAAGAGCAGCTGAATAATACCACTGCCTGAAGAATATGTCTGTTTAGTTGAAATTTTGGTAAAGTAACGCCTATTATGAGGTAAAGGACGCACACGCGTGAACTGCTTGTTGTTAGGGTTTGGAAGAAAAGGTGTATCATCATTCAGTCATTTTGCGATTTCGTTATCTGTTTAGGTTCTAATTCTTGCTAATCACCGAGACATGGAACATAATAGAAAGATTTCCGACGATCAGATTCAGTCCTTCGTGGAGTCGTTTAATGAGTGAGTGTTATTATTGGGTGCGGCTTCTTTTACAATAACGTATCGAAGCTAGAACTGTAACTGCAGAACTTGAAACTTACCAAAAGTTTCTTTTTGGTTTCTCGATGTACCACAGCTAGCAGTTTCATGTGATTTGCTCCTTTTCCATTCATTTTAGAGACATTGGAAGGCGTTCCATGCGAGTTACTGTGTGTTAATCTTCGATGTTCAGATACATGTTTTTTGTTTTTGAAGTTTTTCATTTTTGCTTAAGCCTAGAGCGGCTGTTATAGAAGATAGAAGCTGTTAGGAGGATGTTTAGTTGCGATCTAAACTCAAGTTTTTGTTTAACTAAAGCACGTGCTTTTCTGAAATGGATCTATTAATCGGAGATTTTTTCTTCAAAGTTAACCAATTGCGAAACCAAGCACATTTTTGAGATTAATCGGAGATTTTAAACTAATCCATTGAACCACGCGTAGTTTTCTTATGCGAGTGATGTACGAAGTTACGAGATAGTGCCCCAGATCTCCAATGCCAAGAGCTTTCGTTCATCTGTTGTAATATTGAGGAAAAACAGTAACCGTAAGCCGTTTCATAGCATCACTGCTTTATTGCAAAGTGTTAGTAGGCGCTATAGTTGTGCTCGAATGACCTATTCGAATAAACATTCTAATGATTTTTATTCGAGTTGTTCGACATTTGAGAGCGTTCGAAACCATTCGAATATTCGAAAAAATTTCGAGAGCACACTATAGTTGGCAGTCTTCTACGGAAGTTTTTTTTTTAACGGAATAATTCGTTAGTATTACAACAACATCATCTTGTAGTTCTGAAGTTCCTGGCAACTTGCTTATCCTGCCCTCTCTCAGCTGAATTATTATGGAAAAGATGTTGTCCCTCTGAGCTCTGCTTCACAGTGAGGATTAATTGCGCAAATAGAGAACCCTACATCGTGGCAAACTTGTACATGAGGGACTATTAGCTGCCTTCAATATCTTTTTCTCTCCAGGTCACATTGTACTTCTGATGACCGGGTCCGTGTTAGATGGGCATACTCTTCAATGCGAAATGCGTTTGGACTTCGCCTGGTGTACCTGTTTTTCAACATTCCGTTTCTGTGTCTTCAGGTGAGTGTTCAGAATCACTTCGCGCTGTCAGGTATTCAGCTTTCGTTGCAGAGGCAAACGCTCCAGCGACAGTTAGAGACGAATGCGGAGGAAATCAGGGGTAGTTATGTCGAGCTCGAATGCTACCAGGAAAGCTCGGATGCTGATTACGAGACGTGAGCATTGTCATTACTCCTTGAGCAGTAGTAGTTCAGGAATTTAATAAGCCTTTGGGAAATCACTTTTTGTTGGAAAAAAAAGTTTCGTGATCGTGGAAAGGTGCTAATATGAAGGAGTATTTAAAAGACGATACTTAGCTGTTAAGCATTGACTGAACTGTTGCAAAACAAGTGTCTGTTTGAGTATTTGGTGCGAATTAATTTCGAAAACTATTGAGCTCATTCGTATCAACTTAGCCAAAGTCGGTCCGGGCTTGAACGCACGTTTTCACCTATCGAACAACTATGAATTAATGCTGATGGAGCCGTTTGGTTATTTATTTATTATGGGTGCCGAAATCGGCACGAGAAAACAAACTCAAGGAGAACCAGGTTCCCAAGAAAACGTCACCTGCTAAAGGCATACTGCTTTCTGCGAGCTGATATCACTTTACTTTTGTTTGTAACGCTTCCAAACTGCTCTTAGGTGTTTCAGGTGTGATGAAAATAAGTTGATTTTGTCCACGCTCTCACGTCAGCTCTAAAGGTCGTTGGGATTTATCCTAGTGGGGAGGGGGCACTTCACTCTGGTTGACAACAAGTGTAAAGCTGTCCTCGGTAAGGCATGGAACAATGTTTTACATGTTTGCTGAAGGCTACTACTGCAACTGTTGTAAGGTAAGGGTTATAGGCCGTCGTATGGACGTTTAGATGCGATCAAAGCTCTTGCACCTACCTGACTCGAACCCTCACCTACATTCCGGGGAGGACGCTAGTCTACTCCGTCAGCGCGGTCACGAGGGTATCGTGGATATTGTGCTCAGTCAAACAGCGCTGGTGATGTAATGAACTAGCTTCCTTCCTGGAAAAAAGCAGAAGATGGGTTAGGGGTCGAATTAGGCCTGCCTGGCGCTGGGGTTGTGAAGGCAGACTGTTTTCCAAAGGCAGTACAATGAAGTAGCTTACGCGAGGTTTCTCTTTCGAAATTTGCTTCTGGGGCAGGTCTCGTTATTCGTGTTTGTTTCACGTTCTCTGTCGGTGCCCCCTCCTTGAATAGGATATATCTAGCAGCTAGACTATCAGATCTTCTCTTCCGAATTCGCCTTTATAAATGTTCTTGCTCAATTTGCATGGATTCCACCTTTTTCATTTCGCTCATCAGGTCAACAAAAAAGATGGATTAGGATATAGCTTCATCATACTTTTACTTCAAGTGTCGCCTTCCATAGTGACGATCTTATAGCCTGTTCTAGGTATTGACGCTGTAAATGATACAATAATACTATGGTTTATTCTTTTCTTTTGATCTATTCTATTCAATTTTGCAAGTGTTTCATTATGTTGTGGTTTTTTAGCTTCATAAAATCGCTGACCCAGCAGTATCGCAGACCTGCTGATGATACGGGGTCGCCAGAACAATATACACCTCAGGAGTATACATTTGGATTAGGATCAGGAGTACGGCATCCTACCGAATCTTCTCATTCGGACCAGAGGTAAGAAGCAGCTTCTCTTTATTACTACTTTAATAAAAGCGTTTAAGTTTATTATCAGAATTGCAGAATTCCATGCTTGTAATAGATAGACTATTGCATAGCTTCTTGCTCGATTTGACACCGTTAAAATTTTCTGAAGGGGTCTCTTATAGATAGGTTTTTTGGTAAACTGACTTGCTCATCTGACTCGTCAGGCACAACCCTTTTGCGTTGTTTCTGCGGTTTATTTTCTCAGAAGCTGTGCAAGGAATCTCTAGGCTCAAGTCGTGAGATTGGTGACACTCTGAGTCTCTCCAGCTCGCTTTCTCTGAAACCTGACTATGGTGTTCACTTTACCGCTTATTGTTAATGCACTGTGCAAGAGGTTTCATAATTGAGCTTCTTTTTTTTCTCGAAGTAACACTGCGACTGAACAGTCGCCTTTAGGCCCATGTTATACTTCGCGACGCCGTTGTCGGCGACGTCATCGAAAATGCTTCGCGGGCTGCTACGCATTGCGTAGCACCCCTTCAGCACTGCCGCCGACGTCGCCGACAACAGCGTCGCGAAGTATAACATAGGCCATAGATGGCAAAATGTCACGTTAAAGAATGTAGAGTGCACAGTAGCGTTCCTCTAAAGATGTTGGTTCGGTCAAAAAGCTATGCTAACGGGAAAAGGTAGGTGGCCCTCTGTCAGACATCCAGCAAACATTTATGACCGCTTTTATTGAGCTTTCTGTACATAATCAAAACCACAATGCAGTAAAAAATGCACATTAATGCACGTGAAGTATTGGAGAATCTAAAGTGTTAGGATAAAGAACGATGCTAATCAATCCTCATCGGTATGCGCTGCGCACTCTACTTCTACAGGTGTCGTGGGTGCAGTTTGAATACGTGTTTGTTTTATGCTATGGCTTGCGGTGGCCACCCCATGAACAAATCAGTGTTTATCCTTTACTGACCTGTCTGGTGTCAATTCACCGACACGGAGGAATGGAAGACTTGGCCTGAGCTTGAAACCCCCACCCAAGGACCTGAAATCGGGTGCACGTGACACCAAGCGCCTCCTGCAACTGCGCTGCCACACAACCATTGTAGGAGTTAATTGTACCTAATGAAACTAGCCTGAAACATTGAAATATTGAGCTGTACGTAATGGAGTTAAATCAACTAGAGGTAGCAGGTGGTTCGGAAGTTGGGTTCCAACAGTAACTTTGGCACTTCTTTGGAAAAGATGATGTTTATCTATGCAAGAATACTAAACCTGACCTGATAGCCGTGGGGTTATAAAGTCACAGAAGAGCGCAGGAATTTTTCTATACACGACTCTTGTAAGGGTAGTAGAAGACGGAGAAAATTGTGCTAATAGCAGGCTATCCTTTAAAAAAGGGTGGAAGGTTGTGCTCAGAGACATACGGAAAGGGGCAGTAGACTGATTTCTACGGTGCCGATTGTGATTATTTAACCTCTGCGTTGTTATTTATATTTAGTTGTCAAAGATAAAGGAGCTCGTATTGTGTAATTTTAGCCGAAAAACTAACAACGCTCATACATCAAGTAAACTACTTGTTTGCAGCAGAAATTATGCCGGTTCCGATCCTTCCAATTCTTCGGCAGTTTCGCCGGATCTTGCCAAACAAGCATGTGAGTTACGATCTCACTCTGATACTTAAAGCTCTTCCTCCATTATGTATCTTTAGACGTCGAAGGTAGCCGAGCAACAGGATCATCGACGTCCACAGGTTACACAAGACCGACTGACGTAAGATCTCGAAACGCTGTTCCGAATTCAGCACCACATAACACTAGTGATGGGTGAGTACTTGTGTCGTCAGCTAGACGTTATGTGCAACCGCTAGTGTCATTTCTGAAGAAGTTACTTTTGTGGCATTAATTAACCTTACTTTCATTCACTGAAATGAAGACTTGCAGTGAAAATGGAGTTGTGGTAAGGACGACAGAGGACGATTTTGAGCCCGATGATGATCTCCAAGAGAAAATGGCGCGAATGGCAACCGCAACGAAGAGCGCTCCAAGTACGCAACACTCGCAATATACGTTGAATGTTTCTGCAGGAACTCCATCCGGTTGGTCTGCACTTCTCATAATCTACACCAAGTTTTTCCCAAATAAATCTGGTTAGCAATAGCCGTATGTTCAAGCCGGTTTTGTTGCTGTTGCTAATGTTACGATAAAAAAGTGCATAAATGAGGAGTGACTAACAGTGTTTTGTGTCTAGTTCTACCAATAAGCGTTGGTTAGTTGTATAGAGTATTCTTTATGAAAGTTGTCTCTTTTGGTTTCTTGAGGTGGTTCAGACTGGCTTCTAACTCTGCATATCTCCATGAAGGTGTTTTTGTAATTCCCTACCTCAAAGTGGGAAGGAACTTCCCCAGAGTTTACGGTTTTCATTCATATCTAACTCGTCTGTGCCGTTCTGTCGAAGTAATTTTTTGTTAGAAGACGCGTAAATATTTAGCAAAAAAGTATCTTTATCTGTCAGGCCAGCAACTAAACTTATTTTGATGTAACAAGTAGAGATATTCCTTTTTCATCTAGCACCATCTGAGGCTGCCTCATTCTGGTTCTCTTATCGTTTTTACTGCTCAACAACTTCTGTCTGTCGGCAGCTGCTGAAGATGGTAAAACACGGAACCAATCCCGTGAAAGAATGAATGTCGGCGTTATTCAATCCTTTCCTTTTATGCACTGCGCATTCTACTTCTATCACATTCTACTCTTCTTCGTGGAAGCAATTTGAACACGTATTTTTCCGATAACTTACGATGGCAACTCCTCAACTAATTCAGTGTTTATCTTCAATCCCTTGTGGAATACGATATGCCTTCCTTCTACTTCTGTTCACGGAGGCACCTTGAATGCGTATTTGGTTCACTACGTGACATTCGGTGCTAATGCGATCACAAGCCTATTTTTTATCCTTCCTGGGCAAGCCAAACCAACCAACCCCGAAAGAAAGAGGGTATGACTGCACTTGGCGGGATCCGAAATTTAACATTGATTCTGAATCTGCGCCTTCTTCTACTGCTCTATTTACACACATGCCGTCGGCTAACACTATTTAAGCTTCTGTACTTTTGTGCTCCACCTCAAGAATTTTTTTGTGCGTAAACAACTTGGAAGTTTTGTCTCTGACTTATTTCTAACCAAAACTAGGCTTATTGTTTAATGAAGGTAGAATTTTTCAAAATTGGTCAAGATCCGTTCTATAAATGCAGTTCATTGTGATCATTAATTAGTTTCTTATTCTAGGAGACGAGGACTCTGATGAGCCGATCGCGTTCACGGTCACGAGTCACTTACAGGAGACAAATGAAGTAAGCTACGGCTTCCGTCTCTTTTCGAAGTAAACGTTAAACTGGCGTTTCAGGACGAGTTGCAATCACAACTGTCCCCAGACTGTGCATCCAAGAATGCTGCATTTGCGACATCTGACTTTGATGCCTGGCTTGGCCACGATGTAAGCGCTTCTTCATCAGAAATTGTACATATTGTGTGTCTTTACAAAAATGTATGAGCATCCAATGTTCAAAAACGGAGGCTGCTAGGTCTTAGGTCTTTAGCGTCCTAGGCGGAATGGTTGTTGCTTGGCTGGTCTAGGCGTGGTTCGAGCCATAATCGATCCATGATGCACACGAGATAGGCGGCTCTTACCGGTTGCGCCACATATGTCCGGGCTTGTGGCACATTTTCGTAACAGTACCATAGTGGAATGCCAGTTTTCGTCCTTGTACTATTAGTTACTACTCCTAGAAGGCTAATGCGCCTATAGCAGTTTAACACTTTAGGTGTAGATCTTAGGGTTCCAGGTCCTTTGAGTTAGCGATCATTAGAGACCAGCGAGTTAGATAAGGGATAAAGGATAAGGGACGGCGCCATTGAATTCCTTTGGGATGCGCGACGTATTCTGCTTCTACAGTATGTTTTGGGGGCCAATTGAACGCGTGCTTGGTCTGTAGGACGACTTGGCTATTTGATGGCAATCAGTGTTTTATATCCTTTCCAGTCTAGTCTGGTACCAATTCATCGACTCCAGAGTGTAGTTGTGCTCAAATGACTTATTCGAATAGGCATGCGAATGGTTTTTATTCGAACTTGAAAACTCGAATTCGAGTATTAAAAAATCGCGCTTCTCGAGTGTATTCGAATTGGAGTATTTAAAAATCGCGTTTCCCGAATGTACTATTGAATTGTGTATTTAGAAAATCGAGTTATTCGAATTTATTGGAACTCGTATATTCAGAAAACCGTCTTTCTCGAAGGTAGTTAGCTTCGAATATTCGAAATTTGCGAACATTCGAAACCGTTCGAGAATGTTCGAAAAAATTTCGAGAGCACAACTATACTCCAGAGGTATGGAAGCATTGGCTACCCTGGGCGGGAAATCTGAACCAGGAACCTGGAGTCGGGTGCATGCGACAACCGGCGCCTGTTCCGACTGCGCGCATAAGAGCGCGTTTAGATAAAAACTAGTGAAGCTAAGCGGCCGCGTTTGAAGTTGAAGTATACTATGACGTTGTATGTGATTACATTGACTTGATATTCTTCCCAGTTCATTTGTTTTTAGCGTGTTTCAGGCTTCAGGGTTCATAGGTCAATACAAAAAGCCATCATCATTTTTACTGCTTTCGCTAGCCTTTCGTGTTCGTCTGATTAGTATAGAGGTCACAGATACTTTCATGACGGCTTCCTACATTTGTACCATATTTATAAAGGGAGGGGAAGACATTGGTCGATCTCGGCTCGTGTCCTTGCCGCTTTCAACGCTGCACGTGGCGCTCAGTAATCGCAGGATCCAGTCGTTTTCATTCCTTTTTCTCGTGCACGGTGCCGAGCGCAATTGGCATGGCGTTGGCCAATGTTCTGAGCTTTGCCCTTTGCTTTGCGGTAAGGATTCTGTAGAAGGGATGCAAAGGATATAGCCTAATACACATGCGCACTCCGGGTCTATCCTAATGAGGGACACTCCACTCTTACTCCTCGACAACAGTGGCAGAACTGGAAGTACCAGTTTACAAGCATATTATGCAAAACTTACGTGTGAGAAGCCTCACTGTTTTCGTGTGTTTCGATTTACTGGCAGTGCCCCCTCCAACTAGGATAGATTCCGCACACTTATTACTGTACTGCACTTCTAGAAACTCCCAACATAACCACAGAGCTGTGGATCGCTACAGTAATTGTTGGGGAAGCATATCAGTATCCACGTTTTCCAGGCAGGTGTTTTACCTGGCAGTGACTCTTCAGATGGAGACAAATCCTTGCCGAAGCAACCACTGAACTTAACATCTGAAGCCGTCAGTTCCACCAAGGTCATTCAAGTAAGTGCTTGAAGTCTCTTTTCTGAAAGATTTAAGGTTATAGCTGTATTTCGTAATCCTCTTGTTTTCAGGGCGACAGAAAGAAGAAGAAAAAGAAAGTGAAGAAGTATAAGCTAAGCGGTAACGATGTCTATCCATACTGTGAACAGCCACATAGCAAAAGCAAAGGCGCTGAGAACAGTCTTGTGGGAACGGAATTACGTGATCGAGTCGACCCAGTTGGGTATGACCCGTTCTGATAAAGTGGTGCAGATTTATTTATTTGCTATGCTAACATGGGTCCTAGCCATTATGTAGGTACGTTTTGCATTGTAGTGTTCTTATGTAAATGTCGACGCTTTTTAATGGTGTATGAATGCATATCCAGTAAAAATTCTATTATGCCTCCTGTTGGTTCAGAAACATCGAAGGTTTGAGTGTGACACCTGCTCATCGATTATTCAAGAATGCTTTTTGTTGAACAACTCTTTATCATTATGGCCATTTCGGATCTATCCTTGGGGGGGGGGGGACATGACTAAAAATTATATAACCAATTGATTTGAAACGCACGAAGCGGCTTTTAGAGGATAAAGTAGAACCTAATCTGATAAAAATCACAGAAAATTAGATTCTATATTGCCGCGGTTGTAAACAGACATAAACAGACAAAGTTATGAGCCCCCCCCCCCCCTCACTATGATCCCAGTTGTAACGTGTCAGGCGACGGTCAGCCGTGTTCAGATGCGCTTTGCCCGCCGAGACCTCTTTACGACCGTGGTGTTGTTGTTCTTGTTGGTTTGTTCATTTTTCGATCCTGTTTTGTTCGCTTGAGGTTGTTTTGTGTAGTTGTGCGCGAATGAATATTCGAGCATTCGAATTCGAATATTCATATTCGAATGCTCAAAAAACGCGATTTTCGAATGTATTCGAATTTGAGTGCTCGAAAAAACGCGACTTTCGAATGTATTCGGAATCGAACATTCGAAGAATCGCGATTTTCGAATGTATTCGGATTCGAATGCTTGAAAAAACGCGATTTTCGAATGTATTCGATTTCGAATGCTAAAAAATCGTGAGTATTCGAATATATTCGGTTATTCGAAATTTTTGGGAGAGCACAACTATACTGTTTTTGTTGGTGAGTCACAAGTCAATTGGTTATATAATTTTCAGTTATGTGGTCCCCACTCACCCCCCCCCCCTCCGACTAGGATAGATTCGCCATTTTCTTCGGATGGCGCTTCGGTACCGTTGTCTTTTCAAAGGCTGGAAAATTAAGGAAATTTTGTGCTATGCGAACGTGTGCTTTGGATACACGTCAGGGAAGCACCAATTAACCAAAGAAGCAATATGTTGATACAGGATGTTTTGTTACGATCAAAACTGCTCTTGCGCCAGGTTACCGTTATATTGTATCATGCCGGACCTGTTAATCATCGACGAGAGCATTCGCAATCATTCGGCCCCCTCACCGACCGTCCAGACAAACTCGCGCCTAGGTGAAAAGGCAAAAGGCTCCGTTAATCAATTTCCGTTTGGGAAACGCCACGTATTCTATCCCTGCGGAATATCACGAATGCGAGTTGATTGCGTATCTGAGTTAAGCAGTGTGTTGAGGTGACCAGCCGATGGGCATGACAGTGTTTTATCCTTCTCATACGAATCTGGTACCAATTCATCGAGCGAGGAGAGATGGAGGGCTTGGTTGCCCTCGGAGACAAACCCGAACCAAGCGCATTGATTCACACGACAGTCGACGCCTCTTCCATTTGCACTACTGCACGCGCAAACTCTCGCATAATACCGCAATACTTCGATCCAAACACGATTAGTTAGATAAGTAGCGGCTCGATAGTGACGCGGTTTTCAACCGCTAAAGGCCCATGCACACTTCTGCGACAGCGCGGCGCGGCCATGATGAAGCATAGGGCCGCGACAGTGCGACACATGCCGCAGGGAGGGGGCATGCACACTGTTGCGACTGTCGCGGCGGCTATCGCAGGCGACGCCGCGCTGAGTGCCGCAGGCTGGAATAGTTCAAGCCATTCCTCGGGGCGCGGTATCCACGGGGACGTCGGTTCCGTTGCCTAAAACGGTGCTCTAACGCGACTGCGCCGCTACCGCAGGATTTCGCGGAGCTGGCCGTCGCTCCTCTTGCAGCGTCGCGGTGTCGCAGAAGTGTGCATGGGCTTTAACTGTTCCGGGAGCGGAATCAAAACAGTGTTTCAAATAAATGAATAAATAAATATGCGCAACGCATGAAGTGCCTGTAATACAGTTAGGGGTCGTTTAGTGTGCGCGCGACACGCGACGGGGTGCATGTGTAGTGGCCAAATTGATCGAGTGACGCGATTGATCAATTTGGCCACTACACATGGCATCGCGTTGCGCGTCGCGCGCACATTAAACGACCCCTTAAGGTATTGGAGGCATTTGCAAGTCGAGACGGACAGTAAACATCTAAGCGAAAAATAAATACCTAATGCACTGCACGAGTTGATTCACGTCCGTCGAAACCGAACAGCCGTGGCGATCGAGGCACATTTTGGCACTTCCGGAACGTCGTACCACCAGAGCTGCACCGTAATCAGGGCTGCTTCTTATTATTGAGCTCACTATCTCCCTGTTGTGCTCCTGATCTTCGCTTCCTCGCAAGAGCTATGCATCTGAGCGCTCTAGGGTACTCCACTTCATACTCCACTTCATTTCGCTCAATAAATTCTCGATGAAGCTACGGGTCAGAGACCGATGCCCTGGTTTGCAGCGAACAGTAACTACTCTTGGACATGTGGTAGTACAGTGGGAGGAGGCGCCGACTGCTCCTTGACTGGATTACACTCGTTCACATTACGGGTATCACATGTCGACCCGTTGATCATCGAGTTGTTCGAGCAGGCGCCGGCATCGTCTCTATTCCTCCCTGTCGGGTGCCAGAGTGCTCCGATAGATTCTCCCCGCTCGAGGGACACGAAGAGCGTCATACCGTTCGTTCAAGGCTTTCGCGAGGAAGTCCGACCAAGTCGTTGGTGGGCGTTCTAGTGTTTCGTTAACATCCCGTGGAATACAGTCGGTGACGGCTTTCGTCCAGCGGGTTCTGCGAAGCGCATTGTGGTCGGCCCACCTAATTTTCGACGACTTGGCCGACTTGCTCACCTAACATGTTTATTTCGCGACTTGATAAAAAAGGGTACATAGATGCCTTAGAGAGTGATAGAACATGTAATGTAATATGTAATATTTATTCTAAACAGGTCAGAATCAAGGATTAGTATCAGAAGACAGAATGGAGATTTCTAACTGAAAGCAACAAAGAACGCATTCCCGCCGTCTAAAGAGAGTCGTCATTGGAGATTCTAGCTTTTTTTTGGAAAGGGAAGACTCAATAGGTTCGTTATCCCAATTCAAGAGACTCGCTGAAAGATATCGCATAACATGTACAAGTCGTTTAGCCTAGCTACGTCATAAGCACCCCTTTTGTTCTTCGCTTGAAAAAGATAGTTATTGGCTAAAGTTAACACATGTACAAATATGTTTAATACACCCAAATATACTATAAGACAAAGCGCGAATTTAGAAAATGGTACTAGAACAGAACGCAAAAAAATGGAGAAAAAATAGAAAAAAATAGACTACTGAACAAAGAGGATGATTGCTGTAAAAATGACGTGTATGGAAATGAATACACTTTCCCGGGCTCTACCTCCAAAGAATGGCGGCAATTTGAAAAATCTGAGCATCATGCGTTTAAGTGCAATAAAATCATCAGCATTGCATACTTCTTTCATATCACAGAAGATGCAGATTACATGAAACTTGACAAAGCTACGGTAATCCCATACGAGTTAAAACCATTTGTGAGAATGAAAATCGATTCATAAATAAGTTTAGGACTATGCGAAATATTGCAGCAATCATCTTGGATTTGTTCAATTTTAAGTTCTACAATTATGCCCCTTGCCTTCAGCCCTTCTGCCCTGCCCCTGAACGCAATAAAATTTTTGATATCTTGTCGCTTGCTATTCGAAGGGAGAGGTACGACCTCATCATGATCTACAAAATCCTAAATTCAATGACGGGTCTATCTGCAGCACAGTTTTACACGATTTTGCCTTCCACCACCAGTGGTATACAGGCCAAGCTTCATTTTCCAAGATCGCTGGATTTCTCTGCGTGCCACGTTCTTTACACAACGGATTGGTTCCGAATTCCTCACATTATCGAAGACATCTCCAATTTCCGACTCCTTAAGTAAATTCGGGCGCGTGGAGCGCAGTCGGAGGAGGCACCGGCTGTCGCCTGCACCCGATAGCAGGTTCCTGGTTCGGATTTCCCGCCCAGGCCAACCAGCCCTACCATCCCTCGGAGGTCGGTAAATTGGTACCAGACTTGTCTGGGAATGATAAAGCGCTGATTTGTTCATCGGCTGGCCACCGCAAGTCATTGTATGGCCAAATACGCATTCAACTCGCCTCCACGATATCCCGTAAATGTAGAGTGCGTGGCGCATCCCAAAGTTGATTGAATAACGTCGTCCTTTATCCTTAAGTAAATTCAAAAGGCTTTTAAGCAGACATTTCCGAAACACTCAATTGCTTACTTTTCTATGAGTTAGAAATCTATGTTTTCAATCAATCTTCTTGTTCATCGTGTTCCCTTTTTGAGATGTTTTTTGACAGTTCCTTTAGTATCCTCATGAAATGTTTATGTTTCGCGTGAATTTCACGTATAAGGATAAGGATAAAGGACAGCGTTACTCAATACCTTTTGGGATGCGCCACGCATTCTACTTCTACGGGATGTCATGGAGGCGATTTGAATTCGTATTTGGCCATACAATGACTTGCGGTGGTCAGCCGATGAACAAGTCAGCGCTCTATCCTTCCCAGACAAGTCTGATACCAGTTCACCGACCCCGGAGGGATGGAAGGCTTGGTTGGCCGGGGCAGGAAATCTGAACCAGGAACCTGGTATCGGGTGTAGGCGACAGCCGGCGCCTCCTCCGACTGCGCTACACGCGCCCAAACTTCACGTATAAACAAATAAATTATTCTATCAATTTATTATTTATTTTTTACACTCAACAAAGGTGTGCTCAACAAGAAACAAAGGAAGAAGCAATTAGTACATGTTACTGGAATGACAACGTTGAATAGCGTAAATTGTTTCCTCTTTCTTTGTGTTGAATGTTTTAAGTGCGGGTTTTCTGTAATAGTGTGCTATGTATGCGTGTACCGTGGATTTACGAAGTAACTGTCTAGTACCTAGTATGTACCTAGCCAGTTCGCAACACTAACCTGCAAATACCCCACCAGCTGGCTGTGGTGTCGCCTTTTTTGTGACAATGGCGATGCTCTTTGTACTTTCTGTTTTATTATCCCATTATGCTTTGGCCTAGTACGTTAGCCAATTTTATATTGGTTTTCGTCTTATACAATTTATGATTACATTTTCCTTCACATGTTGTTTGACCCTATAATTATTATAATAGCATGTATTTATAGTACAAGGACGAGCGTAGCGCAGTCGAAGGTGTTGACTGTCGCGCTCGATACCAGGTTGCTAGTTCGGATCTCCTGCCCCGGCCAACCAAGCCTTCCATCCCTCCGGGGTCGGTGAACTGGTACCAGACTTGTCTGGGAAGGATAAAGCGCTGACTTGTTCATGGGCTGGCCACCGCAAGTCATGGTGCGGCCAAATACGTATTCAAATCGCCTCGACAACATCCCGTAGAAGTAGAATGCGCCGACGCGTCCCAAAAGGGATTGAGCAACGTCGTCCTTTATCCTTTATCCTTATCCTTATTTATAGTACACTGTTTTGTTGGTCATGACACTGCTGACGGTCTGAAGTGCAACATATTCAGAGATGCCGTGCTTACTGTCACATTCATGTTATAAGTGGAAACTCCGTTCTGAAAGCGTAAACCTACCATCTATGGTAGGTACATGGACAAGTGGTTTGTAATGTGTTCCACTCTGACTGAGATGGACACCTGTCTCGGTCTTTTAAACGAGTGGTCTTGGCACATAGAGCTCACTGAAAAAGGCCATACGGAGAATTCGTTTTCACTGCAGGTGAAGTAACAAAAACCTGTGAAAATCAGATTTAATAATAACTTTGTTCGTTTTCGGTTTGGTGCCCAGTTGTAGTAGAAAATGCATAGGTCATATACAGCTGGGTGTCTCAGAAAAATGCATCCACTGTTTGAAAGGTGATAACGTCGCTCACAGGAAAGGTAGTGAAAAAATTAAGAGCTCTTATGAAATCTTAAGAAAATCCAAATTTTTCGACACATGAGCGGTATAGATTTTTTGCACCATGCACTCGTTGAAATCTTGCAGTTAACACTCCATTGATTGTGTTTCGCTTGAATACTTGTTATAATTTCTTCATAAAGTGGTTGTATCGATGGATTTGTGCTTTTTATAACTTAAAGCTTAAAACACACTACTGCTTGCAAAAAATGCAGGGTGTCCTAAAAATGCAGCTACTGTTTTGAAGGTGCTAACATTGCTGCTAGTGAAGCTTTTAAAGATGTTCGAGATCCATGTGAATGCACAGGTTAACGAGATTTCTCCGGCGTGTATATAGTCGAGATTGCGCAATGCTCCCGCCTGAAACCTTGCATTTCAGATTCGATTGATTCTGCATGGGCTGATTGCTTGTTGCAATCTTGCTACTAAGTGACCTGATTGACATGTCCTGTGCTTTTTTTAATGTTTAGAACTTGACAATTACGTGAAAGACACGTAACATGCGAGTTTATTGATTGTACAATTTAAATGCGAACAGGAGCTTCATTTTATAAGACGAATTCTGTGGGCTGATGACGCAACATTCAAGCTGAACGGAGAGGTCAATCGGCATAACTACAACTAGTGTAGGAACAAAACCGTTAAAAGAAGCACAGCGCAGGTTAATCTGGCCTAGTAGTAACAATATTGCAACAAGCATTCAGTCCATGCACAATCAATCGAGTCTGGATTGCAAGGTTTCAGACGGAGCACAGCGCAATCTTGACTATTTGCATGCCGTGGAAATTTCGTTGCTCTTTCCTTTTATATGAGCCTCAATCACCTTTAAAAGCTTCGAAGCAATATTAGAGCCTTTCAAATAGTACCTGCATTTTCTAGGACACCCTGCACTTTTCTCAAGCCATAGTGTTCTTAAGTTTTAAACCTTAGAAGAAGCACAAATCAATCAACACGGCCAGTTTGTGAAGAAATTACATCAAGTATTCAAGCGAAAAACAATCAATCCAGTGTAGGTGCAGGAATTCGGACCAGTGCATCGCGCAATCCATACCACTCATATTCAGAAAATTTCTATTTTCTTAAGCTTTCACATGAGCCCCTAACTATTTTGATACCTCTACTGTGAGCAAGGTTATTACCTTTCAAATACCATTTTTCTGAGACCTTCTGTATGTACGTATATCCGAATCATCTACGCGATAAGATTCCCGTGGAAGTTGAATGCGTGGCGCAGCCGATTAACGCCGAGCACTCAGGGAGGGCATAAACTGGACAGATATTATCAGCCCGATCTTCCCCTTCCCTTCGTAGCACCCAATCTCCGAAACCCGTCCGACATCTGCTCACGGTCTCTGAAACCCACATTCCAAAATTGGATTTACCAAATTTCATTTGTGAATGCTGGAATCGCAAGAGTATAACGTATTCGTATCCACATGCAGGGCTTTATGATTCAGAATAATGAAGATGTATCTGTGAGATGTACTGAAGCAGAAAAAGTAGCTTAGAAATGTACCTGTTGCTGACCATTGAGGGTTAACTTCCTTCTATTGCTTTACAAACTAATGGTGTTCCTTCACCACGTAACATTCTCTCCCCCCCCCCCCCCAGAAGGTCTTCTAGGTGAACGTTGGAGATATGCTTAGCTGACTTCGAGTAGCTTCTATTGAAGAAGATGGCACGAAATCTGCTGAAGAGCGGACGACTCCTCAATGATGTCGTTCTGCATTGTCCCAGGGTGTCTAACGCGATTCTGCAGATTTCGATGTTTTGAGCGGAAAGTAACTTCATTTACATCGATCAGCTTATTCAATTTTGCGCGTTTGCAACACAAAGCGGCCGTTGAGCCGCATAGCGCGGTCCCATCGAGAAGAAGGACATAATGTGCCGGCAACGTGCTTATGAAATGACCTCCTGGCCACACAGCTGCCACTCATGAAGCGTGTTTTACCGTGTAGCTCTGTTGAGGAACCTGCTGCTAAAATCCTGGAGCAAGTCTTGAGACCAGCGGCGCCTCCCTATGCCTAGAAATCGCCACAGAGCCGTTGCTTTTTTGGCATATCCCTAGCACTAGGGATACTTCTAAGTGAATAAGAGGCGATACAATCCATTGGGTTAATTTATAATTATCGCGCCTTCTGTAAAGTGACGTTCTCCTCAAAAATTTGGGATATCGTTTTGAATTCAGTTACATTCTATGAAAATGTTTTTACGCTACGAGTTCTATAGATAGGTCAATGTTAATAAATAAAAAGTAGGCACTAGTTAAAAGTTCCGACTCCATTCGGTCGGAAACCACCCATACCGTTAACAAGGGTGGTCCAGCCAGGGTCACCGATTTTTCTGAAACTTCGTTTAGGGGGGTTATTTGGGATGCTGATCACGAATCTGACATCCGTTTTTCGCTTTACGCTGGAGTACGGTGGGTTACGGTAGGTCGGGTAACTAATGCTGTCGAGGTCATAGTCACCGATTTTGCCCAAACTTCGCCTAGGGGGATTACTTGGGGTGCTGATCACGAATCTGACATCCGTTTTTCGTTTTACGCTGGAGTACAGTAGGTTACGGAAGGTGCGGGTGACTAAGGTAATGGTCACCGATTTCGCCCAAACTCCAGCGTAAAACGAAAAACGGATGTCAGATTCGTGATCAGCACCCCAAATAGCCCCCTAGGCGAAGTTTGGACAAAATCGGTGATTATGACCTCGGCAGCGTTAGTTACCCGTAGCTACCGTAACCTACCGTAAACGGCTGGAATTTCAAAAACGGATGTCAGATTCGTGATAAGCACCCCAAATAACCTCCCTAGGCGAAGTTTCAGCAAACATTTTTTTCGACCGATGTCGTGTCGGTGGAGTCGGAACTTTTAACTAGTGCCAAAGAGTAAAGTACAAAGGACGGCCTTAACCAATTTTCATTTGTGGTGCGCCATGCACTGCTCTTCTAAGGGATATCGTGGATGCAATTTGAATGTGTAGTTAGCCTATGTAGCGACTTGCCGTGGGCAGGATAGGTCAGTGTTTTATCCTTCCCAGACAAGTCTGGCATCAGTTCATTGACCCCGAAGAAGTAGAAGGGTTGGTTGACCTGGGCAGGAAATCCGAACCAGGAACCTGGCATTGGGTGCAGGCGACAGTCGGTGCCTCCTCCGGCTGCGCTCCACGCAGCCCAGTAGAGAGATAAATGAACAAAATTTGTGTTCGACGCGCCAAGTTCTATAGCATCACGACACCCAAAAAACGTGTGCAATACAGCACAATAAACTGTGGAATCTCGATGAATACGCAAATTTTCTCTAAGACATCGACCTGCAGGGAATGCTTCAAGAAGCTTGAGTTCAAAGATATCAAAAACGTTTTTAACTTACAAAATTATAATGAACATTAATAATTCGAATTAATAGGGTTATCAAAAATCTTTGCCCCCAACCTGAAGCCTAAAATGTCAAGGATCAGGCATTACTGCCGGTTGTGAAAGTGGATAGAACACGAGAATTTCCCCAAAAAGGAATCAATTTGAGGCAAATGGTAGTTGCTTATCGAAAAAAAAACAAAAAAACACTACACATAAATGGCTGGTCGGTATTTTATGAGCTCTCTGACTACAGTAGCCCGAAGCAACTCAATTTTCTGTCGCCAAATAATCGTACACCGTCACTCTATAACCCCGTTCATTACAGATGAACCAGTGGTCTCATTTCATAAACACCTAAAGAAAAAGGATTGCATTTTGCCATTTTTTTTCTGAATTTAGTAGCAGAGCATTGGAGGCGTTGGACAAAATTTTGAGGCAAGGCGAATATCCCACCATTATACATATAGTTCGGTATAGTCATTTGATGATATTGGTATTGAATTGTCAAGTTTTTGTACAGCAATAAAAAACACATCCCAGATGCCCAAGAGTACGTTTCTGCTTAATTTCTTCACAATGCTCGTGTTGAATTTTTTCTTTTTATTTAATAATAAAAGGCGTCTAGCGACTTTATAAGTATGCTTCAGTATGCCTTCTGAATGGCAGCACATTACTGAAAAATAAATACGAGATTCCAATGCATAATGGTATTACGTTTTTTTTATTTTGTTGATCAGCGTTGAGTTAACCAAAATTGTTCAGAATTGTTTTGTTTCGTTTTACCCTGTTTTTATCATCGCACTTAAGGTGAAGTTATAAATAAATAAATAAGTAAATAAATAAAGATTTGATAAAATTCATGTTGAATTTTTGCTACTATTAAAAGAACTTTATTCAAAGAAGCAAAAAGTAGAGTGGAAGAAAGAAATGATGATTTTTCTGATGATTTTTTAGTATTTACGTATGACCTAATATCATACACCGATGTGAATCCCAACAGAAGGCCACGGATAGTTCAGGAAGCGTCATGGAACAAGATGTTAGGCACGTACAGCGAGTGTATTGTGCTGCTGTCTCCAATACAGAGAATGCTCGAAGCCCTGTTCCAGTACGATCCTTCAGCCTTGAGCATTCCGTGGCTGAAGGCCCGGAGATGGTCGAGTACGGCAGTCGGGTGGCAGCTTGCCAAGTGTCATCGAAAATGGCACCATGTGCGGTCAGTCTCGCCAGGTTTAGCCCGTCGTTACAGTAACGCGATTAATCACGCCTATTAATGACCGCGTGACGCTTTTTCACACCAAAACTTGTTAGCGATTAACAACGTCTGTGCTCTGCTTAGTTCCGTTGATTCGCTGCTTTAGGAGCTGATGGGCGATTCCTGAAAGTGGATGAATGATTTCTACGAATCGCAGCGTTCCAATTGAAATCAAATTACAGGCTTCTACAGAATGTTCTTGTTTTTACAGAATACTTTCTTGTATGATCTCTAGTTCATTCTATTTAGACAAATAAGAGAAAAGGATAAAGGTCGGCGTTAGTAATCCCTTTATGGAATGCGCCACGCATTATACCTCTACGGGCAGTGTTTTTCCGTTATTCACTTCTTCCAGTTTGGTTTTAAGATTTTCTAAAAAGTATGTTAATTGACGTTTTCCTAGCCTTATCAAGTGGAGCGCGTGTGGCGCAGTCGGAGGAGGCGCGACTGTCGCGTGCACCCGATACCAGGTTCCTGGTTCGGATTTCTCGCCCAGGCCAACCAAGCCTTCCATCCCTTTGGGGTCGGTGAATTGGTACCAGACTTGTCTGGGAAGGATAGAGCGCTGACTTGTTCATCGGCTGGCCACTGCAAGTCATTGTATGGCCAAATACGCATTCATGTCGCCTCCACGACATCCCGTAGAAGTAGAATGCGCTGGCGCATCCCAGAAGGGATTGAGTAACGCCGTCCTTTATCCTTTATCCTTATCAAGTGGAGGGAGTCCCAGAAATGCTCAGGTGGACACGGGTATGGACATGGGCGGGATGGAGTGGGAAACGACGATATTAGGGAAATGATGAAGACAGCTCTGATCCAGTTGAAGATGATGAAACCGCGACTGATTTGGTACTGGCACATTCTCAGATCATCACAGCATCACCACACATGGTTGACACTACATAGATTTCGAGGCATCCGAGAAGCGACCACGAGAAGCCCAGGATCTATTCCAGTAGGTGGGGTCACACAGTGTTTCGTGTCTCTAATCATTTCCTTGAGTTTCTACGAGACTTTTAGGAGCTATTCTATGGTGGGAGGGTTTTATTTGAATTCAGGGGAAGCGGCTCTATGACATAGGATGATCTACGCAGTTGACACTTTGAGGTTGCTCCCTCCCGATTAGGACAGATCCGGAGCCCAAAAAATGGTAGAAAAGCACCATTATTAAAGGAGATCTGGCCGAAGTTGGCGCCACGGCAGATGGCGTTCTTGTTAGGAAGAAGAGGCGGCAGATTACAAGAACAGCGGAACTCTGCGAGTACGTGTGTATAAAGCGCTCAGGTGAGTACTATACATTTCATTTAGGACTTCATAATAGCACGAGGGCTCAAGAAGACTAGCCTTCCCGTCAAGATAAGTTCTTGCCAAATCCACAGTTTTCTAGATATATCAATTCAGGAAAGTCCGTATGCAGCGCAATCGGATGAGGCGCCGCTTCTCGAAAGCATCTAATATCGATTAATCGTTCGAGTCCTGTTCAGGTAGGAAATAATTACATTACGGGTAGACAGGGTCAATGAATACCCATTTATTGGATCCGAATGAATCGTTTTCGGATATTTCATTC
Source organism: Heligmosomoides polygyrus polygyrus (assembly GCA_947396885.1). NCBI lineage: Eukaryota > Metazoa > Nematoda > Chromadorea > Rhabditida > Heligmosomidae > Heligmosomoides > Heligmosomoides polygyrus. The sequence continues at coordinate 86,113,031 of OX377206.1, forward strand.
AGACATCTCAGTCCAAATCATCTAAAAATCCAGAGTCCGCGAAAATAGCGTTATCCGAATCATCCAATTATCCAAATATTTTCGATCGGATCCAATGCATACTGCGTATAGAGCTTAGTTGGTAACTATGAAATAACGGAAAGCTATTGAATCATTATCAGTGATCATTGTCTAGGCCAGATACGCATTCAGTATGCCTTCACGATATCGCGTAGAAGATGGGTGTGTGGCGCATCCCATAAAAGGACAGATTGCAGTGCCTCTATCAATTCAGGATCGATGGAGGCAGACGGTCGACAATATCAACAGGGAGTAAAGCAAAGGCATCGTGACCGATTGGCCGCGGTTCCTCCCAAAATGTAGAGAGCTCTTCAGTCAAAACTGTCCGAACATCGCGTCTTCGTAGTTTAGATCTCCTGAAGTGTTTTGTTCTCGAAACTGGCAAAGTCGCTAACGGCGTTCATGGGGCACCTCTAGGAGCTGATCAACATAGTGCGTAAAGAACGTGGGAGCTTCTAGTTGACGACGCAAGCGCTCCTCAAAGAAGGTGAAGTCGACAAGACAAGTTCTGGAGAGCCTTCGCTATGCGAAAACGACTGCGTCTAGCTTTCTTATTCCATTCTCATTCTATCTAATTTTTCCCTTCAAAGGGCCTTGAGAAGCATCTGAGTGAGAAATCCAGAAAGGAGTGAAATGATCTCATTGTCGCAGTCATTCTTAATTCCTAACAAGGGGAGAGCCATGGATGTCTTGTCCTGCTTGGCGATGGTGGTGGCAAATGTGGTTACAGTGTGGCCCTTATTTTAGGTTCATAAAAAGCAATTACATTATAGCCATTAAGCCATCGTGTTAGAGCACCTACAGAGTCTACAGTATCCCGTCCCTCGTCCATGGCTGACAATATCTCCCTACTCAACATAATCTTATGTGCCTGACTCGTCTTCCAAATCGGAGAAGTGCCCATAGGCGTCAGCCGAGGAGGAGGCTACCCTCGTAGTAACATGTAATACAATTTATGGCCGTTGCCGACTTCCAGAATCTGCTTAGCCGCCGAGGCAGCAGCGCATGCTTCCTAGACGCCTAGCCCTCCTTTGTCCAGAGGGGCTACCGGGTAATTAGAAGATGTTGAACTGAGCCCCTTCAGTACGTGTTCTTGGCCGAGTAGATGAAGGCGAAGCGTGCCGTCGTCTCCTTGGCTGTGGCTTTTTGTTTGAGCGATCGCACGTCGACGCGACGCGGCGCCGGCCAATGGCCGCCGAGCGGGGCGGGGCCTCGACGAATCCTCCCCTTTTGTATCTTCTCGTTAGGTCGTTTGTTGGCTCGTTAGTGGTTCGTTAAAGCATCTTCATGGAGGTTCATCAGAGCTGTTTCGTCGACGCGACCACGTTTGCCACGGAATTTTCCGCCTCGCGAGCCGATTTCGCCGTTATGCGACCCGAATGTGTCGCTGCGTTGCCGGAAACGTTGGTGCCGCGATCGGATTTCGTCGCGTCAACGGCGGACGTGCGACAATTCGCCATCGGCCAGGATTGTGCGAGTCAGATGAATAGCGATGGAGATTTCGTATACGCGGTGCCGCTCAAGGTGAGACGCCCCCGGGCCGTAGCAGTAGTGCCTTCCGAAAGCTCTTGTGCTGTGTGTCTCGTCGTAGAATTCCATCATTCGGGTTGTCGTCCGCGCAAGATCACTGCGAGACGCGACGCCGTTGGGCGTCGACTTCGGGAAATCTTATGCGGATCCCTTTCTTCATGTCTTCATGAAAAAGAATTCGAACGCAATACCTAGGGCGACACTTTGTCAGCTGCGGTTCTAAAGCTGCCGCTACTTTCGCAAAATTTTCCAACAAGAATTTCTCACAATTTGCTTTCACTTTTTGGAAAGAGCTAAAGGAATCCTTTTCCACTTTTGAGATCCCAGCTGGCCATTTAATAAGCTAATAATGAGCTGAAACCAAACTGGGCTCCACACGGCATCTCTGACCTACTCTGAGTAGCTTTTTAATTAATTTGTAGTCTGTTATATGACGCCTAAATCGTATAAGACTTACTATTAAAAAATAGGAAAATCCAGCATTTTTCGTAGGGGTTTACACCTTTTTCCTCAGTACTGTATTGGCAAAAAAAGATATCAAACGAGTGCCCTTTTAGCTAGGAAGATTTTTGTTTCTTTTTCAACGCCTTAAATGAATATTTGCTGGAAACTAAAAATTTCGTCGCTATCTAAAAAATCTAAGAAATATTGCCGACTTCTCGAGAGTTTTTTTGGAGAGTTTTCATTTTTCCATCAAAGCTTAAAATAACGTTTCCTTCTAAAAGTTTCGCCGCTAGCGAAGCGATGCAATTACAGAATATTGAAGGACTTTTTAGTGTTTTTTGGGGATAGTCTTGCGTTTAATAATAATAATGATAAATAAGAATAATAATATTTGACCTAACGTAGAGGGAAGAGGGTAACGTATGGTTCAACTATGCGTAAATCACTTCAAATCTTATGGTAACTTAAATTATTTTTTAACTTTGCAGGAAGCTAAAATTCTTTTTGAAAATTCTTTTTCGGAAGGATTTACTCTCCTTTTGAACTAAGAACAGTGAGCGTTCCGGCCAATGCTTTTTTAGCGAATAATTAGAAGTAGAGCACCATTTCCTGAGGAGGAAAACTTGTCGGCTTTTTGAAGTTTTACTGTTATTTCTTTTTTTGCTTGTTTTGTGTCCTATAAAATAAAGGTGTACGAACCATAAAAAGTCTCTTAATAACTTAATTTGTTACCGGAACAAGTACGAATTGGGTTTGAAGATTAGTGGAACTTTTACGTTCAACCGCTAGATTAGTTCGTGACGACTTTTCTACCGCATAGCAATTTAAGGAGATTTTTGAGGTGTTTTAGATCTGATCTTTCCTAACACAACCTTTCTTTCAGTTCGAAGCCGTGATTTGCACTGGTTGTGACCGAGCAATACTTGAAAGGACGTTACTAACCGTAAACGGAAGGTAAATAAACCGCCTTCATTTTTTACGTTTTATTTGATGACTGCATCTGTTACTACCACTTTACCGTAATCCATAAAACCTTTAAATAACTCGGGTAGATTTCCTTCGATTTGGAAAACCTTGCAAATTTTAGAAATTAGCAAAATCTGTGCCATTCAAGAAGGGTTCTTTCTTCAAGTTTTTTCTTTCAACATACCCGATTAGGTCTTTAAGATTCGAGTAAACCTAGAGTTCTAGAGTAAGAGGACACTAAGGAAATGGGCATGGAATTTGTGCTTATCATGCGGGATCATAAGCAATGATTTCAGGTCGTGGCATGAGGCCTGTCTTCGATGCGCCTCCTGCAGAACGTCGCTGCTCTCCCAGCACACCTGCTTCTACCGTAACGGCAGCACCTTATGCAAGTCGTGTTATGGCAGGTAACTGCAGCGGCGTTTTTGGATCCGTTTATCGACTTTCGCTCGTCGGCCCAGCCTAGCTGGCTGGCACAGTAGTCCATGCGGTGGTGGAAGTTAATTAATTCAATTTGCTAACTCCTGCTGCCTTCTTGACATCTGGAGCATCCCTCGAGACCTAATCAGATGGCTACATACACAGTATGCAGTGAGTATCCTCTTTCTAGTAGACTGCTGATGATTTAAACGTTTCGGATTAGACTGGAGTTTCCGCAAATCCCATGAGAAGAATTCTCTAGAAAGCTTCAGACCAGGCTTTCTTTAAGAATTTGCTGCACAACGTATAGAAGGATTTATGGTAAAAAATTTGTGACGCAGAAACCTTGTGACAGATGTGATTTGTTCTTTCTCTTTGCTTATATTTTTCCCATCTTTTTATAGTATTCCTTTTTTATTTATTTAAGGAGCAACATTTCGAGAACACTTAAGTGAAAACACCCGTTGTATCTAAACTGTGTACTTCATTGTTTCAATTCTTTACAAAACTTGCCGATTTTAACGAAGTTGAGGTTGCTATTTAAATTGTCTCCTCACCTCCCTTCCTCATTAAGCAATATTAAGCAATATTCTCCTCTGAGTTTCACAATCTCAGCATTCTGCGTATCAAACGCAATGCTGCGCCTCTCGAATACTGGGCACAAGGCTTCAGCCTGTGCTTGTTGCCGTTCTGTCTCGCAAATCTCTCGCGAAATCGAATCATTCAACTGACCTTGGATCCTTGTCTCGTGACTGCTGCTCCTTGTCCCCTATTCCTGCGGAAAGCTGCGGGGATTAAACCGCAGTTAGGAAAGAAGTGTCATAGTGTAGAGGTGATTCAGACACAAACATTTATCTTCTGGTTCACCCCAGATGCTGTTCAAACTTCTCTTCTCGACTCTTCGAAACTGTCATGTCATGCGTCTGCCTGAACTTCGTCATACTGAAACACCGGCTTTTGGACATGGAATATTGGATATACCTACTTTTCGTTTTTTTCTCGTTTTTGCTGCATTGAAGGAGCACATCTAAGCGCTACCGCACCAATCAATACTCACAGATGTACTTAAGCGACCAATGAGGTGTTAGCCAATAACTGGTTTCCTGGATCTACTGTAGCAACTGCAGCAGCCGATAACAACATACCTCCCTGACCAATGAAGTGTTAGCCAATAACTGGATCATTTTCTCTGTCTATCTAAGTATTATTGCGCAAACTCCTCAATATTTGTTTATTTTTCCGCTTACTTCTACAATATTATACGTGCTAAAGGTATCGCTCCGCAGCTGGTTGCAGTAAGTTGAACAACAAGAAAACGGAGGTCTTAAGACAAAAAAATTGAAGAAACCAGGCCGATCATTGCGCTTATCATTGGGTATACATAGCCCCTAGAAAGAGCTGTAAGCTAGGGATTTACGAGAAACACGAAGAAGCAAATGAGCGAGGAAGACTGAGAATTTGACGACGAAGAGCAATTTTGCACATTCTTTGGAAAGAAAAGCAGAGATTTCCGTTTCCATTCTATATTTTAAATGTTTTCTACTAGAAAGCAATTGATACAAAGCTGTGAACTGGAGCGATTTATTGTCTATTTTTCGCTGTTATCCGTGCAAATCCTTCCTGACACCCTTAAAGGCTATTGCATATTCAGGAGCGCATCGCGTTCGCCTTCCCTTTTCTAAACCATGAATTTTTACTGCTAATTTCCTGCTGTAAAATAGTGAACATTTTGCATACTACGATATATGCGTTAGAAGTGTCCATACGTTAGAAGTGCACGGCTTATCTGTTATTTTCTAGACAATTCATCGCTTATATTCATTTGTAGAGGCAAATTGATGGGAGTCTAAAAAGGCAGGTCCGCCTCCATTTTTGCTAATAAAATCAAGAGAATTTGCCCGAAAAGTTTTAGAACCTTCAAAATGAAGTGGATAAGCACACTAGTATGTGTATGTAGTATACCTGCAATAGGATATTTGAACTTGATTTGCCTGGGCTAGATTCATCAACGACTGAAATCAATCTAACGGCGAAAGTACTTGCCGAAATCCTTGATAGCGCGACTTATGAACGATCGATGTGGTAAAATGTTTCAGTGTTTCCTATTGGTAAGCCGCGCTATCAGGGATTTCAGCAGTATTTTCACCGTTATATTGCTGTAAGTCGTTGATGAATCTAGTCCGTGGTGTAAGGCCCAATGCGCCCAATGTGAAAGAGATATATGGTAGGCTACCTGTCTAGGCTTGCATAACCAGATCTCCTTGCTGTTACAAGGATTCTTGAAGTCAATTTTGCAGTTTTGTAAATTTGAATAAAATTCTGCACAAGATAGCGCCAACGCTCCTGAAGAAGACGGTTTGGCTGCAGTTTTCTGAAGAGCTCATCTGCCTTCAGGGCTACATGTCAGACGTCTCCTTCCGAATTGCTTCCATCCTCTTTTGTTTCTCGTTGAACTCGGTGCTGACTCCAAGAAGCTGGCCGTCGTCACTCCTCTGTCGACACAATCGCTGGCGCTGCTCTTCGCAGCTGTCAAAGTGTCTAATTGCGTCACGGCGCAGTGGATGCTGCGATTACAGTAGCCGGTAATTATGCTCGGTACAACTGCTCATTACTTTATTTGCGCGATACCGTGCAGATTTCGGGATTAGCAAACAGCAGCGACATGCTCCAGATCTCTTGAATCGATCGCGCCGCTGCTTCTGAATAGGCGCTAATCACTGCAGACGCCATAGGCGGAATCGCTCTGTTCCTGCTGGCAGCTGACAGCTGAAACCTGTCTCATCGCGAACACTGAAGCCACAGTAATCACATGCAGTACCACCCGTATGCTTACCTCTAGAGACGTAGATGACACCTACGTCGATTCGCGAAGAAAAAGCGCAAAGAAACCTGGAAGTTCTTCAACACAACTGCGCGTGATGGGAAAAAAATCAAAAGATCTTTAAATGAAGTACGGATTCATGCATGTCTTCAAGAAATTGCTGCTGACTAGATTCTGCTGTTTACTAAATTCTGTTCATAGCGCCTTCAGAATTACAGGTGCCTCTTGTCTACGTCTGGTTGTTGTATTGTGACTTTTTTTGGTAGAACATGTTGCTTTTTCTTATTTGTTTTGCGCGTGAGTGTCATGCTTACGCTCTGAATAAATAAATAAATAAATAAATAAATAACTGAGGAAATTTTTAAATGCTTACTACTGCATATGAATTGAATACGAAGACGGCGAATAAAAACCGGACTTATCGAGCAGTTCATTGAGGGCTGAAAAGAGGGCTCTGATGGAAAGTCTTTATGGCGAACCTATCTGTGGATTATTAACTCGAATTCACAATCTATCACATATTCCTCTGTTTAGGAGTGGGCTAAGTTGAAAATCACATTGGAACTCATCCTTCTTCTGTCAAAATTTACTTTAAAGGACATTTAGAAGCCATTCCTACTCCTGCTCCGGCTTAGCAGGCTAGGCATTCGAGTTATTCGAGCTATTTTCTCCCTTCCTCTCCAATTTGAATGAGGTGATAACCCTACGCGTAACTGTACAAGGCACAACAGCTTTGCAATTGAAGTCGTTCTGAATAATTAGTCCTAATTCGATATATCAAGTTCTTCCTACAAGGTGGGCGAACCTTGACACCTTCTCGGGAATATGTAGAACGTATTCAGATTTTCTACCATTTCATTAAAGTGTTTGGTTTTTTATTTGTTCTGCCACTACATACTGCTATTGTTGGGACCGCGCGCTGGGACCGCACGGACGCTGCAATCTCGTGAAAACACTAATTCACGATGTTCCGAATGAAGCTCCCTCTCCAAAAGCTCCCTCTCATATTGGAGAAGGCCGGAACAGGTTTGAAGCAAAACTTAGAAGATGAATTTGCTTTTGTAAGAAGGCCTACGAAGAAAAGGGACGCACGTTTGCCGCGAATTGTGCAAATAAGGTGACTACGTGCTGTAGCAGGTGTTTGACATATTTTTGTCTGGACTGATTTCAAAATTTTCACAAGAAATATGACTAGTTATTCTCTGCATGACTATTTTTACAAGATGTGAGTAGCTGTTTGTGAATAGTGCCGATCTTTGTGCAGTTTGAATAGTGTGTGGTGCTTATTAGTTGATTTTATCAGTGCTTAGAAGTAAATAGCTGCCGGACCACAGCACAATAGCATTGTTGGGATCCAAAATATCTAATGATTACTCGTAAACTACGGCAAAAGCGAGAAATAGGCCGTACCGAACAGTTTTCTAACCGCGGGCCAAAATCGGCCCGCGCGGTCCCACGCGACAGAAAAACTGCGGGTCGAAAATGGCCCGCGCGGTCGTCAATGGGTTAAAGTGACCTCTAGGGCTACATAGGGCGTGAGGGTGAAACCGGATATAACTAATACTGCTTCTACTAGATTGTTTTCTTTTATTTGAAATGACTTTTTTATTGATAAGGTCTTAATCCTCTTCTAGCTCTAATCTGTTAACTCTGTCCTTGTCATTCAAATCTTGTTCTAATGCTCATAGTTATGGTAAATGCTGTAAGCTATGTATTAGATTCATAACACACGTTATTTGCCTTCCTGTAATTTGCTCCTGTTCTGAATCGCCCGTAATTGAACACTACCTACTACGGCTGACATTGAAGGTAGGTATACAAATACAATCTATGCAGGCTACCGTATGCCCAGCGTTTTTGTCCACCGTATATCTTGTCATTTTTATCTGATTATGTTCATTAAAATTTTAAATGATACGTCTATACATAGCGTGTAGTGTTATTATATAACCAATATTTTTTATTATTTTATCCAATGACATCAAAACACTAGGAGGGAGCGAACAAAAAATGCATGTAGGCCTAACCACTTCATATATTATATAACCAATGTAAAATATTATATTATATAACTAATATTTATTATTATTATTATTATTATTAACGGCATTCATATTATTTTGCCAATATTTATATTATTAATTTATCTAATAACACCAAAACAATGGGAGGGTATTGATTCAAGATGATTTCAGACGACGTCATAAGATGCCGGTGTGTTAAGTATAAATAAAGGACGGCGTTATTCAATCCCTTTGGGATGTGCCACGCATTCTACTTCTACGGGATGTCGTGGAGGCGAGTTGAATGCGTATTTGGCCATACAATGATTTGCAGTGGCCAGCCGATCTACAAGTCAGTGCTTTGTCCTTCTCAGACAAGTCTGCTACCAATTCACCGACCCTGGAGGGTGGAAGGCTTGGTTGGCCTGGGCGGGAAATCCGAACCAGGAACCTGGTATCGGGTGCAGGCGGTAGCCGGCGCCTCCTCCGACTGCGCTCCACGCGCCCGTGCCAATGTGTTACCATTGATAATGTAACTCTGGTACCATTGACAATATGCTTCATCGTTTCAAGTAGTATTGACAATGTACCGTGGTGTTTCGACACAGTGATTTTTATTTTTAAAAATATTTTTGTCAACACTGCATGACGAACAGAATCAAAATCGATACGAAATATTGTGAATGTGAAGCCATAGCTGGGAAATTCTACTCTGTGAGGTTTGGAGAGAACTGCCCTAACTGAATTTCCGATCCTTCGTTCGGGCGAGATTCATGCAAATTATATAATTGAAGCGGTGGGTGAGCAAACACTTGTGGATAAAAGACGCCGAAAACGGATTAGAACACCAGGAACAGTCAAGGAGCCTGACAGATGCAGTCAATTGAAGCGCTTGTATACGATCAGCCGCTCGCCCACCCACTTGAGTTGAATACTTGCCGCTCAGGACACAGAACGAATAGGAGCATTTTTTCGTAGAATTGGCAGAGGGATTTCACAACGCATTTGCTTCGACCAAAAGATAAAGACCGCTTTACTCCATCCTCTTTGGGATGCGCCACGCATTCTGCTTCTATGGAATGTCGTGGAGGCGATTTGAATGGGTACTGGTCCTACACAATGACCTGTACTGATCAGCCAATGGATGGATCAAAACGGTATCGCAAACATAAGAATAACGGTAAGGATAAAGGGGTGCTCTTTTGGGATGCGCCATGCATTCTACTTTTGTCACGGACACAATTTGAACAAGCATTAGGGCGATACAGTGAATAGCGGTGGCCAGCTGATAGAACAATCCAATGTCTTATCCTTCCCCGATAAGTCTGATACCAATTAACCGACCCCGCAGGGATGGAAAGGGTCCGCTCTGGCGGGAAATCCAAACAAAGAACCTCGCATCAGGTGCGCGCGTCCTTGACAGCGCTCCATGCGCTCTTTAACCCCTCTACCTAATTTTTTTGATTTTTTCGCATTAATCCACGACAGAAACAAGGAGACACTCAGAGTGCCCTTGTTCTACTCCGTGTGTTTGTTACTCATTTCATTCATTCTATCTTTCGTTATCTTTGCGTATCTATTATCATTTTGGCACTACCTCAATCCTCATATACTTTGCTATAGTGGTAGCCTCTTTATTTATCCATTTTGATGCATGCGAAGGTGCCCCTCAATAAAGATCGTAACAAAAAGTTTCTTCTGGAGATAGGTGGAGAACCGATTCATTTCAAAAGATTAAAATTTGTAACTTGTTTCCACATTGTCAAATGAGAAGAAAAAACAAAACCACAGTCACCAATTGCAGCGCTTAAAATAAATAAATAAAATACATTCTGATTTCTGAGTAAACCGAAGGAGCTTTCTAGGTCAATACTTTGAAATAAGTAAGCGAAAGGATGAAGTTGAGTGAAGCGTATTTGCTAACAGAAAGAAACACATAATTTTCGAATGATTTTCGATGAATTGAATGAATTTGAAGGAGCAGCGTCAACGAGGCATTTAAATCTTTTTTTTAAATCTTAATCATTTTCTTCGTTTGGGCCTCTTCTCTTCTTGTGGACGCTCTAGTTACTCTGAATAGCGTTCCCTTTATCGTGTTCTTCATAGTTTATATTGGGAGTGAAGTTCGATCCTCACACTATACGCAAACGGGCCTTTGAACTGAAGTATCAGCTTCAGCGGAGTTTGATTTTTGATCGTTTCGCCATTCTAATTTTAAATGTCTGTGTTTGTGTCGATTCGATTATGATGCCCGAATTCTGTTTTCTCCATTACTTGCCAGGACGTTCCTCCTCCAGTCTGAAACCTGAGGTTGAAAAGATGTACAAGAAACATTGAGGTGGTGTTCATCAAACTCCCGATAACTAACCTAAACATTAAAATAAGGAAAAGTGAAAGCAAAAAAAAAATAAAATTACACATTTCTTTTTCCAAAGCGGTTCGTTTCGCCACCTATCTTCAGGCAAACCTTTTTCCTAGAACTCCATTCCGGTGGCTCTTCAGTGGAGAGGAAGATGTTACATATGTTGCATATAACAGCTTTGAATGTGTAAAATAACAATTACAATTTTGATAGCTTTAATGTTTTAAGCGTAAAACGTTCAAAAAACTTAAATTCTATGTTTATGTTTATTTTTGTATTTTGCGATTCACAGTTTAACGCACATATAGTTTACATACATGGTTTATTTATATTGGAATTTTTGTTACTTTTATATAAAATTAGAAACTTACAGTACGTTGATCAGCTGACGATCAGCTGATTCTTGTCCTCGTTCTAACAAAAATAACTCCACTGTAATACAGTATTCGCTATCAGAATGTACAACTCATATCATACTACAGTGTAAGTCATTTTGTTTTCTCAAGAACATTAGCTCGGTAGCATCTTTTTTATCTTGGCCCTGTCTTTAGCTCTAATTTATTCTTTTACGTCTAATTAATTATATTAAATTTTCTTATAAAATGGAACTCCTGCCCATATCCAAAAGCACAGTTGCACAAGTATAAACATAGGCATATACGAATTTTTTAGTTATGCAAGAAACTGTTTCAGTAAATGGTCAAATTCAGCTTAATGTTTTTACAAAGTTTATAGCTTTGTTGCTATTATCTAACATGTTATATTTATATAATATTGGCCTATTTTTAAATATACATCTGTTGATATTATTGACAATAAAATCTTTATTAAATCCTTTATTTACAAGAACTCTATAAAAATCTTTTAGTTTATCACAAAAATATTCAAATCTAGAACAAGCATTGGCCATTCTTAGGATTTCTGTGTATATGACGTTACGTTTAACTCTGATAGAAACTTCAGAATCCATGTGTGGAAACCTGTTAACTTTGAAATCAAAAATTAAAAAGCAATAAAGTTTAAAAAACGCCACTTAGTAACAATTGTTTTATCTTCTCGGTCCCGACTACGAAACTTTTGACATGTCCTCTTCATGGTGCAGTCGTAACCATTTTTATTAATAATCTAACCACTTTCATGAATATTAATTCTAGAATTGTGAAGCAGTACTCCTCCTTACTACACAGTTATACGGAGGACAGCTCTTCTTAATTGATGAGACGATTAGCGTTCAGTTCAAAACTAGTGTTGAACAGTGTCCATTTCCGTTTCCGCCTTCCGGACGTGTTCCTTCGAATTTGTTCTTATAAACTTCTGGAGGGCGCGTGTAGCGCAGTCGGAGTAGGCGCCGACTGTCGCGTGCACCCGATACTAGGCTCCTGGTTCGGATTTCCTGCCCAGGCCAACCAAACCTTCCATCCCTCCGGGGTCGGTGAATTGGTACCAGACTTGTCTGGGAAGGATAGAGCGCTGACTTGCTCATCGGCTGGTCACCGCAAGTCATTGTATAGCCAAATACGCATTCAAATCGCCTCCACAATATCCCGTAGAAGTAGAATGCGTGGCGCATCCCAAAAGGGTTTGAATAACTTCGTCCTTTATCCTTTACCCTTAAACTTCTGAAAATGAAGCCTTGTGAGCCCAAAAAGTCTGCTGTGTTTCACGAGCATCGCCCTTGTAAGACTTTATGCTCAAAGATTGTCGAGCTCAGCCGCGGTTCGTTACACCTGGCTAATGCGCGGTCATGGAGGGATCATAGCGGCGCGTACAATATGGGGCATGTAATTGCCGCCCTCCTCACTCTCACATCGCCCATCACTTCAGTTTTCTGGTTATCTATATAGACAAGCCTGCTGACCCGCTTCTTCATTTGCGAATTTATAAAAGGATAAGGATAAAGGACGGCGTTACTCAATCCCTTTTGAGATGCGCCACGCATTCTACTTCTACGGAATGTCGTGGAGGCGATTTGAATGCGTATTGCGTATGACTTGCGGTGGCCAGCCGATGAACAAGTCAGCGTTCTATTCTTCCCAGACAAGTCTGGTACCAATTCACCGACCCCGGAGGAATGGAAGGCTTGGTTGGCCTGGGCGGGAAATCTGAACCAAGAGCCTGGTATCGGGAGCCCGCGACAGCTGGCACCTCTTCCCACTGCGCTACACGCGTCCTCAAAAATATAAAATAAAGGGGAGGATAGAGTTGTTTCTTACACAAGTTCTGTTGTGCGAGTCTCGAGACTCTTTTAGAGACTCAGCAGAAGCGTCTTTTTGGAAGTGAACCTTACTATCCTCTTTGTGCGCCCTAATTAGCGGATTAGAGAACTGGCGAACAGAAAGCAAAGACTTTTCAAGCGGTTTCTGTACCCGCAGTTTTAAATACTTTTAACCCTTTGCTCTTTACCTCCTTTTTCTATGTTGTCCCGTTCTGAGTTGTTGTGGTTATGTTGTCTGAACATTGTGATTCACGTTGCCTTTCTTCAAAATAAATTTACCCTGTGTCAATAATAAATAAATGAAGTTCAACTACATAGAATCCAATAACATATTTATTTATTTCTACGTGGATATCCACGCAAAAAAATAGAACAAACAGAACATGCACATTACATACGAACCAGAACAGAGCAAATAAAAATATACTGTTAGGTACAAGCGACAGATAGCGGCAACAGTTGGAAGCAAACTATTAAGGAACATCCTGGAGGTACCTGTCAATAAGTCTTTTGTATTGCCTTAGCGATTTTGGTAAAATGTTTTTCTTCGAAAACTTTTGAAATTCGGTTCCAGCTGGGTCTGTGAAAAATGTACATAGACCTTATATGTATTACTTCTAGCTTTTGGAATCTGGATCTTCATCTGACCCCCTCTAGTATTTGAGCAAGATAGTGAATAAAATTCCTGAAGGCGAAGATCCAACATACCATTGATCAGCTTATATATGGTGATTAGATCGTATCGTTATGACTATACAGTGCTATTGGGCCATACCTAACACCGTTCTTGAGGATGCCCTGTCCAGCCGGCTCGCAAGTTGCAAGATGCGTGGAATAAATCCGACGAGCAAATGCATCGATTTTCATCCTTTGTGCCAAATTAGATTGAGAAGGCGAGTATGGCGAATGTACCAGCGTCGCTTCTGGAACAGCAAACCTCACCTCTTTGAGCAACTTTAAGTAGAGCACCAGACTTTAACGAGTTTCTTCTTAGTAGCAGAAACATCCAGTTAGCACATCAGTAGAAATGAATAACGTAATAATAAAGAAAAGTTATCGGAATCAGGAACCTATTAGATCCTGTTTCACCTCTGAGCCCTATACAGAAGCTAACGTAGGAAGAAGAGCCTAAGTACTACGATAGATACATATCTCTTTCATAATAGAAACATCTAGTCAGTACGTCAGCAGAAAATTCGTGGACATAAGAAGTCGTCGTTTTTTAAAATTTTTCACTGCATTTTGCGGAACTGCGCAGGTTAGACTTTCGGTAAATTTCAGTATGGCGTCGTTAGACTGTTAATGTGTCGTTGTTTGAGCCGTTGGCCCAGACTTCTCTGACACCCACCTGTCGTTCCGTTGGCCGTTCATTCGTAGCTACAGTACTAGGGTTGAAATATTTTTAAATTACAAAAGTGCTTCAATTTCTTCTAGATTAGTGTTTTGTAATGTGAACTTAGGGCGCGTGTGGCGCAGTCGTAGGAGGCGCAGACTGTCGCCTGCACCCGATACCAGCGTGCTGGTTCGGATTTCCCGCCCAGGCCAACCAAGCCTTCGATCCCTCCGGGGTCGGTGAATTGGTACCAGACTTGTCTGGGAAGGATGAAGCACTGATTTGTTCATCGGCTGGCCACTGCAAGTCATTGTATGACCAAATACGCATTCAAATCGTCTCCACGCCTTCCCGAAGCAGAATGCGTGGCGCATCCCAAAAGGGATTGAATAACGCCGTCCTTTATCCTATCCTTTAATGCGAACTTGTGTTTGGGCAGATAAAATTGTAGCTGCTCTCAACACATCCGGACTCTGAGGACGGCCAGGTCATCGAAAAACGAGGAAAAAATCCTTGATGAACGACTCAGGACACGTTTTCTGTTGCAGCTTTAAGAATTTTTCGTCGTTAATAAAAAAATTCCAAAAACTTTATTTTTCCTAATTTTTAAAAATTTTTCCTTTTCATCTGATACCACTTAACGGCTAAAGTGAAAAAAATGAAGATAGGATCCTTCCTAGTCCGAGGGGGATGTCAGCGTTTAAAAAGTGCTGCATCGTACGAACAATATTTAATCGCTTCAATAATTTAACTTGCTTTGCTGGTCCTTTGGCGGTGCCCACCGACTAAGATAGGTCCGAATACTGAAAGGAAACAACGAAGACATTCTCAACTAAAACAAAATCTACGTTTGAGTTCTAAATTCGAAAGAACTAAAAAATAAGAAAATGATAAGCGAAGGCATCTTTCTCTATTCAACGCCTTCAAGGTGTTAGAAATTCTGGCCAGTTTGGCACTTATTCAGCTACCATTTGCCAGTGAAAGGTGGATCGACGCCCTCGTGAACAACTATTCGAGTATTCTGTTGTTGTTCTGTTCTTATTTGTATTTCTTGGTTATCCTGTTGGTAAGGAAATGTGACTTTATCCCTTCAGTGGATTTAGCTCACGACGCTGCAGAAGATGATACAAATCGAATGATATTGATCATCTGAGTTGGTCGATGAACTGCTAAAAAAAGGCAATACTATTAGGGTGCCCAGAAAGTATCTGCAAAAATACGACAATTTTTTCAAAATAATGCAATTTTTAAACATTTTATTAATCAACCGAATAATTTCCATCAACACCGACATAGAAATTCGGGAACTTGGAGGCGAAACAAGCTTGGAGGTCATTTTCGAGGTGGCCACGATCTTCATAACGCTTCCCTTCCAAATTATGCTGAAGTGATCGAAAGAGGTGGTAGTCACTTGGGGCCAGATCTGGGCTGTACGGTGGATGCGGCAGAACTTCCCATCCGAGTTCCAGAATCTTCTGAGAAGTCGTCTTCGCGATGTGTGGGCTCCCGTTATCGTGCACCAAGCGAACTTTGTCGAGCCCGGGCTGTTGCTTGCGCATCTTGTCGGCCAGTCTCTGCAGTTGGGTAGCGCAGACCTCGGCAGTGTCAGTCGTGCTGTCAGGCAGCAGCTCGGAATTGTAGATCCCATAAACTTCCCACCAGACGCTCAGCATGACTTTCCTCGCATGAATTTCACCTTTTACGAAAGATTTCGGCACTTCATCGCGTTGGCACCACGCACTTTTACGAGAGTGGTTGACGTAGACGACCCATTTTTCGTCTCCTGTGACGATGGTGTCCAGCCAGTTGAAGATGCGACTTCGGGAGAGCAGCTAAGTGCATATGCCTAGACATCTTCGCCGGTAGATGGATAGACACTTCTGTCATCGTACAATGAAATGGGCAAGGAAGACGGAGTTGGATATGTTATGCAGATACAACAGGATAGTGTCCTTAGCACTTATGTTGAAATCTGAATAGCATTCTAAAAACGGGAGTATTGCGAAATTTCTACAGATACTTTCTGGACACCCTAATATCAGTCAACATGTAGAATTTAAAACTCAGTTCACATTTTTTTCACGCGTCAGTTGTCAGACAGAGTTGTCCGACAACGTACCAGGAAACGAACATTTTCCTGACTTTTGCAGTCGTCTGAAGCAGTTGGTGTCTGCGCTGGCCATAACGTGCATTTAGCTCATGACGCTGAAGAAGATGGTAAAAATCGAATGATAATAACCATCTGAGTTGGTCCGTAAACAGCTAGAAAAGGCAATACTATCAGTTGATATTGATCGACTGTTAGAATTTTGAAAACTCAGTGCGGCATCTTCGAATGCTATGCTTTCCAGGTGGCTTTAAAAACTGTTTGGTCATCGATTTCTCGAACATGCCTACTATATCGTATCCTTATCATAATTTTTTCTATAGACCCCTCTGCAGGCACCGCTAGTAGAACATAGTACCTACTGGTTATTGTTAAATAATAGGTTATATTCAATTGCTTCACAAAGAAAATACGTCGAATTGGAGTGTCGAACAGCATTGTCCGACAATGTCGCGAAAGTTCGTATTCTCTATAGTAATTCTATAGTTCTTGCAGGCAATTCGGTACAAAATGCGCCTCGTGTAGCCGGCTCATTCATGCGACGGACTGGGTTCGACGTGCACGATCACATGTCTTCCATCTGGCTTGCTTCGCCTGCGCACAATGCAAACGGTAACGCACTTCCATAAAAAATTTCATTTTTTAATTCTTGATATATTTTTTAGACAACTAGCACTTCCAAAAAATCATTTTTTAATCTTATTATATTTTTTTAGACAACTAAGTACCGGCGAGGAATTTGCTCTGCAGGATAATCGACTGCTCTGCAAACAACACTTTGTGGAATTCGTTGACGGCGATTCGGGTTAGATTGATTGGACTTTATTTTTTTTTAGCCTACATAGCACTGAAGAGTGCTGCTTTTTCTAACCTGCCTCCTTAGATTCCTCGCTATTCAGCATAGCTTTTGCTTAATTTTCATTTTGCTCACATTCCGGTGATTTCACGATCTTCGAACGCGACCAGGAAACCTTTCAAAACTATCTTCTAAGCACTTCACCAGGATATCGGAGGCAAACACTAGTCTACTTAATGAATAATCAATGATGGAACCAGACAATATATTAGGGGGGGGGGTGGCCAAAAGTAATGAGACTCTCCATGCGGTGTCCATATATCTCGTGAATGCAGTCTGGTTTCGTGCTTATCGTATTTGTATGTTAGTATGCTATGTACCTACTGAAGCCACCTGAGAAGTTACCATTTCCGCCCTTTCCAGAAGCATGCCAAAACCGCAGTCTGTCTCATGCCGAAACCCCAGCCTGACAAGTCGACCAGTGTCGAGCAAATCTCTCCCGATTCCCAACCCCGAGCAGCCTGGACTCAATCTTAACGCAGGATGAGAAGTACGTCTTCTACTTTAACCCTGCCAAGCAGCGAGTCTGGGTGAGGCCTGTTGACACGTTACCGACCTTCGTTCGGCGAGATGTTCACGGCAAGAACCACCTTCAGAGCTTTTGGGTCTCCCGGTTTTGGGCGCCCATGGACCGGTATACTGGAAGCTGTTTACCAAAAGCACGGCGATGGACTCCAAGGCCATGGTAAACGAAATAGAAGAGGTGGACCTGCGACTATTCAGTCGCAGCGCGTCAAGAAGGTCCTCCTCTTCGACAACGCCGCACCCCATCGGGAACAAGCGACCACAGATAAGCTTGCTCAGCTGGGCTACGTTCATTGCTTCACCCACCGTATTCGCCGGACATCTCCATGCGACTACCACCACTTCTTGGGCCTACAGGACTTCCTGGTCGGAAGGGACACAAGAACTCAAGCAGTCCTTGACAACCATATCGAGCAGTTGATCAACACCAGGCCCAAGCAGTTCTCGAAGGATGGGATCAGGAAGTTGGCTGAGCGATGGCAGCAAGGTCATTGCCCTTAATGTCAAATACATTCCTCAGCATCGTTGAGTTGTAATTGAATTATAAAGAGATAAAGATTTTTCTTCAATTTGTCTCATTACTTTTGCCCCCCCCCCCCCTAATACAAGATATCTTGGAGGCAACTTCAATTTTTAAGCGTATTTGCCTCGTGGGTGTCCGATGAACAACTCAGTTTTCTTTCCTATCCAGACAAATTTAATAGCAATTTACTGACATCTAAAAAGTGGGAGTTTTGGCAGCTTAGGCGGCACTGGAATATAGAACCTCGATTAGGGGTCGCGTAACATGGCCGCCGGCTCCTCCAACTGCGCTACCACGCTACGTGATACCTACCATATTAGTAACTGAAAGAAGAAGCTATCAGTTCACTGATATTCTCTGGAACTGATGTAACCTCAAATCGCTAGAAGATTATTTCGCGATCAATTTGTCCAATTTTTCAGGTAGTAGTCAACAGAAGCAGAAAATCAAACGTGTACGAACTACCTTCGCCGAGGAACAGCTTAGTGTACTACAGGTAACGTGATATAAGTTGTTTTTACTACGCTATTTAGAAATTGTTATATACTCAGAAAGCGAATTTCTTTCGATGTCTTAAAACAGCTCCCAAATTAAAGAATTGTTTTCTCAGACGATCCTTTTTGGCTGGATGAGTGTTTGTTTTGCTGTCATTTTTCGTTCTGGCAGTGCTTTAAGTTGGCACTCCGAAGTCTGAAAATCTTCTTTACGCGTTAGCAAAGACATACAAAATTGTACATATGTAGCATAGAAACACGGAAACGAACCAAGCTTTAGACAGTGAAATAGATGCAATGACACTTCAATTTAACTGTCGGGAACAGTAATGGCTCAACCGAGCCATATCTGTATGAGCCGGCTTATAATCTAAGGCTTATACAGATACGCTCGGTTGAGAAGATAAGGTTCGAGACCGTAGGTGTTTCAAGAAAGAAATAATCATCTGCCAAAAGTGGCATTAACGTGGAACTCATTAAATTCACCTCGAACGAAAACCTTTCATCATTTCAGCCTTCAAATAATGAACATCGTAGCAAGGAAATAGTCATTTGTTTTTAAAACTTTTAGGTAAGCAGTTAATCAGTCATTTTCTTCAATTAAACTCCTGGAGTAGAACGATGTTAAAATACTAGTTGAAAAGGAAGCGACCTTTTCTATCAAAGCGATTTAGAAAGTAAAGCTCAACGTCAGAATAGTAAAAACGACCTTCTCTTTCATAAACAGACATGCTGCAGCATAGTCGAGATTAGGGGGTCAATGAAAAACCTTTCAACTTAACGCATCTAAACTTGAGGCTAACTACCCCAAAATCTACTGGAAATATTTCCGTTTTGCTTTACCTGGTGCTTCAGCTCATGAAAGTGAAAGCATTAAACTATCAGGTCGTTACCTAAGTTCTGTCGTTTTTGACCTCTAACTTCAAATGTAAATATCTTAGCCCAAACATAACTTTATTATTTATTTGCTTATAACTGCACCTTAAGTGCGCTAAAAAAAACGGGGAAATAACAACCAGCAATCCATAATCTTAGCAACCTAATGAGGAAACAAGAATGTAAAACAGCGTAATGTCACTATGCCCTGCGATTTCGTTATTTTTAAGTGCCTTGCAGCATTCAGAAGCCCTGGTACAAGAAGCCTAACCCAACGAATGGCAGTAAAATGAGAATAAGAGTAATAAGTCGAAATAGGAACCATTACAATCTACACATCTTTACCAAGGAGATACTAGCTTATTTATTTTAGTAGCGTAGAACTCCGGAGATCTAGAAGCGATGAATTCTTTGAGAGCATATTCTGCATCATTTCGGTTCCTATAGTATTTTCCGCGAAGGAAGCCATCGAGATGTTTGAAAAAAATGGTAACCTGTAGACGATAGGTCGGGCGAAGACGGTGGATGGTCGAGTGTTTCATATCCCGAAGAATGGAGCTTCTGCCTGGTGATCATCGATACGTGCAGCCAGGCGTTGTCGCGCAAAAGTATCGTCCCCTTCTGTAGATCAGCGCTGGGTAGATTTGCTGGAGCTTCTTGTGTACCTCGTCCAGCTTCTGACAGTACTTTTCCGCCGTGATTGTTTCACCAGGTTTGAGAACGCTGTAGTGGATTAAACCGGTGGCACACCACCAAACGGTCACCATCACCTTTTCCTGGAGCATCCTCGGCTTTGGACAGTGTTTAGGTGCTTCGTCCATATCCAGCCATTGAGCACTTCGTCGTCGATTGTCGTAGACAATTCATGTTTTGTCACAAGTCACAATTCACTCCAGAAACGGGTCGTTTTGTTGCGTACAAGGAGCGCTGACGATACTTGCAAACGGCGAGCTCGAAGGGCGAATCTGCTCTGGAAGAATTCATGGCTTCTAGATCTCCGGAGTTCTAGGCTACTGGAATAAATAAACTAGAAAGGAGATGTGTAGATTGTAATGGTTCTTATTCGCCTAATAAAGTTATGCTTGAGCTGAGATACTTACATTTGAAGTTAGGAGTCAAGGAACGACAGAAGTTAGGTAACGACTTAATAATGTAACTAGAAGTCAACTTTTGGAAACAGTTTATTACAGTTTAACAATTTCAGGCGCATTTTCAAGTTGATAGCAACCCAGACGGAGCTGATTTAGAAAGGATAGCGAACATAACAGGACTAAGCAAGCGGGTAACACAAGTTTGGTTCCAGGTAAGCAGTGTGAGGCTATATCTCCAACGATTATATCGAGTTATCTTCCATACTTTTACAGAATTCAAGAGCGCGGCAGAAAAAGTATCAAGGCAGTCGGAAGAGCTGTGACGTCATGTTGGACAACATTCGTTCATCTGAAGGACCAGCCAGTCCTAGTCAAAAAAGCGAAGCCAGCAGCGACGGGATGTTTCCCAGCTCCGTCATGACGAGGTAACTCTTTTGTTAGTTAAACCAAACTGGGCAAGAATTCTTATTTGAAGGGTTTGCTTAAAAAATTGAAATCTAAGTTTTTGAAACACGCCTGGATCAAATGCAGAGTGCTTCAAAAATTCGAAGACATTATTTGAAAACGAAATTTTCTGATATGGAAACGAGAGAGTTTGCCCCAGGCATTCGTCTAGATCTTCTCGTTTTATTATATACTCGGTCGGTAGAGTAAAGGCCAAATTACTGCTAAAATCCCGACCTAAATTGACAGTATTTCTCCAGCACTACATAAAGCCTAATTTACTCGATGATCCTCTTGTTTTCTGATAGTGTGATATGATAGATAGTATATACATCACCTTATATGTTGCTCTTTCGTGTTCAGCAAAATCAGATCGTCTTCACTACTGCACCCACGCACTATAGTTGCGCTTTCGAATTTTTTTTTCGAGAACAATATTCGGTTGGTTTCGAATGCTTACAACTTTCAAATATTTGAATTCGAATATAATAAAAAAGAATTCTCTGATTATTCTATTTCGACTACATTCGAAGAGAGCGATTTTTTGAATACTTGAATTCGAATACATTCGAAAAACGCGATTTTCGAATATTCGAAATTGGATATTCAAATTCGAATAAATTCATTAAAATGCCTACTCGAAGAAGTCATTCAAGCACAACTATATGTACTACTCACCCTTTCCTAATTTGTCCTTCCGCACAAACACCTGAACATTCTCATCACAGCAGTTCCCGCTCCTGTTTCTTACCCAGACGCCAGCACTCAATTCCAGGGCAGGCCTGACCGCCACTGTTCCGTAGAATTTGCCTTTTCAGCGACGCTGCGTCCCCTTATCGCCTGATTCGTCCCGTGACTGCCTCATCCACTCCTCCTTCCTAGGACAAGCCACTCGTGAAGTATCGTTGTTCCTCTGCCTTCTCCTCGCCAATCCTGGATGGAGCTGATGAACTTGATCTTCTTTATAATAGTCGCAGATTCTTGTCGGCGAGCGTTTTCTGCCATAGCTGCACCTCCTCCAGCTCGTTTTGGAGGACGGTTACTAGGGCGATGTCGAACGCGTTCAGGAGGGTTCTGAATGGATCGTCTTGTAGGTAGGTGACTGTGCAGTCGAACATCAACAGGGAGAGGAATGGGCTCAGAGCCGAACCGTGGCGAAACCCTACTGTTGTATCCACCTTCATCCCGTATGGGTTCGCATATCCACTTTCGAGCCTTTATGCATGTCCTTTAAGACCGTGATTTCCTTAACATTCTAGAACCCTTCTTCTCTCTAGAATACTGTTCGGAATATCCTTCTCTAAGTTCACGAATGCGAGGTAGCAAGACTTGTGCATCTCCCGGCATTTCTCCATCACGTATGAAGGGATGAAGACCGCATAAGTGGTGGACCTCTAGGACATGAAACTCCATTCTTGCTAGAGGTTGGAAGGAAAAGAAATTTTAGAGCTTTAGCTGGTATTGTAATAGAAAGAATCATGAGAAGAAGCGAATTCTGCGTCTTTTCTTGTTCTGCAACAAAGTGAAGTCTCCCGAATTTGAATTTCCTTCAAAGCGGATCGCAGAATTCACACGAATGTCCCATCGGTAGTTTTCTAGAAACGGATAGTTTCCTGAAAGCGGGCTTCAGAATCGATAGTTTTCTAAAAACAGATAGTTTTCTGAAAACTGACTTCAGACTGTCGTTCTTGTCGTTGATGTACAAATAAATAGTCGAACAGCCTTAGAAGTCTATGGAACGTCGTGAAGGTGATTTGACTACGTATTTGGCCATAGTGACTTACGGTGGTCAGCCGATGAACAAGTCAGCGCTTTGTCTATTCCAGACAAGTCTGATACCAGTTCATCGATCCCGGAGAGATAAAAGGCTTGGGTGGCCTGGGCGCGAACTCCGAACCAATAAACCTGGTATTGGGTGCACACCACAACCGACACCTCATCCGACTGCCTACACGCGCTAAATTTGAATGCAATTTCTATATGATTTCTATTCAAACCTTGTGAACGGCTTGGCTCATAAGGATAAGGATAAAAGGATAAAGGACGGCGTTACTCAATCCCTTTTTGGGATTCGCCAGCGCATTCTACTTCTACGGAATGTCATGGAGGCGGTATGAATGCGTATTTGGCCATACAATGACTTGCGATGGCCAGCCGATGAACAAGTCAGCGCTTTATCCTTCCCAGACAAGTCTGGTACCAATTCACCGGCCCCTGAGGGATGGAAGGATTGATTGGCCTGGGCGGAAAATCCGAACCACGAACCTGGTATCGGGTGCATGCGACCATTGGCGCCTCCTCCGACTGCGCTACACGCGCCCAAGATCAATAAGAATGAAGAGAACGGGAGGGTACAGTTTGCATCCAAGCACTACTTTATGACCTGTGAATTAGGTCCTCTTAACAAACTCAAACCATGCTCTACTGAATAATCTGTCGTACTTCCGCTATTTCATACTTGACTGCTATAAAACTCCTTAAAATCCTTTGATTTCAGTGTCGAAGAGGCCATGACCGACTCGTCGACGGTGCTCGCGTCATTGCACTACGAATAGATCTTTATTTCGGAATTTCACTGTTATCATTTTTGTTCATTTGTTGTACAACGATCTCATCGAATTGTTAGTTAATCTGCCTGTCTCGGCTAAGCAAGCTACGATCTCTGCTATACGTGATACTCTCTAGTCAGCAGCCGTGTCATCAGATGAAGGACGCTCTGATGTCCATTAAAATATCGGCTCATTACCAATGCCTGCAATTTTTGTGATGTAACATAACATGCAAATAAATGTGAACTTGACTGTTGTTCGGAGGAAGGTGTCTCGATCATCGCAGAGGTCAATCATTTCTTCAACTGTACTATGAGGCTTCAGCTTGCTTTAGTTACCGTGTGAATAACATCGTCTGCCTTTAAGGGACGATGTTATTCACACACAAGTGAGAAAAGGCCTCCGGAGTTCCGAGCTTCGCCGACGTTCGAAGATCAGAGACGCTGTCGCATGGGCCAAGTCGTCGAAAACTAGGTGGGCCGGCCACGTAATGCGATTCGCAGGTCGTTGGACGAAAGCCATCGCCGTGTGGATTCCGCGGGATGTCAAGAGAACACCACGACGCTCACCAACGCGTTGGTCGGACTTCTTCGTGAAAGCCCTGAACGGACGATATGACGCTCTTCGTGTCCCTCGAGCGAGAAGGATCCATTGGAGCCCCCTGGGACGAATAGAGACGCTGCTGGCGTCCGTTCGAGCAAATCGATGATCAGCGGGACGACAGGTGATACAGGTGATACCTTAAAGGGACGATCGTCAAATCCGTCCACCAGAATATTCGACCTTGAAAGGTGACGTTAATCAATCCATTTACGGTACGGGCCACGGATCTCCTTCTATGGGATATCCTGATACGTTTGCTGTTTGTATGAGCGTTTGCCCTATACGATGGGCAATCCATGAAGAAGTCAGTTTTCCAACTTTCCAGAAAATTTCGGTTCCAGTTCACTGATCCGAGTGTTGACCTGGGCGGAGATCGATCCAAGAGCTTACGTTCGGTGAGGCACGAAACCGGTAACTCCTCCCACTACGCTACCACATATCCACGATCTTACCACGCCGCTACTGTTACCCATTACCTGAGGGAATACTCCGGCCATTGTGAGACCAAATGGCCTTGTCCACGTACGCGTACACAGTGAAGATTCTCGTGGTTGATCGTCTTGTAATGCTCCTGTTTCAAAGGTAATGTTTGTTTATTCACTTCCCACACCCAAATATAAGTGAGCACACTTAGTAAAACCTGGAACGCCTGAAGAAGTTGGTGTGAGCAGTGGGCGACTCCCGAAAATAGAACACATCGTACATATTTGTCCAGTCACTAGTCCCTATGTTTCCTACAAGCCTTGCCAATCTTTCTTTGCGAACTTAGATTAGGGGTAGTTTGCAAAGATGCAGAAATACAATGAGTGCAATACATATTTACGGGTTCCCTTAAAATTTGCCGCTACCAGACTTCTGTTGAAAGTTCCCAACCTTCGTTGAAATTACCACACTTCTAGTGCAAGAAAAAACTCCAATGTGCATAAGCTGAAGAAATTTAAATATCTAGTTGCTAATATTGGTGTTCTATCGTGCCATACGAGGTTTGTATGTGGATCTATTGATTGTGCTGAATAAAACCTACAAACCTCTTGTGGTACAGCAGAACACCAACCCTAACAACTTACAATGCCGAGTTTTCAAGAAGAGAGAAGTACGGAGCTACTCGAATATCTAGTATTTTTAAAATTTTCTTGTAAAATTAAAAAAAAAAAAACTAAAATTTTCTTAGAGTTTTCTCAGTCTATTCTCACCTCTCCTTCATTCTCAAGCGTCTAGGATCAAGCATTGCATCTGAAGGCATCCTAATTTGGAGGTGAAGGCACGTATGAGTACATCCTGGTACACTGAACCCTATCACCAAGAGAGACAGTGATAAGAACAAGAATAAAGAACAGCTTTAATCAATTCCCTTTGGCTGCGCCACGCACTTCACTTCTACTGGATGTCGTCGAGGCAACTGAAATGCCTGTTTGGCGTATACAGTGACTTTCGATGGCCAGCAACCGGAGAATTCAGTGTTTTACCTACACAGGCAATTCTGCCTGATGCCGAAACCAAGTCTCCATGCAAAGAAGACCACGATGACCGTATGGCGAACAATGACTGGTATAGTCCACTACAAGTTCTTGGAAACTGGAGAGACTATCACAGCGGAGAAGTACTGTGCTGAAACTGAAGTGATGCACCAGAAGTTGGTGGAAAAACAGCCGGCTTTGGTCAATCGAAGAGGTCCAATCCTGCTGCATAACAACGCGCGTCCACTCGTTTCAAAAAATTGCTGTCCTGAAACTGGATGAATGGGGATACGAAATCTTGCCACATCCAGCATATTCACCAGATCTGTCCCCCACCAATTATCATTTTTTTAAGCATTTAGATCGTCCTGTGAATGATAAAAAATTCAGCAACAAAGATGATGTCAAAAATGACTTCAACGCTTTGATCGCCTCCAGAACTCCAAATTTCTAGGCTACCGGCATACGTAACCCAGTTTCTTGTTAGCGGTGACGTACCGATTCTACTGATTACTACCTTGATTGACAAAGTTCTTCCTGAGCTGAGTTATGCTAATTTGAACAATCGAGTTGCAAACGCTCATTCATTTCCCGACAGCCTAATACATTGCTTATGCTTGTAGTTGCTAATACGAGTGTCCATATCAAGGCAACACTTTTTCAATTGCGGATGACTGTCTTCGATAACAGGATGAATTGTCGGAACAATGCCCTCCCCTCCACCGAGCTGCCCTCTTTTCTAGGCACTATGTGGCGCTCTACTAGCTGGCGCTTCATTGTGGGAGTTTACACAAAACCACATGATGTCGTCGCATGGGACACGTCAGCGCTGTCGCGTTCTCGTCTAGCCAGTGGGCGCATATGCATAAATGTTTATAAAGCCAATCGCTCGTTTTTCACTGAGGTAACTCGTCCAGTTTTGACTCAGCGTGCGGTAGCTAAAGTACTGTTTCAGCAGGTTGGGCATGAAACAATCGGCAACAGGTGGACTCCATCCAGAAATCCATAAATGCCTTTCCTTCACCGCTCGGGAGCTTGTCTTTTATTTTTTGGATTAAATAACGTCAGCATATGCTCTGTCACCGAAAACCGTACATTACATAATGGGTGCTTGAATGTGAAGCAGAATGTTTCCGGGATATGTCTCTCCTTTGTCTGCTCAAATCCACGACGACATCCTTTTGAAATGATAAGATCTTGGTCGTGGATCCACTGTACAGCTCTCCAAGGGTTCCGAAGTATGAGTACGAACGCCTCGAGTGAGCAGGGCTTCGACGAGTGCTTCAGTTTCGACGGAGTCGAATGCCTTCTTCAGTCGATGAACGTAAGGCACAGGGGCAGCTGGTACTCGCGAAACTTCTATGAGCTTGCTAATGGTGTGTATAGGGTCGATCTCCGAAATCCGGCTCGTTCGCATGGCCGTCCTTCGTTCAGCATTTGACCGTTCCTATTCAGGAGAACACGAATGAACAGCTTATAGATTACGGACAGCAGGCAGATCGTACGATTGTTGCCAATTTCGTCCCTTCTTGTACACCAAGACAGTCTTACTGGTCTTCCACTGAGATGGAACCTTGCACTCCGGTAGGCGGCGCGTTAAGAGTCGCGCCAGCGTGTTGATGAGAGTTGGCGGGAGGTTCTTCAGGTGCTCAGTTCTGATCCTGTCGGAACCGGGTCTTGTACGTTTCTTCACCGACCGTGGCGTGTTGGATCTCGGGAGGGAGAACAGTGGGGACGACGCATTCATCCTGCGGAAGATGGCAAGGGAGCAGGTGGACGTGGCTATCGAAGAGATCGGAGTAGAAGTCGTGGATGACCTTCTCCGTGATCCTTCTGGATGAGGTGACGGTTCTATCAGGAAGTCGAAGAGCGGTCAATTTGGTCTTGAAGTTGGCGAAGTTTCGGGCAGGCAATGTGGATGCTCAAACCTGCCTCTGCAGCTTCAGCCAACACTTCCGCCCTTCCCTCCTTAAGATCCCCCTTTATCGCCGCATTGCATAACTTCGCAAGCTCGGATTTCAGTTAGTAGTTGACTGGCGCTCGTGCTGCTCCACGCTGACGTATCAGTCCGAGAGTCTTCGGAGACAGACGTCTCTTGGTGGTCTTCAAGCTCTCGGCTCCCTTAACACTATAGCGGAGATGGTGCACGAAGCGGTCGTATTCTTCGTCGATGTTGCCCATGACGGTATCTTCACAAAGGCCGGCAAGGGAGGTGTAGACGACCCAGCTGATGGTCGTACTGGCACTTCTCTTCTCGAACCTATCTCCTTGACGCAAAAGGCGGAAATAGCGCGAAGGAGGCAGTGGCCCGGTCTTATGTTGAACCTGGTGACAACAGAGGCCTGGGACAGGCAACACCTGTGGTAGAGGATGGTGTGCTCTGTTTCATTGTGCAACTGTCCAGGAGAGATTCTCGGGTTCATGACAGAGACGGAAGTTGATGAATGCTTCTTAGCTCTTCAAACTACCTTCTATGTTCAGTGCGATTTTTGCGCCGAATTCACCTTGTTGATACCGTAGACGTGGTCCTTTTCTGAAGGCAGTCAGATTTAAGTTGATTCAGACAAAATAGAACCCGTTCATCTGAGCAGATCATCGAAAATATTGTAGAAATGAGATGAATTGAGATAGGTACAACTTAAAGCTACCTAGGAGCTTAAAGCTGACATATGAATCTATACTCGAAAGATTTAATTCTAATTGGATCTTTTAAATTTGTCTTAAAAACAAGGCTATTGGCTATTGGTCAGTGATCAAGTCAACCTTTAACCCTTAGGGCAACCAACCTACTAACATCGCCTGCAATTGAAATGCGTGGCGCGAGCGTAGTGGATCCAGCGCCAGTATTCTACACACTTTGCCCTAATTGAAGCACCAGTTCTGTTTGTTCATATCCTTATATACATTTGCCTTCTGTTCTAATGACAGCCATCCTATACACATAATAGATGGAGTAGAAACGAGACCTCTCTGAGCCCAGTGTCTACTTTTCAGACAACATTTAGTCCGGACAACGTATTGCCTAAATTTTTTCACCGCTCAGTATGCGTGAACTTTTTGAACTAGTGATGTTATGCAAAAACTTCGACGTCGTCATCCCGCTAGCGTGGAAGAATTCTCCTGTTCGATCCATGCACTCCACATCAACGGCTGGCGCGCTCCGATGCGTCCGCCCTCTAAAGCGGCGTGGTTGCGTCGCGGCCCAGAAAATTCAGCAGCTTTTTTAAAATTTGCCTAGGTGACGTCGCAGTTGCTCAAGGTCACACTGCTTGTTCTGGATCGGCTATGCGTGGCAGAGGGCTCGATCCAGGGTTTTCCGTTTGTCGAAAAAGATTTGCAGTCCGTCGTGTTTCTGGGTTGGGCTTCTTGAGCCGCTGTCTCGAAAATAAATTAGCTGCAATTCGACGTGGTATTGTTCCGAGATCTATTTTTCGGATTAGCCGCTTGAAGTAGTGGCTGTTTATATGTAGGGTGCTGTATCTGTTTCTTCGGACCTATCCTAATCGGAGGGGCATCGCTAGAAGACCGAAACAAATGTAAATAGTATGGCATCTCCCAGCTAGCAAATTGCAAAGAAAGCTTTTACTGGTCAGTCCATGGCACTGTCTTTGTAAACTTGTCTGCTTTCAGTTTCCCTGCCGAGAGTCGGAGTGAGCTCCTCCCACTAGGATCGGTCCTTCTCTCGAAAAAAAAACCGTCTGAGTTGTCCACCGTGGTTTCGAAGTGAAATTCAGGGAAATCGTTACGGGACCGAGTTGCCTATCCCTCTGCTAATCAGTCGCTGCAGCTAGTGATATTTGCTTGCATGCTTCTCTGGCGCAAATAGGGTTGGAAGGCCGGGGGGGGGGGGGTGCTTCTGATGGGCAGAAAACCCCATTAGCGTCGTTAATGTCCTTCATCCCTGGCTCCAACGTATAAAGCCTGTAGTAAGGGCGTTCCATGGTTAATAAAAACCATGTTTGAATCGCGCGGCTGTGGGCGTTGCACCCCGGACAACTCGGACGGGTTTTTTCCAGTTGTTAGTGTATCAGCGAGTCAGAGGCACATGGTAGCGCAGTCGGAGGAGACGCCGACTGTCGCTTGCACCAGATTCCACATTTCTTCGTTAGTTGGGGTTTCACACACATCTTTAGTTGGGGTTTCACACTCAGGCCAAGCAGCCCTGCCATCCCTCCGGAGTCAGTGAGTTGGTACCAAACTCGTCTGGGAAGGATAAAACATTGGATTGTTCTATCACACAGTAGACAGTAACGCCGTCCTTTATCCTTTTTTTATCCTTTTATTGTTCTATCAGTTGACCACCGATACTCACTTATCGCCTAAATACTCTTAAAATTGCGTCCACAGCAGAAGTCGAACTCGTGGCGCATCCCAAAAAGGTTGGTTAACGCCGTCCTCAATCCTTACCCTTATCCTTATGTTTACGATATCATTTTGATGTTTTGCTGTGCATATCAAATGCATGCTTAGGTTGCAAAACTTAAACTAGAAAATGAACCTTTTGAAGTGTGAAGGATAAAAGGATGAAGGACGGCGCTAGTCATTCCCTTCTAGGATGCACCACGCATTCTACTTTTGTTGTGGACACAATTTGAACGTGTTTGCGCGATACAGTGAGTTGCAGTGGCCAGCTGATGAGACAAGCCAGTGTGTTATCTTTCGCAGGCAAGTCTGGTACACCAATTCACCGACCCTGGAGGGGTGAAGTGCTTGTTTGCCTTGGGTGGGAAATCCAAACCAAGAATTTGGAATCGGGTGCCTGCAATAGTCGGCGCCTCCCCCGACTGCGCTACCATGCGAGTTTTTAGAAGGTGCTGCATCAAAACGCTTTCCTAGGGGGGAGGGACATTCCTCCATTGAAGACTGCAATCATTGTTACAAACTGAGAATTGTAAAAGCGGCAGCCATTCTCGGAGCTATGTCTTCATCCTGATTTGAGTCACTCCGTCACTTACTCTATATATGCATTACCAAAGCCGACAGTTATTTTTTCAGCGTTGCGTTATTTTGAAGTGACCGCTCTGCTCTTGTTGGAACATGACAAATGCGGAAGAGAGTACAACCACGCAGTTAGTAGATAACACGGTCAACACCAGAGTTCCGCTGTCTGTGGAAAATTTTCAAACACTCCAGCAAGGTGATCGTTTTTTCTGAAGTTTTACTTGCAGGATGTTGTTATTTACGTTTGTTTCAATTTATTTTAGTGAAGTCTGGCACTATTGTGCTTTCATGACTCCAGAGGTCGAGAAAAAGTCGAAAAAATTTCGCTCAGACTTCGCCCACAGGGGGAGGTTATTTGGGGTACTCCTCACAAATCTGACATCCGTTTTTGAAATTTCTGCGGATTACTGTAGGTTGTAGTAGTCAAGGGTGACAAGGCTGTCTATAATAGGTCACCATGATCTTGGTTATCTGTACCTGTATCTGTTGACATACCGTACTCTAGTGTAATACGCAAAACGGATGTCAGATTCGTGATCAGCACCCCAAATAACCGTTCTGATCGCCGTTGTGGCGAAAATTGTTTCCGACCTCTCCTCGACGTCTGCTGGAGTAGAAGTACAATAGCGCCGATTTTCTTTAAAGTAGTTTATTATTCTACCTCTTTCGTATCCACATTCTTAGATTACCGTAGCAACGACCTCCTGCGACCTTGCAGGTGAAACTGCTCTGGAGTAATATAGGTCTTGCCTCCAGCATTCCGCCCGTTGTCAATCGATATCGATACCTTAATGTGGGCTCGATTCGCAGATGCAGAGAAGCTTAGCTGTTCAAATATTCTGTGATTTCGTACGTCTATCTAGAGCGCTGGAGATATTTTTTGGGCGTTTTTAGCATGTTCGCGATTTCATCGACCCTAGAGCCTGATGAAGCTCTTTAAGATTTGTCGAATGAGATTAACTAGACTTAGCTTTGTCGCGTCAATATTAGATTCACGCGTCACATTGATGTTCCGATGGCTTGGTGAGTAACGGAGTGGCGCCTTCCTGATGCTCGGAGACCTTGTAGACTGATAAAAACGCCGCTTCTACACGTCGATTGATGCAAAGGACGCTGGACAAGTGGCACGTGCTTTGTTTCATATCTTACGTTATCCAAACATCTCGACGCAGGTCTAAAAAAAATAGCAGACACCGAATGAGGTGGTGCCTCCATCTTTCGCCCGTTTACGGCCGCTAGGCAACTTTTTATTATTTTGTATTGGTTTGAATGAAGGCTTTTTTAGCAGCCTCACGTCACCATTGAGGATTTGCTGAAGTTCTATTTCTGCATTTTGGTTTTCTTACTCTCCATTTCCTCATTGAATTGCTTACTAAACATGCTTGTATAGAGTGATCGATCAGATCATGGGTTAACTAAACAGAACAGAGTTAATTTAAAGCAATACAAAAGAGGTTTCGGAAGTCCTAAAAGTTAGTGGCGATTCTCCTCTCCATCATACAATTTACTTCGAGCGTTGTAGAGAAGGCAGTGCTCCGACTTGTTACTCTGATAAAGGAGTAGATTCGTGCCAGGTCTAAAACCGACCTGTAATCACACAAGGTTTAATGCCTGCACCTACTACACGTATGCCGACGGTGAGCTGCTGCTCCTAAACCTTTCGTTGTTAAATCCGCTGTTTCTTTCGATTTTCAGTTTTTCCTTATTCGCTAAATGAGTGGTTTTTGGATCAGAGTATATTAGCCGTGCTCGTGCCACATTTATTAGCGGCAAGGGAAGATTAAGTATACTCGAAATTAAACAAGAAGCGACTGAATAGTCCGAAAAGAGTGGTAAAAGTGCATTCTCTTAGCATAAACTGTTTGAAAGGACGTGACGAGAAAAAGTATCTATGCCGTCTTTTCTAGAAGTTTTCGCCCGGCCCAATGCCAGGAAACATAGCAACACAGGACTGATAATCAACTGAAGTTTTTTTTCTTCAGATTTGGGTGAAAACGAGGGTGAATCCGCTAGCGTAGCAGAGACAACTACGCCAACATCTTCCGATGTTACTGTCTCGGAAAGTGACCATCCGCCAAGCACCAATGCAAACGGTAGGGTGTAAACTATTCCTCGGTTTGAGCCGTTGTCTGTACCGTTTGCTTGATCGCGTAGCTTAAGCATACAATTCTACAATTTTGCTTGGAGTAACGTTTTCCTGAAAATAATAGCCTTCCTGCAGGTCCTTCCATTCTCGTGGTTCTGCGATGCGGTGTTTAAATACGCACTGGTACTTCTGTCATGTTTTCCATAAAGTTTCATTTCAGACAAAGACTTCGTTCCGAAAGAACGATGGAAGTCTTCTCCTGGAAAAGGGGATTCCTGTCGTACTGTCTTTGAGAATGTATGTCTTATATCTGTATACAAATTATATTGTTAGCTCTTAAAATCCCCTTGATCTGTTAGATTCACTACCTTGGATGCTCGAAGATTGATGATCCATCAAGTGAAGCGGAAATGCTGAAACTGATGCGGTTTCTGGATGAGCAACGAACGTCAGCCAGCGTTACCGTGTCGCTGTCAGTGCCACACTTTGCCGGTGGAATTGTCGTGTGAGTTCCGAAAACGTTAATCTTTTTGTTGCTGAAACGGCTTCACTAAACTTCACTCGACATTTGAGCAGCTGCTCCGCGACTAATAATTAACTTCCAAAAATAAGGTTTCACACGTAGTGTCATTGCTCTCAACAGTGTTAGGAACAAGATTTACGAAGGTGTTGATTACAGTGGGGTAGCATCTTGTTTTTATGCGACCAATAGCATGAAGCTGAAAGTGTGAGCGATTCTTCCAAAGCTACTTTTAAAAAGTTTTATATTATGTTTAGAATGTCACGCTTTCCTTGCATCCTTTTTCTGAAGGTTCCAAAGGAGTATTCGATTGCAGTTTTCAGAGAGAAATATTGACTTTCAGGCTACATGACAGCTCTGGCGGAGAGTTGACGTCATTCCCGGTGCAGAGAATTCGATTTTGTGTGCGAGGTCGTCTTGATTCAGCACAGAGCCATTGCTTCAGCATATCCTTCACTCACCAAGGAGCGAATGGTGAACAAACGCATCAGTGCCATGTTTTTCGATGCTCGCAGTCTGACACGGTATGATTGACTTAAGGTTCTCCCCCCTTCTGCACAAAGGCGATTGACTATACAATATTAGAAGATGAATTTGAGCTACATAGCAATCTCTATAGGACTGTCTTTCAGACAGTTGGTAGTTAGCGCAGGTTTGCTGGTGTTTGCAGGGTGTGAAGCGTAGTTGTTTTCTTGTGTGTGATGAGCAGTTTCTGTTCTATGGAGTCCTGATCACGACTTTGTGTTCTCCCTAGGTCTGGTTTTAGCTAGGATTATGGGGTGTGGTTCCTTGATGTGTCAATCTCTTTTTTCCAAGGAAAAAAAGAAGATTAAAACAAATATATCCTAACATTTGGGGACAAAATATTCACAGTACTCTTCGAATTTTGCGTAAGAACGGCTCCTTCTCTGAAAGAAAGTCAAAAACAAAATGGATTTGTGGACAGACAAACCACACATCGTGTTCTGCTTCATGTACAATGTTGACATAGGGGGCACGGTTGTTTTCTTCAGTTTGTTTGATCAGTGTTATATGTGTCTACGTCTAGGCCGGTCGAGCACTCTACTGCTTTTCCCAAGCATTCAGCAACAGTTCTCCAGTGAATGCGGAGGGAAATGGGAAACGTCTGGAGTACAAATTCGAAGCTTGCCTGGAGATCAGGGTAATACTTTTGGTCGCGTTTCCTTTCGACTTTTTGTCGTCTTTTTTTAAAAAAGTTCTTTATGCTTCAGTTCGACCTTGTGTAGTACCTTTGATTGGGGCATACGTTAGGTGTTTCGCTGAGTTACGGTAGCGCGCCCCCACCGCCCCCGATTACGGTAGTGTGGTGGGTAGTTGAGCCCGCCTCGGACGATGTGCAACGGATGAACATAGAGCAACATGCGTCGTGGAGCCGATTTTCTGTCGTAGGGTGGTGATTGACGACTTTGTTCGTTTCTTGCTCTTTTTTTCTTATTGACCTCCTAGTTTTCATATGCTTTGAGCTTTGAGTGACTCTTGCTGGGGGGGGGGGGGGGTTCACCTTATTACGCACTTTAACGAAGGCGTGCTGCCAACGTGCTAGTAAGGACTGTACTCACTAACGAACTATAAAGCAAGTAAAATAAAACACAGGAGAAGTCGAAAAGCGAACGTGGTTTGAGCGAAAGCTACAAAGCTGTCGCGCACTAGAGAAATGTTAAAAAAGAAGAAACTTGACGTGTTGCCCCATTTATCATTTCGACTTTGTAATCTCAGAGACGGCATGCGATTGGCCCAGAACTTGTAGAAACGAAGAATATAGAACAAAAAATAAAAAGGAATCAGGTCCGGTATGGCTCTACACGGAATCTGCTCCACGGCAGCAATGCGCGCTCTGCTCAGCTCGTCTCATCTCGTAGTGATATCTCTGAGCGCGGCCCCAGGTCTGCCTACGGTAATCGCGCCCGTCGCTCTGCCCCTACAGTAATGGGAGAGACCTAACGTAACGCACCCCTTGGATTGAGCATTTGTTGAAATCAGCGCTGACACAAATAGCGTAATTATGCATCTATCACATTTTTATAGAGAAGGGAAATTGAACGCTAGTCATTAGATTTGTTCGTTCAGCATGATGGGTAATTACGCTTACGTACTGTGAACAAATATGGCTCGTTGTGATGTTTTCTGCGAATATTGTGAGGAAATAGTTTTAAAAACGTTGCCACAGAAATTTCTGTAATGTTATATTCGCTTATACCCATGCCTACATATTTTTATTTTTTATTGCTTTATTTTAAGTCATCGTTGTAGGCATTTTGTATTGTTTAATGCAGTAACCCTCCCTGTTTAACTACTGTTAAATGCCCAGTGAACTGAAAATTGATGCAGAGCAGGTATCAGTTTAGTTCACTAGGTGATCATGGTGTTCATTGATAATTTGTTATTCCTGAGGTTAGTTATTTGACCACTTCCAACGTGATTTTAACCGAGGATTGTTTAGGAAAACGAAGGATCAGAAGCTTCTCCTCATTGGGTTCTTTGTCCTCAGCAGAATAATACACTGAAGTTGCGGCGAGACCGGCAAAAGAGGCTTATAATTCAACTTAAACAGGTATGCATCTATGCCGCTTCGTTTCACACCGTCAAGTACGCTCTTCTTTGCGCAGTGTGCACTAGATCTCGATCTCATTACAGCTTCTGGTCTAGAGATATTACTTTTGCTTCTCTTTTTGAAATAAGTAGTTGATTGTTTATATATGAAGCAGAGGGCCCGTGCGCGAAAAAAGGAAGGCTTTGGGTTCTGTGTTCTCCTCCGCGGACAACAAGGAGAGCACAGACTGGGCAATGCAAGGAACTCCAGGATGTGGCCAAATTTAAGACAGGTGTGATAGGTAGATCATATCCTAGGGGACTTTGTATGGGCACGGGCCCTCTGCTTCATAAGTACCAAATTTTTTTTTAGCATGCGTTAGGCAATTTGTCCTGCCGAGGCGCTTGTACCACTTTCTATTGAAAAAAGTAGCGCGAACTTTGTGCTAGAATGCCTTTGAAGAAATGTCTTCAGTAATTCAGCTCGTTGATTTTGCGTACGTTCTACTTGTAGAAGCGTCTTAGTTTGTGTAAGTGCAAAACACAATCGTTGTTAAACGGTCGGTTTTTCCACAACTTTCTCGGAATACCTTTCGCTTATATTTTTCACCTCTAAAAAGGACCTAGGCTCTGGTATTCTCTAGGTAATCGTTGGTAGCCGCAGGTCATTTTTTCATTTTGCTGATTTTCTCACTCACGCATGAAAGGAGCCATCGTTCTAGTTTTTTCTTTTGTTCAGGTTTCTGGTCTACCTCTTACTGTAACTAAATGTTTTGGAATGCTACTCGCAGCAGGCCGAAATTTACGACATAGTGATATGCAGTTATTAGAACTCGAAACTATGGGACCTGGTTCGGTTTTTCATTTCGCCGAATTATAAGTCATACGTTTCAGTGAACCCCTTTTAGGTGCTGTTCCTTCCACTTATTTGATCAATGCCATATGGGATCCACGAATTCACATCTTCGATGTATTGAATACGGAGACTCCTCGAGGTATTTTACCACGAACCACATTTTTCTCGCACTAGTCACTTACGGAGTGGTTGGTTTGTTTCTAGAATCACGTGTATTCCTCACTGTTGCCGCTGACGTCATAATAGCGGAAGCTGGTGAACCTATCCGGTTTCGAATTGAGGCCAAAGCGAGAGTATTTCATCGCGACGAGCGGTTCTACAAACTTCCTCGAGTATCTGTTCGAGAAGGATATTCACTTACTCTAGAGGTATGGTTTCTTGTGATTTCTTCCTTACGACTGCTATGAATGTTGATCATTTGCAGTCGTGCTTTGTTTTCTCAGGTGTAAGTTTCCTGGAGGAATCTCTAAATTGATTGATGATGTGGATATTTTCTTTCATTTCAAATGTTCTTTCGTGGCATTGACGTTACACATATATAAGTATTTAAAGCGTGAAAATCGTTTTCAGTAGTTTTTTTAGTAGTTCTTATAATAGACATTTCTCACGCATTTTCCACAATCTGCTTTTTTAAACCATATGAACTTAGTGGCTTGTGGCATCTCTCTTTCCGCGTTCTGAGTTCCGGTTTCCAGCCGTTTGCCTTTGCTGTGTCGTTCTGTGTTTCATTTTTGGACAGGAGGGTGAAAAAGGAAATCCTCACTGTTCAGGACTGTTATTTGACGATAACTGCCCCATCAGTGACATCTTTCTTGTAGTTATGAGAGAAATACTGTTTTACAAACCAGATATCCCTGAAGGAAGTTTTGAAGTTACTAAAAGAAATGATTATGGCTGAACGCCAAGGCAGAAGTAACGTGCTGGTGTTATACATCGTATGCAGAAATTCCGCGCATTCGGCGTTTGAATGATCATAAAATTCTTTTCCTTCTAGCTACGAATAGCCAAGCAAAACTATGCAGTCACGTATTGCACGAAACTAGGAACCTTTCTCACTTGAAAACAGTCAGTTAACGGAACTCTTTGCTTTTTCTTTGCTTTGTTACAAAAGGCAAAAACTAGTAAGTAATCGGTACTAAGTGGGGTGCCCGCTGCACATCGGCAAGGTATCTTAAAACGGGCAAGTTAGATCAGCCATACCCCGGGGTTCCTTCCCTTGCTTAGTCCACGACCATGTGCAATCTCGGGGCGGGCATCGCTAATTTCCAAGTAATCTTAAAGTAAGTAGTCCTTCCCCCACCCCACCAGACTCGTCTTGTACTCAAAAATGCAATAGAAGTAGTTTCTGTATCCGTCCTGGATATGGTTTTGAACAATCAGCGGATATGCATTATTTATGTTTCTGTGTTTGGTATCCTGGTTTTTGTCATCTTTGAGCCCTTTTGTTCAGTGTATTCATCTTCCGATCTTCAAAAAAGTCCTGACGCCTGATCATAACCCATCGAGAGTGAGATCGCTTTCCTACTCACAAAGAAAGGTTCCCAACTCATGATGAGCTCCTGAGGTGCTATCTTGACAAGATGTAGGACCGTCTGAGCGGAATTGCAGTTAGTTTTTGCTGAACGCTTTTTTAAAGGACGGAGAAAGAGGTGCGCATCAATCATCAACCCCTATGACACCCCCTCGAAATGCGCCTCGGTGGCGCAGTCGGTAGGAGTGCCACCTCATAGGAGCACACCGGCGGGATTTTGAGTTCGAGTCCGCGTGCTGTCAGTGCCTTTACACATATTAGTTTGTTGTTATTACGCTTTCTCATGATCACATGAGTCAATTTTGGACCACGAATGCTTATACAAACAAGACCTTCTATTTGTGCCTTCATATATGATAATTTTTGAACGATGCGTATCTGCACCATATCATTTCTCTGGAAATAAAAAGTATTGCTCTTCCTTTTTAGTCAATAGCTATAGTCCGAAGCGATGAAACAAACACAAGCGCAAATAGACAGGCTTGGTTTGTTGTAAGCACTGATGGTCTAAAATTGACTCCTGTGATGATGAAAAAGCGTAATAACAACAAACTAATATGTGCAAAAATATTGGCAGTACGCGGACTTGAACTCAAAAGTGCATCGTTGTGCCCCTATGAGGCGTCACCCCTACCGACTGCGCCACCGAGGCACATATTGTGTGGTGTCACTTGATTGATGAATGTTGTCCACACGTTTGTACCCCTCTTTCTCCGGTCTTGAAGGAAACGTTCAGCAAAAACTAACTGCAATTCTGGACTCCGCTCACACGGCCCTACATATTGTCAAAATAGTATCGCAAAAGCCAACCATGAATTGGGAGCCATTCCTTGTCAGTCCATTGATTTATTGCTTGTACGTTGAGACTGCAACAACATGAATGTTGAGAACTTGAAGACATGCTCAAGTAATGAGGCATTTTTTGACGTAAACGCTTCCAAACGAACTGGAACAAATGAAGCTACTCAGTCGAAGGAGCACTATCCTTCTTGAGTTTTTTTTTGTGTCTTTATGTAGTACTTACTCTCATCTGACTTCGTCATTTTGTAGTTTGGCGCAAAGCGGCTCGGGAGAGGGGGGAGGTCACCTTGTACCGAGTGGTTATCCCTCTTGATAGGAATACACATGGGTTCCAAATTACAAGAGAAATGGTCTTCCCTAGTTTACCGTTGGGGTAGAACGCACCAATGCTGTGTGAAATTTTAGTTTCGAGCAACAAAGATTGTCGTATAAGGCTGCATTTCATCTCAACTATTTAGGGCCGCCACAAGCCACCTTGCCCACATGGCATATGCTTCGGAAAAGCTTTAAATTAGCTTCCATTTTTCATTTTTTACAATTGGTAGCATACAATTCTTGCTCCATTTTTAAAGGTTAACAGCGGTTCACTTATATTTTCTCACTCAACTTGTTAGGACAGGAGTGATCTCCACGGCAACGATTGTCATCCCCTTGAAAGTTTAATTGAATTACGCGATTCGATTAGCTTTCACTCTGTGTTACAGCGCTCTGAGGACGCTACGAATGGAGAAGCATACAGTAGCTTGTTATTTGTTAAAATGGAATCGGATACGGAACGCATCTCGTCCAAGCAGCGTCTTGGTCGTAGCCCGAGCCGGATGCCCACGCAGTTGATTCAGCCAACCGGGGATGACGAATCTGGTAAATTTCGATGAGTTCTGTTTTTTACACAGCTATTTCTATCGAAGGTGTCCGACTGAATGTTGCACATTATAAGGTCTTTTTAATTCCTTCAGCTTCAGATTCTGATGAGCCACTTCTTTCTGGTTCTGGTAATGTAAGTAAAGATTGCACTGAAGAGCTAATGGAACTATGGACTAAATGTATCGAGGAGTGGAAGAAGAGTGAAGAAGGGTAGGTTTATGGAGTATTAATTCATTTCTTGCTATACTAGGGAATGGTAGTTCATTCTAGGATAGACTTTCTCAACCATAGTTATTTTGCTGTTGGGCGATAAGCGGCTCGGAAGAGGGTGGGGGGGGGGGGGGGTGGTCACCATGCAGGACAGCCTTACACAGTTTTGTATTGTACGAAACCAAAAATTTCACACAGCACCGGTGTGTTCTACCCAATGATGAACTGAGATAGGTCATTTCTGATGTAATTTGGCATTAATGTTCGTGTTCCTATTAAGACAGATGATCACCTAGTACAAGGTGCCCCCCCCCCGAGTCGCTTTGCGCCCGCTCTTTTTCGGCAATTTCTTGTTCTTTGGATGTGTTTTTGCAAAAATGAAATATTGAGTTCTTTTGTTCATAATGGCTATCACTTTAGGTCAAAGCCAGCAATTGTTTCGTCTCTTATTCTGAACGGTATACCAGATGTTTTACGCGGTGAGGTTTGGAGGCTTCTCGCCAAGGTAAGCGTAGTGGCTCTTTTGCCGGCTTATACCCTTCAATTGCGATAAAGTAGCTGTTCCTTGTCTATAATCAGGTTGAGAGAAGGTAGTTTGTCTTTCAACTTCATGACTTCCAAACAACTTGTCCAAAAACATTGAGATTGAGTAAGCTAACCACAGACATAGTCACATCATAACTGTAGAAAAACACCAAGTTTTGCCTCGGCTATGGTAAATCTGCTAATGCGCTCATTGTAACTCATCATGTTCAGTGGTGTGCTATAAAGAAAAGAAAAACCCGGATACACAGTGAGAAAAACGTGCCTAATGAGTACAAATAGAAAGTGTTGCGGTAAAATAACGTTTGTGTGGTAAATTAACTTCACTCGAGAGGTATGGAGGACGTCTCCCGTCCTCCCCCTCACCCCCCCCCCCCACACATCTCTTTAGTCTTCCATCAAGAAACTTGGACGAATTTCCTTTTCACGCATTTGAACTCTTTTCTGTTGAGTAACAAACATTTAGATTCACGGCTCCAAGAGATAGCATAAAATGTTAAGCATTTATATTTTAGGTACACCTCGATCCGGAACTAGTTAGCACCTATCATCTTTTGTTGTCCAAGGTGCCATTTTTTGTCTTGCTTAAAATCGTTCAAGGTTACTTATGCCGGTTTTTTACTCAGGATTGCCCGTCTGAACAAGTGATCTTGAAAGACATCCATAGGACGTTTCCTGCTCATGAAAACTTTAAAGAAGCAGGTGGAGAAGGTCAAGAGTCACTGTACAAGATTAGTAAGGTCCGTTCATCACCTCTCAATACCAGGATTTGTTTTTTTTTTCAAACAAAGTGCTCTTCTAGGCTTATTCTCTGTACGATGAGGAAGTATCGTATTGTCAAGGACTCTCATTCCTTGCAGCCAGTTTGTTACTACATGTGCGTATACTTTTTTTTACTATTGTTTTACTGTAGTTGGTTCTATTCCTCTCTTGTAAAACTGTTTTCGTTTAGATGAATGAAGAACAAGCCTTCTGCACGCTAGTGAAGATTATGTATGACTACCAACTTCGTGATTTGTTTAAGCTTGGGTTCGACTCGTTGCATTTACGGTTTTACCAATTAACGCGGTTATTAAAGGTGAGCATCAGTAAATGAGAACACTGATTTGTCCATGAAAATGCTATTTTTGTGTTATTCTCAGGAGTATGAAAACAGTCTTGCTAGCCATTTGGAACATATTGGTGTGGAAACGCATATGTACGCATCGCAGTGGTTCCT
This sequence comes from Heligmosomoides polygyrus polygyrus, assembly GCA_947396885.1. Lineage (NCBI taxonomy): Eukaryota > Metazoa > Nematoda > Chromadorea > Rhabditida > Heligmosomidae > Heligmosomoides > Heligmosomoides polygyrus. The sequence continues at coordinate 86,154,831 of OX377206.1, forward strand.
CACTTTATTTACTGCGAAATTTCCTTTACAAATGGTGTTCTTCATTATAGATCTGTTTCTCAGCGAGGTTTGTTGATTGGAACGTTTCCTTAACTGGGCATTGCTCTTGGACATTTTCTTCGTTCTTTGTTATTTTTTGACGGCCTACCGGCCACCAAACGTGATTCGCACCAAACTTTGAAAGCAAAACTTGGACATTTCCCTTTCGACCCCATGAGAGAGGAAAATTGGGGTCGCTTGTTACGGGATGGGTAAGATAAAGTACTCAAAGCGGTTGACATGAGGCTTATTTCCCGCCCGCGTATTCGTGCAATTCCCACTCCGGAAGGTCTAATCTGCAGACAAAATGGATATCGGTCGGTTATTCGGTCAACGGATACTGTTAACTTGTTTTAAATACTGTCTGGATTCCTTCACACTGGAGAAATTCCAGTGAGGGGTAGTAATTCTTTCGAGGAAATAGACGCGAGACTCTCACCCCAGTGGATCAAATTTGTGTCAAAATCCGCAACCCCTACCGAAAAGTCGATATCATCAACCGATATTGGTCGCCCGGTCGAATCTCTCCATCCGATTTTTTTTTCAATCTGACTATTTTCTGCCAATCTTTGCCCATTTTCATTGGTTGCGGTTGAAGGTAAGTCTCACATGTTCGACACGTTTCACAGGTTTGTGACACACAAACACACCCACGCACATACGAACTAAGCTTTTATATTAGTAGGATATTTATTCTCTAATGATGTGGGTGGAGAACTAGATTGGTGAAGCAGAAGTATTGTGGAAGTGCAAAAACATTTAACGGAAGCTTAGCTAGCTGTATCATACTTGATCACTTTCAGGGGATGAATACAATATTTCACATTTCTCTCGCCTTGCTACACGATGCTGCTGCCGATCTGCTTCAGTTAGATTTCGAGGGAGCTCTGAAGTATGTTCCTGTTGTCGAATTGGTGCACCAATTTCGATTGGACCTCAATTTTCGGTTGTGTTTCCAAATAAAAATACTCAGCAACCAAGTTTCAGGTACTTCCGAGTCACACTTCCTCGAAAATATAGGACGGAGGCCAATGCGAAAGCACTGATCCATCGCGCTGTGGAATTCAAGGTGGGAGTATCATTCTTTCTATTTCTGACGCACTTGATCGTTGGGCTGTAGAAAGTTTCCCGGGAGAAAGCAAATAATATTAGGTTGTCCCATAAGTCCTTGCAGTTTCTTTTTTCAACGATCCACTGCAGATTTCGCCGGCGGTCTCTTGCATAGCGCTGCATAGCTTTCGAAAGAAAATGATTTGCTCTATCAGAACATGTATTGCATTTCTTTTTTCATCGTGGATTTTGTCAATTTTTAGGTCGTTGAAGTGAAAAGTGAAAAAGTGAAAAAGTAGCCATTTACGCACTTGTTCTCTCCGTTTAGGTTTGTAATTTTTTTTGCGCAGTTTTTTATAGCATTTGGAAGACAATCTTCTGTGCTACAAGAATATGTATTAGTTCTATTTGCTCATTTGTCCTTTATTGATTTTTAGGTCATCAGATTGGGACGTCCGACTTTTCCGCCCGAATTTTTACCAAAACTCCGGTTCTGTGGTTGGACTTTTTTGCTTGGTGTTATAGGGCGTTCGAAAGAGGATAACTTGCTCAGTAAGAATTTGCGTCGCGTTTATTGGGTCACGCTGATTTCTGTCGATTATCAACAACTGAAGAAGGAGAAGCAGTTGTTGGTGAAGACGATTTTTCTCTTTTTGGCATTTTGTTGATATTGAATAGAAATCAATAAACGCGACACATATTCTTATAGAGCAGGACATTCTCCTTCGAATGACATATGACATCAACACAAAAAGTCCAACCACAGAGCAGGAGCTGTCGGCAAAAATAACCATCCCCCTTCGGACGTCCCAATTTGATGACCTAAAAATCAATAAAGGACAAATGAGCAAATGGCAACAACACATATTCTTGTAGCACAGAACATTGTCTTCCAAGTGCTATAAAAAACTGCGCAAAAAAATTACAAACCTAAGCGGAGAGAACAAGTGCGCAAATGGCTACTTTTTCGCTTTTTCACTTTCCACTTCAACGACCTGAAAATTGACAAAATTCATGATGAAAAAAGAAATGCAATTAATGTTCTGATAGAGCAAATCATTCTTTTTCGAAAGCTATGCAGCGCTATGCAAGAGACCGCCGGCGAAATCTGCAGTGAATCGTTGAAAAAAAAACTGCAAGGGCTTATGGGGCAACCTAATATATCTCGGACTTTGGCATGTGTTGCAGGTACTCTGCTTGTGTAGGTAATAAAAAGGTGTAGGTAACATCTGTGTTGCAAAGTTTGACTAAGCTTACGAGTTATAGTTTTTCGCCATACCCAAGAGCTATATTCTCGGTCTCTGGTCTCTTTTCTAAGTTTTTAAAATTTCCAACCCAAACCTGGATCTTTTCCTTTTTGCAGTGAAGTAAACTGTAGCTGCTGTGGAACCTGGAATTATTTATTCTGTTTCAGCTGAAACATAAACGGTTACTGAAGTACGAGCATGAATACCTTGAAATGAAAGAACGAGAGCGCGAGAATGAAGATCCTCTGGTGAAGCTGCAGGTATGCTGAGACCTTAGAGTGTTTCTCTTTATTTAATCACAATGTGTATTGTTGCGTAGCGATACTTAAACTGTGTATGTTATGATGATAGTAGTGGTTTGGTGTTGTTCGGTAACTGTGGCTTATGTCAGCTGGTTGTTTGCAGAGGCCTGACACAGTGCTACCACTGCGCTGATAAGGGGTGCTTTTGCTATAACGACCCACGCTTAAGATTGTTTTTGGTCTGAAACGGAGTTTCGTTTGGGCGAGAAATCGGAACAACGAATGCAATGCTTTGGGACAAATAATATTTCGAAACTAAATTGCTAAAGTCAGTCGCAGCGTTAGGAATCGGGAGCAAATCGTTTGACCATGGTGCCCCATAGTGTCAAAAAAGTGTGGATATGTCATTGTTGTATTCCTGATGATTAAGCTTGTTCTCAGAGATGATATCATCATGTTAAACCGGGTGTTGAATCAAAGGGAATGGTAAATGGCAAGGTTGTAATGGTGCATAGCTCGAAGGTTCCGAAGTTTGTTAGCAAGAAAGTATATTTCCTATGTGTAGTTTCCAAGAATGCTGTGCTTTTTGGTTCTAAGAATGAAATCCAGTCGACCTTGTCCAACGAATATTTGATATGCAACGTATTCAGCAGAGTATTGCAGGCATAGTGGAGGCTAGGGGTCAGAGGTTAGTCCTGTACTAGCCGTTGTGTTCATGTCTATGGTTGAAGCAGCAGTCCTAACATAATTCTTACGCGGGAGCAGCTTACGGAAAATTACTTGCTTTTTAGGACTAGATGGTGCCGTAAGTTGACTAACAAGAACATCATCGCATACATCCGCTGCGCTCATTCTCCGCAGATGGTTGAAATAAGTGATTCTGATCGTGCCGTCGTTACTCACCCATTCCTAGCCCTCAAATAGTCTAATTTTATCGGTCGAGGTTCCAAAAAGTGATACTCGTGATCAACATTGCAAATAGCAGTATTGTCTCCGTCTTCATGTAACTTAATCCTTGTGTATGGCTACACGAGAGCGCTGCATTATCAATACCGGAACAGATTTCACGACAGCAGTAGCAGTGCTCATGAGCTTTGAGAAAGGTCGCAAGTATGTTAAAAGGCTCGCCTTCGTGTATTTTTAAAAATAAATTAGTTCCCTGTGAAGCATTGTGAGGTTTGTAAATGCGGCGCTGTCGTAAACAATAAACTTTAAAGGTCGCTGAAACCAAACGGTGGATTTTCTCGTTGAGCCACGGTCTGCTCTCCGTGCCACTGCTGCGAATAGTTTTACTATAATTTTCTGCTGGTGTTCCTATATCTTTCATGCTTCTCTTGACATGTTTTTTTATTTCTGGTAGCTCCTCTACCTTCATTTTTATTATGCATCTAATGCATCATCATGATTTGCAAAATGTCTAGTTTGATTTCAAAAGCGTAAAGCTTTCTTAAAAGACTGACCAATTTGATTTGAAAAGCGTCCAGTTTGACGTGACAAAGCCAGTGTACAGAAACCTCCGTCGAAGTCGCCAGAGTACACGGTAAACATATATTATCATTACATTTCCGTGAATTATTCTTCAATGCTTTGTCCTGTCGTGTGTATTCTTCAAAAATTTCACAGACACTATTTTTTCTAGGTGAGGTCTCTTTTGAAGAGCGATGTTGAAAATGTTTGTAAGGTCTAGCAGCACATGTTTTTAAAGATAGAACATCACTTTGTTCACGTTTTATTACAGGTGATATTCTGAGTGCAAACGTTCCTCACTTTATCGAAACGTTCAAAAAAAAAATCTTATGAGCGCTTGAAGTTATGAGTTCAGTGGTCCAAAACTAAGAAAAATTTTTACTGGTCTGACGCTGCAGTCATATTCACTCCTTCATATACATATTTTTGTTTCTGGTCGACGTCCAGCATCAATAGGAGTCCGAGTTAGTTTACTGCAAATCCACCTTCCCTCCTTCTCTTATTGTTGAGGAGTATTTTGTTTGATTTTTCTCTATGGGCGCATGCGGATTTGAAATCAAACCAATGATTTCCTTTTCATTACTGCTTTGTATTTAATTTATTTATTTAGTATGAAACCGTCAGTTCTTGCTGAGAGCAGCAACAATTTTCCCATGAATTCATCCAGGATGTAACAATTTTTATTTGGCTGTTTGTGTAAACGCCTCTCACAATGGGTTCTGCATTGGCAAATTAAGGCCGCCACAGACTTCTGCGGCGCCGCTCGGCGGCGCCGCTGGAGGCTAGCTCTGCGTCTCTGCCCTATGGTTAAGCATAGGGCAGCGGCGCCGCCGAGCGGCGCCGCAGAAGTCTATGGCGGCCTTTAGACTCCTCTGCATCTGTGCTGTTTAGCCGCCTGCTAGAGTCACCGTTTCAGTATATGTTATGAATTTTGACTGGCCTTCCATCCAACAATGATACCTCAGAACCACTTAGAGTTAGTATAGTATTGCTAAACAATGCCCGCTAACTACAGTAGAAGCCAAAGTCATCGTTCTCATTGACGTGTTCATTTAATACTATAATTCTGCCGCTTCGCTTAACTTTTTACTAGCTCGTTTTACAGAAGGAGAATGCACGACACTGTGATACGATTCTACGACTGGAGCGTGAAAATGACGATCTAGCGCATGAATTGGTTACAAGCAAGATTGAGCTGCGGCGGAAATTGGATACTGTAGAGGTATTCTGTTGCTCTTTTTTGTTTCTGACGTCTATTCTGCAATGGAATTTGCTTTACTCTATCGGATAAGCATCTACTATGTAATAACAATTAGTAGTTTTGGTAGTTATACTTTTCTTCAGGACCAAGTCGAAACTTCGGCGAACACTATTGAGAGGATAACGAGGCAGAATGAAGATCTTGCAGAGGAGAACCGGAACCTACAGAAAGAATACAGCCAGGTAATTTTCTTTATTTGAGGTCCGTTTTAACGAAAATAGAACTAAAGAAATGTTCCGTGAGATCGTTGTTTCCTGCCCACAAGAACACTTCAGTAACTAGTTGCAAAACTAAGCTTAAGTCTTCGCTTTCCCAGCAAAATTTCAGTCTAGGACGAAATCGCGTAGGCATGCTAGCTCTCACTTTGTCCTGTGCTGGTGTCTCCTGAATGTTCTATCTTGTTTCCGTCTGTTTTCTTTCTTCCGTGCAACTGATACTGATGCTGCGTCTTCATTTAGTTGAAAGAGATGTACCGCAGAGAAGTGTCACGACTTGAAGAAGACGCTGACAGAGCCAGCAAGTTGCTTGCCGAATACAAGCTTCTGTTCTCTCAAATGAGTCGCAGGTGTGGAGTTGTTGTATTAGTTTTTTTCAAGCATCCAACTTATTGATTTATTTTCACTGCTTAAGATGCGACACTGAACGTGAGCAGTTCCAAACGCAGAAACGAGCAATCATTGTGGGTGATGCTTTTTGCTCTGTTTCAACTAATCCTTTTGGTTACCATTTGATCCTGATTTCATAGTTTTTGTAATTCTTATAAATGAGGTAGTGTAGAAGAAAGCTTGCCAGGTGTTGCCCTGGTCAATGCTATCGTTTTAGTCCCGGATAGCGACGTGCAACAAGTGCTGGCCAGCTGTAGAGGAATGGGAGGCTAATCGTAGCCCTGCCCGCGCACCTCAAGATGGACCTGATCTTCTTTCACAACTGGAGGAGAGAGAGGCACACGTCAAGTATGTTTTCTACTAATTGAATTGACTTTCAATTCTGAGGTCAAGAAGAGTGCTCAGTTAGGGGCCAGTCGCTAAAAAAATAGCTAAATCTGTAGGTATTCTTTGAAAGAAGAAGTTTTATCAAATATGGCGTTTTAGTTTTCTACTAGTGATTAAGTGCGACAAACTTATTGGAATTGCTTTCTTCTTAAGTGTGCAGACGGAGCCGATTTGATCCTGTTAACATACTGTTTTTGATTCTGGTATTAGTTATTTCGATCCTGTATTTTTCAGAGCTCTTGAAATAGACCTTGCGCAAACAAAGCTGGCACTTGTGGAGGCGGAGTGCAAGAATCAAGACCTCACGCATCAGATGATGACGCATAGTGAAAGTGACGGGAAGCGGTACGTTCAAATGCAACCTAATATTTATTTTTAATGCAGAGAAATTCACTACGTATATCTTTATACAAACTTTTTCAAAAATGCATGCTCCCTATAAAGGGTCATTAAACTCTTGCTCCCTTTGGTGAATATTTCCGGGTTTATTGAAAACCAAAAGGCAAACAACTGAATCCGTTTTAGTATGTTATACTCTGGTTGAGTTATATCGCTGGTCGGTATGTGGCATTGTTGATATGAATGGTGGTCCTGTCTTAACATTAAGCCACATGCCTCACATTTTGAAGAGCCATCATTGAGATCTGTTGTCCCTAGTTTTGCTGTTTCAAGATTTCGGTTAAAAAGAGATATAGTTACAATTTCATTACCGTTCGAGTGGCAGATACACGTTGAAAGGCGTCATGTATTCTCTCGGTTTAGGTGGTTGAAGAAAACGATATCTTCACTGCGAGAAGTCGGTTCTTCGCTGAAACAGCATGAACGCTCGCACAGCATAGTTTCTGTAACGGACCAGTGATTGTTCACTGTGCTCGACTGTGAATGTGAGCAAAATGGTGAACGTTCGCAGAGGATTTTATGGATTTTGAAGATGTTTTGAGTGCTGGCATTCGAAATCTAACTTTCATGGTCTTTCGAGTATTTATTTATCTGGTTGTGCATAATTCCCCATTTGTGAGCAGAATATCTTTTGTGAATAGTTTGAAGTGCAAAATGTTGTGGTCCATGTATATACATAGCATCGTTTTTGTGATATGTACCAGTGTTTCTTTTCTTAACTTTAAGGGTTTCAAACCCTTGTGAAATTTTAAATTCCACGACAGCCTATTGTTCCGTGATACATTCGAACTGTTTGTATGGGTGTGCTAGCGTTCGTAATGAGCTGGATGGTGTACATGGAGTTCGGCGTTCAAGTTCAAGTACAGTGAAGCAGTCTCGTCATATTGGGTGGTGCACACGCTGTTGGACGAATCAGGGCATGTCTCTAGATCTACCCAAGTACCAGTCACAGGTTCATGCTCTCACTACCGTTGTTTTCCAGAAAGGAGCAAAATTGTACAGTTCTTTAAATTTGGACTAGTACGCGCTTTTTGAACCTATGCTTTTAGCTGCTATTGTTCCCTCAATCAACACAATGTTAGGGTGTATTTCTTATGGTACTACACAGTGCAGGTTTATTGGTGAAGTGACAGTGGCAGATAGGCAGTAACATTGCTAATCTAATTTTTTTTCGTAGCCTCAAAAGATTTGATGTTGAAATTCATGCATGTTATCTAGTACGCTGGACGTTATTTATTTATTTTGTACGCGAAAAATCACGCAGGGTTAAAACAAATTGACAAAAGGAGTGTGATAAAGAATATGATGGGCCGTGTAATGATAAGTAGAGGCCTCAGGCATAAACAGGAAGCCATTTTTTGTTTATTTAAGGCGTAGATCATAGCCTAACATAAGCGAATAAGCGAATAGCGAATGAGGAGAACAAACGAGCAAACTTCTGTGTACAATTAGTAGTAGTAATGGAAATTAGGCAACCGTCAACAGAGAAAGCGCTATATCATATTGCTGGAGTTCAAGCAGCAATAGGACGTTTACAGGCTTGCACAGACAGCTTCTTCAGGTCGTCATACTTCTCAAGTAACAAAATGAGCTCCTTGAGAATCCTGTGGGTAGTAATGCTTGTGTAACCACAGTCACGCTATTATCCTTAGCTTTCCACAGATTCTAGCTTGGCGATTTCATGCTCGTTGGACCGAACCCCCACTGGTACCATATCCAAGTATAGCTCTGCAATATGCTTTGTGGGCGAGTGACATGCTTGTGATTGAATTTGTTTTTAATGACGTCACTATGGTATACACAATCCGATCCCTTCTCTTTGCAATCAATTCAGAATGTTCATTGAAGAACAGTGTTGCGTCTAAAATGAATCGTATGTCGCGTGAAGTAGCTGTACTGCCAAGATGACTTTACGCACCTGCCTTGTCGTCAACCTTAGGGCGGCTTCTCATGTCTCGACGTGAAGGCGTCTAGGCACAAAATGTTCGAATACTCTGAGATATCGTACCACTAGCCGGTAAGAACTGGTTGCTGAACCCAAGTGTTACGGTTGTTATTTCAAATTTATGCTCTGTCCGCTGCTCACATAAAGCTGATACTGGATTATCGTCGAGAAGTCTCCTCAAGGGAACATATTCTTGAAAGGCAACAGACGATCAAATCACATATCCATCATCCATGCACTACATCAGATTTAGATGAACGTCGTTTCTGTCGTGAGCTTGATGATCGTGGCCATACTTTACTTCGTTGTCTTTCGGTGGTAGTAAGAAGGACACTCGCGGTGTCATTCTTCGCGTTCATCTGAATGGTTCCATTTGAATTTCATTCATTCACGAAGTTCATCGACATGTATGCGAAGCTTTTTGGTGGCCGAAGCTGCGCTTTGTCGGTATTGATCACCGTATCATCCTCATCGTTCATGTAGTCTATCCATCTGCTGTGTTTAACACATATCCACTTGGTCCTAACCTAAGTCGGTTCCTGATGTATAGGGGACCGTAGACCTCATGTATGCTGCTCAACTTGTCACTGACCAACTCTCACAGGGCCATCCATCTTTGCAATGCCGCATCATGTTCTAGCTCACGCTGCAGAATTACACACTCGACAGCAGACTGCAGAAGGGCACCTCTTCTACGGTTCTATGGCATGGTCGAGTTGCCCTTACAGAATCTGGCTCTTAATGACCCAGCTCTAGCAGATCACGTCACAGATTGAATCAGACGAGCTCACCATCTAGTTTCAATTGTTTTTGTTATTCACTACGCCAAAAGAAAATGCGTACCCCTCTAGGCTGTGAGTGCTGTGTGGTCCAGTACAACTGTACAGTCGACCAGTGTAGAGTATAATATGGAGTTTTACGGTGTTTGTGACATGGTGACGTAATGACTCACGGTCTACTTTGGAGAAAACTCTTCTTCATCGGTGGCATGTGCCGTTCAAGTTCACGTTGCGAGGCCTAGCTTATGGTCAAATGTCGCTCGTGGCGGTGCCTGTTGCTACTTGCGCGTAAATAATGCGAACCACCTTCATAAAATCCCGTTTGTTGTCCAATATCACGGTCTGTACGACAAGGCGAGATCACCTTCAGGAGCTGACTAGATGGTCCAATGGTCGCAATGTCGTCTGTTGCTACCATCGTATAGATAAAATGAATTCGCAATATGAATCTCTACCCGCGTAGCATTGGTCCCGAACCAGAATCTTTGGAAGACATCCTTTTTGAGAACGATGAAAGTGGAGGGGCATGTTGTATGAAAGTGGTTATGCGTACCTTTCTATTTTCGGCCAGAAGAACATCAGCTGCCTAGATAACTACTCAGTAGCAGTGACGTTGGAAAGAGAGAACAACAAGAGACTGGAAAGGGATGACTCTGCAAGGGAAAGGATTCTGGAGAAGATGAACTGCTGAAGGCGGACAAGAGCAAGAAAGCACGTGTGCGCACGACGATGAAGCTCAATACTGGGTTTTCGAACGGTTGGTGTCGAAGCGTGCGATATGACGCCCTTCTTGCGCTCGAGCGAGGAAGAGCACGCTGGTACGCGAAGGGACGAGTAGCGACGTTGCTGCCTTCTGGAGCAGTTCGGTGATCCACGGAACGACATGGGGATACAGGTAATGCCCTACCAGACCAGGCTACGTGTCTACTGCAAGTGCTGTCGCCGTCGCAGCCAGGTAGGGAGCGAGGAGGGTGTGCACACTTTCACTGCTGCAGTGCAGGTGGCAGCGACCGCAGTGGGGATGAGCTCGGACATGTATCACTCCGCACTCCGCCCCATTTCACTGCTCACTTCCTACTGCAAAGTGTGCACGAGGGCAGAAGCGCCGAAGATTCACGCCATAAAGCCTTGGTATGTGAATACGGAGGGACAATGAGCTGCCGCAGCTAGTCAGGGTTTGGCGGTGTGGGACGAGTGGCCAAGCGTAGGGTCCTGGCACGATGGTTGTCCATCCGCGGGAGTGTCCGCGAGAGTATACCAGGATCCAGAACATCACGATTCCGTCTGCTGGCTCTCGGAACCTTTTACATTCGTCCGCGGGAGTATACCAGGATCCAGAACATCACGATTCCGTCTGCTGGCTCATTCGGAACTTTTTACATTCGTCTACGGGAGTGTCCGCGGGAGTATACCATGGTTAGCCGGCTGGTTATTTTAGTCGCGTAGCTACGAATGTAGAATGTTCAAAACTGGCTCCTTTGGAACATTCTATATTCGTGGCTAGGAGACTAGGTAACTAACCGGCTAACGTCTTTAGTGTAATAACGATTCCGTCTGCTGGCTCCTTCGGAACTTTTTACATTCGTCTACGGGAGTGTCCGCGGGAGTATACCATGGTTAGCCGGCTGGTTATTTTAGTCGCGTAGCTACGAATGTAGAATGTTTAAAACTGGCTCCTTTGGAACATTCTATATTCGTGGCTAGGAGACTAGGTAACTAACCGGCTAACGTCTTTAGTGTAATAACGATTCCGTCTGCTGGCTCTTTCAGAACATTTTACATTCGTCGGCGGGAGTGTCCGCGGGAGTATACCATGGTTAGCCGGCTGGTTATTTTAGTCGCGTAGCTACGAATGTAGAATGTTTAAAACTGGCTCCTTTGGAACATTCTATATTCGTGGCTAGGAGACTAGGTAACTAACCGGCTAACGTCTTTAGTGTAATAACGATTCCGTCTGCTGGCTCTTTCGGAACATTTTACATTCGTCCGCGAGAGTGTCCGCGGGAGTATACCATGGTTAGCCGGCTGGTTATTTTAGTCGCGTAGCTACGAATGTAGAATGTTTAAAACTGGCTCCTTTGGAACATTCTATATTCGTGGCTAGGAGACTAGGTAACTAACCGGCTAACGTCTTTAGCGTAAAGTTTAGTATATGTTTAGTGTAAATAGTATAGTATTCCAATTTATCTTTTCTTATATTTGCCTAAGGGTAGGGACGAAACGACTGTAAGATTTTTCATTGTGTTGTATTGTTTTAGTTACATTGAATTTAGCGAATAGCATCCCTAAAATGTGTATCTCTATAAGCTTTTCCACTTCCTCTTTTCTACTGCTTCACCCAACAGCCGTTATGTGGGCTTCCATGGGGTGACGGACCTAGTAGGATGGTATCCGGAGCGTTATCTCTCTTGACTTGCAGTGTAGGCGGGTCACTGCTAGTTTCCCATTAAGTTACCCACTCGTCGAACCCATGGCTCTGCCTTTTCTCTTGATTTATTTGTATCGTCTGGAGCTTGTTAATTTAATTTTGCACCTACCAACTATATCATAACACGCTAGGTCGAGTTGATTGTGCTTCCTTTTGTGCATTGTGTTCTCCACATGCATGCGAGCGAGATATGAATATCCGAATATAACTCATTCCGAGCGAATTCATATCGCGCAGTATCGAGATCTGATTAATTCGCATGAGTGGTTTGGTTGCTATAGAGGCAAGTGGGCCACTATCTTCAGCAGTACCATGCGTTGGTCAAATTCGGATAGGGAACCTGGCTAGGAGTGTCATGTCGTCCGTGCCGTCTGTTTGGGGATCTTCCGTAATACCGTAGCTTGCTGACTATGTTCACAATCCAGAGGCTGATTGGGGGTCTAATGTCGTTCATGTCGCGCGTCGGAAGAACGTATTGCTGTGGCATGATCAAATTCATGTCGCAGAACCTGTCAAGAGTTCTGCGACAACTCTTGACAGGTTCTGCGACAATATTGTGGATAGTCCCGCAGTGTTGCTACCGGCATGTCGTTGATCGGATAAGGAGACGAATCGAGGAGTAGGATGGATGGTTATTCACTCAATCATTGTCAATTAGGTGACGATGCCTGAAAGTATAGGCAGATCACAAGGCACGAAGTCCATAATTACCAGTCTGAAAGTTTTTGAAAAATCTGCACCCTAACATGGATTTCGCCGTAGTCAAGACGGTGTGGGCGTGTCTAATGCCTAGTAGTGTCGTCCGGTGAACCATACGTGTAGTTAAAGCTGAGCACTTCAATGCTAACAGGCTGAAGATGTTCTGGCAAGCTCCGTAGTATGGATAGAATCATGTGAATAATTTTGATGAACTATGCAAGATAATAAAGTAAAAGTGAAAAGTTTGTTTTGCGAGACGAGCCTTGAGGACGACAATAGTATGTGGATGTCAAGCTCCGTCAAACAGAAAACTGAAGAGTGGAAGAAGAAAGAATGAAGGGAATACAACTGAAACGTAGATGAACGGCGAGTGAAGGGATGATAGTGTACTGGAGAGGATTCAGTAATTATGATAGTTTACCAGAGAATGTAAGCGCGCGAACGCTACGGGTAGTTTCTTTAATTTTTTAAAGCCATTTATAAATAAGAATATCTGCATGTCGTTGCGTGTTTCATGTTCTCACATGTCTGAAGATGAGCATATAGTTCTAGGGAGAGATTTTTTTGCTTTGGCTTCTTCCTCCAGTGATACCGCTCGATCAGGGCTTTGGTATAGGGTTCTGTTGAAAACATTTCCCTGCAGAGTTTATTGTTGAGGAACACTAAACGTGCAGTTTTGAAGCGTGTTTTGCTAGAATTTCGTTGGACCACACCTTGTCGCTTGTTCAGGAGAAATAACGCTAAGAAGAGTAAACATGTGTGTGACTGGTAATTGGGTCAAACGATAGTATTTTCTTTAGTTTAGTTGAACTCAACATAGATTAGATCTGTAATTACGCAGTCAGCCGCTTTTACCCTTGAGGAAGACTTGCTGGAAAACTTCTTTGCTCAGATGCTGATTGTATTTTAAGGCATACGCTGTTTTCCTGGTCGTTGCTAATTTCTATCGTTAATGTGCGTTTGTGTTGTTATTCCGAGTATGTAGAAACGTTTTCAGTTCATTATGCTCTTTGTGGAAGTTTTATTAGTAGTGATTGTGTGTCTGTGTATCATACAGTGTCAAACAATAAACATGACATTCTAGTACTTCCTGCTGTTGTGTTTAGTAAACCAATTCCTGGTGAGCAGCACAGAAACATGGCCCCCGAGTGGGCGGCTGATCGAGCTGTGATAATGGAGTTGAGTTCTTCTGAGTTTTTCAATGAACCGTCAGAATTGATTTTTCATTGTTGTCCAATAGTCGATCAGGCTAATAATCTATTTTTTTCCAAATTTCGTACAGTCGAGCGATCGAATAACCCGACTTTTTGGAACCATATTTTGTATAGCGGGATAAAGGAATAACTAGTTCTTGGACCCTCGAATAATGGAACGTACGAATAACTCGACTTCTTGAATAAAGATTTTTCGAGCAAACGACGAAATTGTTCGTAAGGGATATCGAAAGAACGATTTTCGGTAGTCGATCTCGTCCAAGAGAAGTGTTTGGGTACTCCAACTCGTACTTGATCCTTCGTATCAAGTGATTATGTGCTGCATAACAATAATTATCCAGCACCGATCGGTCAGCGGCGTTGTGATTGACTTCGGATAAGCCTATGTTATACTTCGGCGACGTTGTTGTCGGCGACGTCGGCGACAGTGTTGCGCGGGCTGCTGGGCACTGCGTAGCACCCGCTCAACACTGTCGCTTACGTCGCCGACAACAGCGTTGCCAAAGTCTAACATGGACCGTAGACAGAATTTTGATGTTAACCGATTACTCTTGAAAGGAAATTGTAGACTGCTGGAATGGAACTGTGCACCTTCAGAATCTAAACTGACGTCTTCCAAATGAAAGTAGACACTCAATAAAGAGTCAAAACAAATGTCTAACATCTCAAATCTCATTCCAACTTATTTAATTAAAGGTTCAAAAAACTCGCTATTGAAATTCGAGGTTCTTTCAGAAGTTATGGTTCGCCTATCCCATGATGTGAATATTAGCTGAAATGATTTTTCATTGAATTTCATTTTTCACTTGTATTTTTTTAAAGCGTACCTTTAAGGAAATTGTAGACTGCTGGAATGGAACTGTGCACCTTCAGAATCTAAACTGACGTCTTCCAAATGAAAGTAGACACTCAATAAAGAGTCAAAACAAATGTCTAACATCTCAAAATTCATTCAAACTTATTTAATTAAAGGTTCAAAAAACTCGCTATTGAAATTCGAGGTTCTTTCAGAAGTTATGGTTCGCCTATCCCATGATATGAATATTAGCTGAAATGATTTTTCATTGAATTTCATTTTTCACTTATATTTTTTTTAAAGCGTACCTTTAAGCCCAGGAATACAGCAATTTTCTTAGAGCGTGGCACTAGTTCGCGCTTCATTTGACTGATAGGAAAAGTTATTGAGTATGATCGAAGCTACGCACCAAACATCAGACAAATTCAAAGGAGTTGATACTAAACCGTCGAAGATTTGTTACAATATTGTAACAGCAGGTGTTTGGTTTGTTGTAGAAGGCGTCCGCTTCGATGTTGAAGGTGTTCAGTTCTATTTTAGAAGTGCCAAATATGAGATAGAAATAGTGCAAGTATACGTGCACTTCTTATATCATTCTCAAAAAGGACGACTTTTTCGTTATCGATCGAATTTGTTCGAAACGTTGTCTGAACTCAGTCAGTTCTAGAACGCAGGAACTCTGGTGAATGACTAGCACTGTCCCTTGTCCTACAATGAAGTGGTGGTAGATGTAGGGAATTTGCTGGAGAGCACGACTGTCTCGTCTTTAAATGACCAGGCATACTATCACCGACTACACGGACTGTCGTCTAATTGCATGCTTTAGCACCCGGTAAAAATCTACGATCGCATGCGCTGTACTCGCGCTGCTGTCCAGCTGAACACTAGTGATTCAGTCCGACCGAATGTCAATTCGAATGCATCTTTGCCGGACATGCTGCCTTGCCGTAGCTAGCCTTTGAAGAAGTTGGTGCTTCATCCTTTTCAGACAAGTGTGACACCTATTCGCCGACCCCGGAGGGATGGAAGGTTGGTTGGGCTGGGCGAGGTATCCGAACCGGGAAATTGGAATTGAGTTCACGCAACAGTCGGCACCTTCTCCGACAGTGCTACCAAACACTTTCAATTATGTGTTGGATTGAAACATAAGTCCTTTGACATAAATGGACCCCGTGACGAACTGGGACTAATGAAGAAGGAGAACAAGAAGAAGACGCAAGTCCTGTGACAAGTCCTTTGAAGCACAGAACATTTGATTTCGACATATTTGAACAAGAGCAGCGAGTTGTAAACGAACAAACGGTCCAGTCTTCTTCAGAATGCGCAAGGCGGGGCATCGAAGAACACCTTGGGTCAGGCAGGCGAAGATGCGACTTGAAAAATATTTATCGACCATGCATAAACACTTACATGAAGTTGACATTCGTTGCAAATAATGACTATGACTGTAGGTTTTACTGAAGGTACAACAGGTGCATACTTTCGTAAAGTTGAAGTTGTTCTATTTTCGAATGATAAAATCTGGCATTTAATAGAATTCAACACATTTCGAGGCATGGCAGTTACGGCGACGTCGGTAACGACTAAACTGGGGATACACCTATGGCTAGTGCATATGGGTTCTATGAGGTGACATGAATTGGAGGGTTTGAGAAAGAGGTGTTGTGGAGGGATTGGATTCGAACTCATTTCCTCACTATAACAAAGCTTTTCGGGCTCTAAGCGACTTCACTCGTAGTATAAGGGGCATTTAGGATTTTTGGGCATCTTTTTAAGCCGTTACAACGATGTTTAGTTGCGATCAAAACTCTAGTGCCAGACGGAACTCGAACTCTTGCTGAACGGGCGGGGATGTTCTACACCATTACACCACCGGCGTCCACATCTCGTGGGACCGATCAGCACTCACCCGTATATCGGCCGGCCTCTGATCTATCCTAGTGGGGGGTGGGGAGGGGCACATAACTAAAAATTAGGCAACAAATTAACTTGGGATTCATTGAGCAGGTTTAAGAGGACAAAATAGGGCCCAAGCTGACAAAATTTACAAAAAATTACAACAAAAAAATCACCACGGTTGTAAAGCTATGTGCGCCCCTCACCATGATGGATCCTGGTTATAACACGTCAGGCGGGGTGTGCACACGGTATGCGGGTTTACATGCCCCCTCACTACGACAGATCCTGGTTATAGCATATCAAGTGGCGGTCAACTGTGCTTGAATACGCTTCACCCGTCGGGACGTCTTCACAACCTCGGCTATTTGTTTTTTTTTGCTTGTTTATGCGTTTCCTTCTTTGCATTGTGGGCCCTATTCTGTCTTCTAGAAGCCTAGTCAAAAAATGAAAATTGAATCATTTCTATCAAGACCCTAAGCTTGACCGTTTCCATGCTTGTATCAGCTGCTGGCTCATACGGGTGAGTGTTGATGGGTCCCATGAGAAGTGGAAGTTATGTTTGATCAAACAGCTCTGGTGGTGCAATGGCGTAGAGCACTCCCGCCTGGTCAGCCAGAGGTGTAGGTTCGACTCGCGCCTGGCGCTGGAGTTTTGTTCGCAAAAAAACATCGTTGTAACAGCTTTCATCCTCGATACCAGCCACTTGAGGCTTAAGAAAACTGAATTAAATTGTTGCATCCATGTTTAGCCTGTAGCTGCGAACAGATTTTCGGAGGCGCCAAATGCCTTCCTTGAAATTGCTGGAAGGAAATCACTTTTCAGAAGTGCTTCTAAATGCTAGAATAGAACATTATTTAATGGAACCAGCTTAAATGCCGCTCCCCCACAACGCTTCTTAGACAAGTCTGCATGACATCAGTGGTAGATAAGAATGGACTAGTATTATCACGTACTCACTGTGCTTCAACTAATGTGGTTTTGAGTTAATCGACAGTGAAGAGTTTCAAGTCCGCAACAATATAGTTCTGAAGGTGTTCAGACAGAACATCTGCTATATCATAACCCGAGAACGTACTGAAGTGTGCAACGAATGAGATCAACAAGAGTGAAGGAGGATAATGTAGGACGGATGATGTTCCACGCTACATCGCTCATCCTTAGCGAAGCATATAACGAACGATTTCCATCGGCAGCGGGAAGATTATCGTCGAGTTCTTCTCAGCACTGAAATCACATCGCTTACACTTCGAAGCAAACAAAGAACAATGCTTGTTTTCAGTTCCTTCGAAATTCACTGGTATTCTAGGATTTATTTTATTTACTCTTGTACAACAAGTGTGCCTAAAACAAAAAAAAAACTAACAACTTAGTTTGAGAGTAATTGATGAACGACGAGTAGAAAAAGCAGATGTAGGTAAACAAGATATTGGGATAGCCATTAGATCTAACCACCTGCTGCCGGGGCAATGTGCCAGCGCCTGCTTACGTCATCAAGCCGTTGCCATTGGAGCTCGTTTTCGTCGCCCAGGGGGAGTTTGCAGCTGGGTTCTGCGTTCTTCAAGGGCAGAACCAGGCTAGGGAAGGGACTCCAGGGTGTGTGCGATCCAAGCTGCTTGCGTGGAAACTGCTTTCGTCGCTCAGGGGGAGTCTGAAGCTGGGTGCGCGCAGAACCAGACTAAGGAAGGGACTAGAGGATGTGGTGCAAAAATACAGCAACGCAGGAGGACCGAACCCCCTACCTCCTTCGTATGAAACAGCGCCACTACCACTGCCCCATGACCCCTTGAACCTGGTGCCATCGCGGGCATACAAGATATCGATTGAATGCCCACGCGGACGCCGACACGATCCGCGAAGCAACGGCAGCAGCCACACCCTGCAGTATCGCGGGTTGATGAGCAAAGCTGCACATCAACCCTCGACTCCATGGAATGCATCGGCAGAAAGTGGTTAGGTCTAAGCCCTAGTTTATGCTTGCGCCGCCATGCGGCGCGGCACCACGATCGCTATAGGTATCGATTTTTCGCGCAGCCCGATCGATATTTATCCCGACCATCGTGCCGCGCCGCGCAGCGGCGCAAGTATAAACTAGGTCTAAGTAAGACCCATATTGGGAGCCGATTTCCCAGTAAAGACTTGCGTAAGGATAGGGACTAAAAGGGTGTATGATGCGCCACATAATGTTTCTACAAGAGATTGTGAGGGAGATTTCAGTGCGTTTTCGTTCAGTTCTAGGATCTACCAGCCGATAACAAAGTCAGTGTTTTCTGCTTCAAGGAAAAGACGTTCGAATTCTCCGAACGTGGATGGAAATATGAATTAGTTGGCCTGGGAAGGGTTAGACCACCAAACTTTGTTGTGATGTGGTGCATTCAAGAGTTAGAGTCTTCTCTGACTACCTGCGCGCTTAGGGGATTCCTGTACGGGCATAATAACGACATCTGATGGTTTTAGTTGTAAATGATCTTTTTTTAAGGCAGACAGTGGCACAGAAAACAGGTATGTGAACGTGAGAACCAAACTCTTATGTATTTAAGCTGAAGTTATAGCCAGACAAGCAGATGTAATGCCTTACAACATTTAATTTCCGACCGTTGCTTTTTCATCATATTTGAAAATGAGAAGTAACAGGATAAGGGACGGTGCTTATCAATCCGCTTTGGGATGCGCCACGCATTCTACTTCTATGGATGTCGTGGAGGCAAGTCGAGTGCGTACATGGCCATACAATGACTTGCGGTGGCCATCCGATGGACAAGTCAGCGTTTCATCCTTCCCAGATAAGTCTGGTATCAATACATTAGACAGGATCCGACCGACGCCAGTTCAGATAATCTGAACTCGCAATTTTTTCAAACCTGGCTTAAAAGATAATACGAATAATACCGTTTTGAAAAGCCCCTGGTCATGGGATGATTCAAGTAAGAGTAGCTTTGGCAAGGTGGATTGTCGAGTGATCCAAATAACTGATTTATCTTCGGATCTCACACCGATTTCAGAATCGGACAGAACAGATGCGTGATCAAAATGAGTTATCCGAATTTTCTGAAGATCCGATTTCGAGAAAATCATCCCTATTTGAATCGCTTTAAGATCCGAACATGTCGACAATGTCATTTTTGGTCCTGGTGTTTCAACCAGATTTTGGAAAAAAGATGATCCGAATTACCCGAATCAGCGTCGGATCCAATGCCTACAATTCAACGATCCCGTAGGTATGGAAGGTTTGGATGATCTGGGCCGGAACGTGGAATTCGGTGCACGCGACAACCAGCGCCTATAGGCCTCACAGAGTTCTGAGGCAGCGCCGCGGCTCTATGCTTAAACATAGGGCAGAGACGCAGAGCTCGCCGCCGGCGGCGTCCCTGCCCTATCCTTAACCATATCAGCGAGCAGCATTGCCGCAGAACTCTGTGGGGCCTTTAGGCCTTTGTTATACTACCGCTCACCGCGAGCGACGCCCAATGATATGCTCCCATATCGATCCAATCGCGCAGCCCGATCGATATGGGATCGTATCATTAGGCGTCGCTCGGGGTGAGCGCTAGTATAACAAAGGCATAAGACTGGTGCTGCCATATTCTCGCCCCCATTTTTTATTTCTAAAAACGATCAATAATGACTCACGCCACGCTACTTAACGTTTGCAGGTAGCGCAACTGAAGTGCGGCAGGCGACGAGGCGATCACAGTGGCAGCGTCGCGTAGAGATCTCGAAGCCTTCTGTTCGCCTTCGGCTGCGATAACCTTAAAATATTATATAATAGTTGTATTCTGCCATGAATTATTATACACCATTTTCATGTTGAACTGGAGACTTTTCAAATCAATTTGGACACCTTTAAAATCAAACTGGACAGTTTTCAAACCAAATTGGACGTTCTTCTAAGCTTGCCCAGGGCCTTGTTTAGTGTGCGCGCGACGCGCGACGCGATGCCATGTGTAGTGGCCGAATTGATTAATCGCGTCGCTCGATCAATTTGGCACTACGCATGCATTGCGTCGCGCGTCGCGTGCACACTAAACAAGGCCTAAAACTTTTGCAATCAAACCGAACTATTCCAAATCCAAACGTGCATCTACATTAAAGTAAAGACTCTTCAAAAATGTTAGAATGAATTTTTGTTCAAGGAAAATTTTAGTATAACTTTTTTTGAAGTTTTTAATCATCTACCTAATATGTGAACACATTGTTAGAAATTTTATAAAAATTTTATTTTTTTTTGTGAAAAAACAATGAGTTAAATCTTGTCTTAAAGAGCAGGAAGGCGGCTATTTTCTGTTGCCAGAACAGAGATTGCGCCTTGCTCCATCGGAAACTTCGCGATTTTTATTCCGTTGATAGCAAAATTTCTGTTTGCATGCAATTTTACACCTGGTAACGGTGCAACATAAGCAATCGTAAAAACACACATATCCTAACATTCCTGCTGCATGTAAGCAGTATTTACACTATCAATCAAGCAAACATTGCGACTTGACTAAATGATTGCTGCCTTGCTGCGCTACAATACAAAACTTAATTTATTATTTTTTCTCAAAAAATAAAATCTTTAAAAAATTGTTACTCATCTTCCGGCAGGTGAACTAAAAATTTTAAAGAAAGGTATATCAAATTTTCGTTAAACAAAAAATTATTCAAACCATTTTAATGAGTCTGCAGTTTAACCTGCCTAAAGGTCATTTCGATTTGGAGGAGTTCGCTTTGATTTCAAAGGCCTTAGGCTAGCTTAGAAGAGTGTTCAGTTTGACGTAAAAAGTGTCCATTTCGACGTGAAAATGGTATATATCATATTAGTTATTATATATTTGTCACGAAATAGCTTCAGAGTTTTTTATACGAACGATATAGTACAATGTGTAACGAGGAACGCGTACTTACCTTGAATGGGTGTGCAATTGTAGGTTGTAAAGAAAGTTGTCAGTTTGCGATATACAATTTTCACGTCAAATTGGACAACCTTCTAAGCAAGCCTAACGCTTTGGAAATCAAACTGAACATTTTCAAACTCAAAACGAGCTCCTTCCATATTGAACTAGAAGCTCTTCAGGAATGTTAATTAATTTTCTATTCAAGGAAAATTTTAATAGGACTTCATTTGAAATTTTCATTCAGCTGTCCATTAAGCAAACACACCATGTTAATTTTTATAAAATTCTAATTTCTTGAAAAAAGTAATGGTTTAAAGCTTGCTCTAAACAGCAGGAAGCTTTATTAGTGCTAAAAGAAGAGACTGCCTTCGTCCAAGAGGTCGCAATTTTGCTTTGATTGATAGCAGAATTTCTGTCTGCATGAAGTTTTACTCCAATAAACGATACGAGAAAATCAGTTGCAAATAACACTTTTATCCTCACTTTGGTGTTTCATGTAACAGTCACATAAAAATTGCAACGAGCTAATCAAATGTATGGCGCGAATCGCCTTTTAATGCACTAAATTATTGAAGTCTTATTGCGCTTTAAAACAAATTTCAAAGTATTGTTTTTTCTTGAAAAATAAAAAAATCTTATAAAATTATCACACTCATTTGATCAGCTGGGTTTATTATTATTTATTATTATTTATTGAACTGAAATTTGAATTGAAAACAAAATTGAAACATTTGATTGAAAGGAAGTTATACTAAATTTTCCTTCGCAAAAAACTATTCTAACCATTTTGAAAAGTCTGAGAACTCGCTTTGGTTTTAGAGACTTTTAGTTGATTTCAGAAGCATCAGGTTTGTTTGGAGGATTGTCCAATTTGACATGAAAATGGTATAGACAAACGCGTTAAACTATAATACAACGTCTAATCTACAATTCAAAGTTTTTGCGGATTAGAAAGCAAAAACTTAATATTTTAACCGCGTGAGAACTCAACGAGTTCTTAACAACTCTGGATTCCTGCGTCATTTTGTGCGTATATATTATAGCTCATCAAACCATTCATTCATTCATTGCTGCACCCGAAGTGCGATTGTGAAGAAAAAATAGAAAGAGAAAAAGAGTAACAATCATATAACAGTGTCGAGCTTTATCAAACAACCAACACCGTCGATGCTGTGAACAACTTGAATAAAACTACGAACTATGAGGATTATTTCTGCAGATTATTTCAGAGAACCCAGTTCGAAGCTTTAAAAAATATCGAAGTGAAATAGTTACTGTATTCCGTATATATTGCAGTTTCAGCCGCGTCTAACTTGATTTATAACTTGGTGGAAGCTAAGAAAGGAAACTGCAACTGTAGCAGTAGCAGGAGATGAACACTGTGAGAAGGGCAGAATCTTTTCCTGCTGGATTTACAAACAAGGACCTAACACACCCACATCAGTTATTCACGACTCCAATGATGTGCCCTTTTCGAGAATTGATTTATAAAAAATGTCGAACCTTAGCCCTAGCCTCCCTTGTCGCTTCGGCCTCCGCTGCCATTGCTCGTTGCAACTGCACCGGTAGACGGACATCCTTTCTAAATCGAATCGATGAATACGTTGCTCACAGGTTTTCTGTATTTTTGCCTCTCACGTCTGAATCTCGATGCCCCACTACTCATTGGCAACGCATTGGGCTTTAAACATTTCCTCAAGACCACAGTACGATATCTCAAATCCCATGTATTTATTATACGAAAATGACAACAGATCTGGAGGTTCAAAGCCTATCGTTTTCGTTCAGCACGGAATGTTATAGGAACGTCCGACTTTCCGTGGATGCTAGACTAGGAATGTCATTGTTTCACCGACTGGATTCCGCGGGATGTCAAGAGAACACCAGGACGGCCACAAAAGCGTTCGTCGGGCTTCTTCGTCAAAGCGCTGAACGAACGAGACGACGCTCTTCGTGTCCCTGGAGCGAGGAGGGTCCACTGGAGCACTCTGGCACACAACAGCAACGAATGGAGACACTGCTGGCGCCCGCTCGAACAACTCGCTGATCAACGGTACGACTGGTGATACAGATACAAATGAATGTATTTTTCATTGTTAGCTTAGAGGTCAGCGATTTACAGCACCGTAGCATTCGAGCTTCAAACATGATTGACTCCTTGGCCGCCATGAACTTTGGGCGGCGATTTTTCTCAAGAAGTTGGCTACGACTTACATTTCTACTCGCTCGACTTTAATGCCCCAGCTTTCCGTCGCTTCATCGAGCAGTGCCTGAAAGAAATGTTACAGAATAATTGAAGTCATTCTCTTGAAGCCTCCAGTGGCTGGTAATGAGGTTGCATTCTGTTATAACGATGTTTCGTTGCGATCAGAACTCGGTTGGTCCCACGAGGTGTGGATGTTGCGTCCGACAAACAGTTCCGGTCGTGTAATGGCGTGGAGGAGCATTCTTGCCGGTCAGCAGGAGGAGCTGGTTCGAGTTCCACCTGCTGCTTGAGTTTCGATCGCGACGAAACATCGTTATAACAGCTTGTTAGAGAATAGATTTAGGATTCTCCAGCAGTCTTTTCATTTAAATTGTTCACAGTCAAATGAAAACAGCAAGAGTAAATGAATTTCTTCTAATACCTCCAAAGTGTATTAGGCTATTTTACTGTTTTTCTATTTGAAAAGCACATTACATAAAGGTGTTAGATAAATAAATGATAACAATAATGCAAGCTTATACGGTACCTGGTACCTAGCCTTATATGTCTCGAGCTTGCTGCTGATAAGGTGTCAATAAAATTTTGAGGTAAAAGGATAAAACAATAAAGCCAGACGTTGACTTTGAGATGTGCAACGCATTCTGTTAGGTTGGTGCATAATTTTTGTACATATTTGGGTTTATTTGCAATTTCTTGAGGACATTTCGGAATTCATGGGATGTCTGCGTAGTAGATTCTGGAAGCTTCCAAGAGACGGGTACACAAGCGCGCGTGAGTGGACAAATTTTGAATAATATGGATTGAAATAAAAAATGAGAAAGGGATTGAAGGTTCTCTTTTCCGTTTGGGATTTGCAAGGCATGACCTACTGGAAGCTGTTGGACTAGAATCGCATCGTCAATATCGACGTCTACACAAAACACCTCCAGAAACTGGTCGACGCTTTAAAAGCAAAACGACCGAAACTTCTCAAAGTCGCCTTCCTCCACGACAACGGGAGACCGTACAAGGCGAAGTTAATTCGAGAATTCTTAGGGAAGATTGGTTGGACGACAGTGCCTTATCCACTATACAGTCCTGCCATGGTACTGTAAGACTAAAACCTCTTTGGAACCCTTAAGCTGCATCTACGTAAGAAAAAGTTTGATAACTACGACCATGCAATGACTTACGGTGGCCATCCTATGAACACGTCAGTGTTTCATTCCTAGCAGAGAAGTCCGGTAGCAATTCGCTAACCAAGGATGGATAGATGGAAGGCTTGGTTCGCCTGGGCAAAAATCCGAACCAAGCACCTCGAATCGGATGCATGCGACTGTCGATGAGGCGCCCGCTCTGAGCTACCAGTGCCCCTCGATTAACTATAAACGGTAAGGATAAAGGAAGGCGTTACTCAATTCCTTTTGGGATGCGCCACGCATTCTACATCTATGGGATATCGTGCAGGCCAGGCGATTTGAAGGCGTGTCTGGCCGTGCAATGACTTGCGGTGTCCAGTCCTTCCCAGACAAGTCTGGTACGAAATCACCGACCCCGGAGGTTTGATTCGCCTGGGCGAAAATCCGAACCAGGAACCTCGAATCGGAGGTGTGACGGCGACTACAGGTGAGGCGCCCACTCCGATAGAGCTACGAATGTCCCTCGATTGATTATGGTAAAAAATAACATTTTGCGCCCCATATGAATATGAGCTTAGGATAAAGGGTAAAGGACGGCGTTATTCAATCCTCTTTGGGATACGCCACGAATTCTACTTCTAAGGGATGTCGTGGAGGGATGTTGAATGCGGATTTGGCCATACAATGACTTGCGGTGCCTAGCCGATGTACAAGTCAGTGCTTTATCCTTCCCAGACAAGTCTGATACCAATTCACCGACCCCGGAAAAATGGAAGGCTTGATTGGCCTAGCGGAAAATCCGAACCATGAACCTGATATTGGGTGCACGCAATAGCCGGTACCTCCTCCGACTGCGCTCCACGCGCACACTGAACGAAAGCTTGTGCCTGATATTTCGCTCGAGCACCGTGTGCGTTACAAAGCAGCACTTTTATATACAGGCCCATCTAACGTACTTGAAGCACAACATATCTAGATCGGGACAGTGATGTACAAATGTTATAGACTATCGTAAGAGGAAGGCAAATATTGCATGACATCGCTCCTCACAGTGTACTGCACCAACTACTGCTTACTTGCATTGCAATAGCTATGGAGTCACGATCGGAGAGAATTTCGGACAGGCTTCTCATGCCCAGCATGTTGCGAAGAGTCGTTTGCGCCAACAACCTGAAAGCGATACAAATTACTCTCTGTCATCGAATTTCTCCGTCAGAAAATAAGCTGCTTTGTTTTGTAGCTTTGTTAGAGTGTCGTTGTTTTTCGGAAAAGCTTTGCTTTACCAGACCCTATAGGTTACAGCGTAGTATCTGGTTACTACCTGGTGGAATGATGAGCGTTTTCCACGTTGGCCACGCTGACTGTAGCGTTCGACACACGATAGTATACAACAGCGTCTACTGAAGTAGTCACTGAATCCTTTGTCAAAATCTGAAACGAAGCCGAAAAACGTTATAAGATGAAGACGTCGCAGAACTAAAGAGCTTACCTCTTGTGGGGGCACATTGAAAGACACTGTTCGTAAGTCCACTTTTGTATACGACTCAATGCATGGCAAAACGAAGAAAATTCCTAAAAATCACGCACATTCAGGCTGTGCCCTAAATCACTATTGAGGTCTCAAGCTGGTCTGTAAACCATTTGCTGCCAGAGCCCTCTGTATTCGGCAAAACTATTTTAGTGCTATTTCAGTGAAATTATGTAGATCAGTGTCTTCTGAAGAGGTCAACATTCACGGCTTTATGGGATTCTGAAGAGCGCGATTTCTAACTCGTGAATACTTTAAAAAGCTGTCACAACGATGTTTTGTTGCGATCAAAACTCTAGCGTCAGGCGGGACTCGAACCTGCACCTCCCTCTAACGGGGCGGGAATGCTCTACGCCATTACACCACAGGCGCCGTTTGATCGAACGCAACATCCACAACTCGTGGGACCGATCAGCACTCACCCGTATCCGGGATGAGCTGGCCGCTGATATCAGCATGGAGCCAGTTAAGCTGATGGTCGTGATAGAAACGATTCAAATCAGTTTCTTTAAGCCTCAAGTGGCTGGTATCGAGGTTGTGAGCTGTCATAACGATGTTTTGTTGCGATCAAAACATGTGGATGTTGCATCCGATCAAACGGCGCCGGTGGTGTAATGGCGTAGAGCATTCCCGCCCGGTTAGAGGAAGCTGCGGGTTCGAGTCCCGCCTGGCGCTAGAAGTTTTGGTCGCAACAAGACATTGTTATGACAGCTCACAACCTCGATACCAGCCACTTGAGGCTTGAAGAAACTGATTTGAGTCGTTTCTATTCTAAGAAGATCATGAGTGGGCTCTATCCTAGTGCCGAGGTGGCACTTCACTATGTTTGTTTGATGACTGCAACACAATTGAAGGTAAGCTGATATTTGCAGGAAGAGAATGCACTAGCTCAACCATGGGAGTTCAGTGGTTTGCAGTCTTATTCACATGGAATGACGCTTTCCCACATCTATGCAGTTATGTATGTTCGTCCGCTTTTCTACCGGTGCCCCTCCCCATTAGGATAAGTTTTAATAATGCTCTCAGATTATGCCAAGACTAACAGAGAGATTCACATTGCTCGAAATCAAGCAGGGCAATTAAATAAACGGTCAGGGAATTCTTCGTTCTGAGTGGAGGTTTGTCCTTGAAAAGCATCAATGAAAGCAGTATTTCTTTCCACCTACTCCATAAAACGTTCCTGTTGTCGTATAAGGTCCAATTCTTATCGCAGGCAACACTGTTCTAAGAGATGTTTCGTTGCATTCAGTACTTATTCATAGTTCAAGGAGAACGACTCAATCGCTCGTTCAAAGCATACGGATCGAACGGATCGATTAATACCGAGTAGAAGCTCAGCAAAAATCGATATGCATAGTAGGTTCGTGGGCGCAATCGTTCCTGTCGCTTTAATTGCGGACTCCGAACAGGCAAAATGAGGACGATACTCTTCTGATCAATGTTCAGCCGTTGAGCGAAATTATGGAGCTCTCAACTTTCCAGTTCTACCATCAGTCAGTTTTCTCAGAATATGTCGCGAAGAGGGGCAGCATTGGGAGATCGGAGCGCTCATCCAGTCAGACCGCATTGAATGGGCGTGCCATTCAGAGAGGATGTGTACAGTCGCTACTTTCATCGGCTGACATGTGTTCGGTCAGTTCCGTCCTTGGTTATTATTGGTTGGCGCGATCCCGCCTATTAATGCTGCTCGTCCTCGTGACATGCACCCTTTCCTCACATGGGATTAGCCAGCTTCAGCCACCCGTCTTCGACCTACACATTTTCAAGATTTCGATTCTGATTTTACACATCCGCTCGGTTATCCTGCCCGAACGCGGAACTTTCGACCTGTTCTCCCAGCTGGAGCCCTAATTTTAAAATCATAATGCAAAACAATGCAACTATATATCTCTCGAGTGTGTCCGAATGTTGCGCATATGTAGTTCATGTTATGCACTTCTGATGCTTCTACCTAGCCTGAAGCTGTGCACGTTGACTGGTGGAAGAGAGGTTTAGTCCGGCTTGTGTTTCGATGTTATTGCTCTCTTCAGGGCTTCTTTAGTCGGAAACGGCCACTAGTAAACACTAGCCAAGGTTAGGTTAAAAACCCATTTCAGGAACATAGGGACCTATCTCCAGTTAGGAGTGGCTAGGGAACATTACCGACTATCACTGAATTGAGTTTGAAAAAGGAGATAAAGGTGCAACGTAGAGTAAGGTCAATACACCAATCCTGGCAAACAACTTGAAGTACAGGGCATTCTAGAATAACGTGATGAAGCTATTTTAATCATAACTATGAAACAACTCACAATTCTACAAAACAATGTGTAGATAACAACGGCATAGACACTAGGCAACACCATAGTAGTTTGGATTCGAAGTGGCTTCCCTCGCGCGAATACGGAAGTCAAAACGCGTTGTGAAGTTTTTTTGGCGATGGGCCGCAGGTCATCTGGAGGCTGTCGTTCCCACTCCCAACGCAGAGATGTCTTCTGGGCCTCCAGGTTGTGGTGGCGCTTGGCACGGACCCTGGCCTTGAAAATGGACGACGCGCTGCAGTTAGTCGGATCCAGATCCGGCGAGTGTGGTGGCCATCCCGCAGACATGACGAAGTCCTAGAAATTGGCTTTGCACCATGTTTGCGTGCTTTTCGCCCTGTGGGCAGGAATTGAGTGTTCTTGAAACGTCCATAGTGCATTGTTGATGTGCTGCTGGGACCGAAAAGTGCCACAGACTTGAAGATGTCTCATCGATGCACATCTGGATTTATTTTTATTCCTTCGATCACAAAAACCAAGGGGTCGTTACGTTGATGTAGATTCCAGCCCAAACCATGAGCGTCTGCGGATTTTGACGATGTTCTGCAATGACAGAGGTGGCTGGAGCCTTTTTAGATAAGATCCTGCCGTGTTGGAGGTTGTGGGACTACTCCACGGTGAACAGCTGAACAGTGTCCGCTCCCACCCGCGACATGCTGCCAGCAGCTTGAGCTGGCAGCATCGATAGAGCCGTTCGCGTTTATTCTTGTCCATCAGGAGCTGGACTTTATGGGACTTGTATGGCTCGAGTCCACGTTTCTTTCTGGATATTTGGGACACTGATGTGCGACTGGCACAGATATCAAGGGCGAATTTTTCAGGAGATCCTCAAGTTTGGGATTTTCGCTTTTCGATGACTTTCCGGATCTACGGCGTGTTGACAGTGCTATTTTTTCCTTGTCCTGAACGTCGCCTTCATGGCCAAGCTCCTTAGATCGACGAGTTTTTTTTAATTATAGCACTACGCCATACTGCAGATCGACGCGTTCGCATGGGAGAACGTCAAATCTTCATCACGTTATTTTGGAACACCTGTAGACTCACCCCTCTTGCATCTACGTCAAGATCCACGAAATTTCCAACCTGGACAGCTCATGTTTCGTTCTTTACACCCTGCACATTAACCGGCAAATCGGCTCAATCTAACTAGTTCACCTGGGCCTTTTGCACCGCCTCCGATAAGTCGACCCAGGCGGAAGATCACCGCTCTTTCGTACTCCTGCACTACCTGAAATGAGTGGAACTGTAGAAGGATACGTAGACATGTGTTGTCTTTGACCAAGACTCGCTTGTGCCGTGAGACGAGCTGGCAGCAGTGAGGATTAGTGGATAATCTGCAGAAGTGATCAATGAGGAGACGGGCTGGAGCTAGTAGTCCTCCATCATCAGATTAGCCGAGTCATCGGAATGCGCTTTGGTCTGGCTTTCGGTGACCGGATGGAAATCGCGTGTTTCTTAGCCATTCAGGAACCTACGGTAGCAGTTAGCTGGCAACTAGCAAATATTCGACTTGTAAGTTATATTCGGAATCTGTCGTTGCATAGGTGGATGGAGGACAAAGGATAAGGCATGGTGTTAGCTAATCTCTTTTCGGGGTGCGCCACACATTCTACTTCGGCGTGGTATCGTGGAGGCAATTTGAATGCGTATTTGGCCTATACAACGACTTATGATGGCCAGTCGATGACCAAGCAAGTGTTTTATCCTTCTCACACAAGCGCGGTACAAATTCACCGACTCCGAAGTGAAATGGGGCTTTGTTGGCCTATGCGGGACATCGAAACCAAGCACTTGAATCGGGGTGCAGGCGACATCGGCGCCTCATCCATCTGCGCCATCATCGCCATGGCATGGCATTTTACACAGGTGATCTCTTCAGAGCTACTACAGATAGCTTTCCTCTGCTGCTCCTCTGCCAAGGAATTCTACTATAGAGAAATAGTCGGTCATCTTTTCATCCATCCGTCACAATTGCCACAGGGACCGGAGGAGGGTTAATAAATCTCGATAATATTATCGATCGCTCTTTAAGGCTAAACTTAATCGTGGGAATGCGCCACAGTATATTGGGTTTCATAACAAGTAATCGATATCAATCGGCTGATGACTATTGACCGATTTTGTTCACTTCAGTCCGGAGTCCAGTTATGAGGTCGGAATCCGATGGATGTTTTAGTTGGTGAACAGACTGACTTCTATACAAGCAATCAATATCGATCGGCTAATGACTATTGACTGAATTTATCGATCTCTGTCAGAAGTTGAATTCTACGGGTTAGCAATTTTTAAAAACGAGATAGATAGCCGTAATAGTAACTGCACCAAGAATTTCAAGAGATACGCTTACCTTTATACAGAAGCAAATTGAAATTGGAAATGAGGCGAGGACGCAGAACCAGGAAATGAACATAAACATCCATCCGCAGAATCCCAGACCCGCGTCGAAAGACTCAGCTAAAATGGTGTTTTCAGATAAATTACCACGTTTTTTGGTAATTTAGGAACATTCCGCTTTTGTTCACTTCATAGAAGCTACCAAAGGTTCCTAATATCCTTGAACAGAGGCTGAAGTATCATTCAATAACTAGAATTTTGGCAAAGTTTATATAGACCAACAACATACATTGCACGTGAATAAACTAATGGATAGTTCTCTTTTATTTTTATTTTTAGTCACATCGTTTTCATGTCGAACGCCAAACTTTTAATCCAAAATGGACCATTTTCGAAGCAAATTGGACATTTCTGAAATCAACACTTTCCAAATCAAAAGGAGCCTTTACCTTTGAAACAGGTGAATTATAATAAGTCTGAGAATGTGACAGCAGATATCTGTTTTAACCTGGACAGCGCTCTTTGCGATTTGGATGATACTCAGTTGGATTTTAGAAGTGTCCTGCTTGTTCTGAGTATAGAATAAAGGATAAAGGACGGCGTTATTCAATCCTCTTTGGGATGCGCCACGCATTCTACTTCTACGAGGTGTCGTGCAGGCGATTTGAATGCGTATTTGGCCATCCAATGACTTGCGGTGGCCAGCCAATGAAGAAGTCAGCGCTTTACTCTTCCCAGACAAGTCTGTTACCAATTCACCGACTACGGAGAGATGGAAGGCTTGGTTGGCCTGGGCGGGAGATCCAAACCAGGAACCTGGTATCGGGTGCAGGCGACAGCCGACGCCTCCTCCGGCTGCGCTACACGCGCCCTGTTCTGTGTAGTGTGCAATTTGACTTGAAAATGGCATACTACACTAGAATTATGAGAAAATGACGCGATGCGAGGTATATATACGAAGCCTAGACAGTGTTTCTGCACTAGTATAAAAAAGTTGAGAAAGTAAAGTGAAGTAAAATTCATGGACGATACAAAAAACATCGAATCACTACAAAGTTCTAGATAAATACACAACAACTCGTGAAACGGACAGCAAAACAGAAGAACTCACGGCTCATGTGCTTTGGATAGTAGCTAAGCTTCAGTTGTGCTAACGACTGCCGCCTGGCTTCTTTCTCTTCTTTGGCGAAAATGAGTGGATTGAGCGTAAACCTGAACAGCGATCGTTTCGACAAGATTCTCTGCGTAAAATAGATAATACCAATTAGTTACTCGGTAGTTGAAACATTAAAAAGTGAATTATGCAGGTGTCACATATAGCTGACACAACTGAGACTCTTCCGAATGTGCTGGTAATGTACTGGTGAGCTTTCGCTGCTTCTCAACTTTTTCAGGCCTACGATAAAGGATAAAAAAGATAAAGATAAAGGGTGGCGATACTCAGTCCCTTTTAGGATGCGCCACGCATTCTACTTCTATTTACTACATGTCGTGGATGCGCTTCGAATGCGTATTTGGCCATAAAATGACTTGCCGTGGCCAGCCGAGGCAGAAGTTAGCGCTTTATCCTTCCAAGACAAGTTTGGTACCAATTCACCAACCTTGGAGGGATTGAAGGCTTGATTGACCTAGGTAGGAAATCCGAACCAGGGAGCTGGTATCGGTTGCCCGCGACAGGCGGAACCTTCTCCGACTGCGCCAGGCGCGCCCTTAGGCCTACAATAACATTACAAAAATGACTACCGTTATAGCTTATTCACCTATAGCTAATAATAGTCATTACCTATGTATAACCCTATCCGTAAGGAGCACCTCTGCGGTGGCTAACGGCAGGCCCTGCCAGGAAGGCTCCCTTGGTCAGTGTTTATCATAGTTTAGTGGCAGTTATTGTTAATAATGTTATTGTAGGCCTGAGAAAGCGACCTTTGGTGTTTACAAAGTCGTATGGTCGTAGCAACTACATACTCGTTCTAACAAATTCACGGAACGCAATGATTTTGCTACGGAGAAGAATGTGCAAGGTGATAACTAGCTGAGAATGATTTTTGATGTTTGATGAACTTTTGTGCCGTTGTCGTCAGCTGAAACAATGTGTTTTTGAATGAGTTGAGAAGAAATGAACTGGTTGCCGAAGCTGCTAATCAGTAGGCCGGCCATAAATATTAGGTTGGCAACTAATTTCGTGGACTCTCAAGAATCTTCAGCAAAAGTAATTATTAACAAATAACTAATGACAACCTTTAATTAATTAAATTTGGGAAACACTTCTGCGTTCCGAGGATCTTATTTTAATTAAAGGCTTCAAAAGCACAAGAACTCTACAGCTGTGGGATGGGCCAGGTAGCTGATAAATCGGAAGCAGTCCCGCATTCCAACGGATCTTACTTTGTTTGAAAACTGTTATTTGTTATTTGTTCATGAACACTCTTGTTGAATGCGCTTGAGAGTCCACGAAATTAGTTGCCAACCTAATAGTAAATTACTATGCCTCATAAAATATTCCATATGCGACTGTCCTTGAATCTCGGCATGTCTTTGAACAGTGTGGAAGACAGTCGTAGAGCTTCGTGCCACGATGGATATCGAACCTTTATTTCGGGTGGCCAAAACCATCCGAAATAGCCCACAGAGGTCGGCAAACGGAGTTGGCCCCGTTTGCCGACCTCTGTGGGCTTCGAAGGTAGGACCTCATTCACACACATTTGTCTCCATTTGAAGGGTCACTCAACAGCCTTTCGGCGTAAAGTCAGTTGGGCTGTATTCCTCACGGTTCGTCTCTTTCTCCCTTTAACTTCTGAGATAGCTGAAACTTGAAATTATCCTTGGACAGGTAATTTCTCTAACTCCACTTGTCTTTTCCAGGCACTGAAAAAGGCGGTGACGCCGAAATGTAAGCCGAATAAAGGTACGATATCAATCTTGAACGACAGCTCTACGACTATCTTCCTCATAAAAGATAAAAGATAAAGGACGGCGTTATTCAATCGTCTTTGGGATGCGCCACGCATTCTGCTTCTATGGGATGTCGTGGAGGCGTGTTGAATGCGTATTTGGCCATACAATGACTTGCGTTGGCCAGCCAATGAACAAGTCAGCGCTTTACTCTTCCCAGACAAGTCTGGTACCAATTCACCGACCCCGGAGGGATGGAAATATTGGTTGGCCTGGGCGGCAAATCCAAACCAGGAACCTGGTATCGGGTGTGGGCGATAGCCGGCGTCTCCTTCGCCTGCGCTCTACGCGCCCACATCTTCCTCATAAAATACTCTATTACTTAGGCTTGAAATCGTGTTGCAGCTACATTTGCACAATGCTAACACGTCAACCAAATCTCCTCTCCTTCAGAGGATCGCGAAGATCTGTTAAACAAATCCTCCAGCTCACCAATATACAGCTCAAACCCGGAAAATCCCGCACCTGAATACCGTGAGGTTCTGAGGTATCGAGCTAGCTGTTGAACAACAAAGCCGCTAATGCGCTCACCTCCTTCCCATTCGACCTCTGGTAGGCATCGGCACTTCAATCTGAATGTTCCCATCATCATCGCTTTCCATTAATCGCTCGTTGTCGTTCGAAGTGCTTTCAACGGAGTTGCCTGTCTCTGAAATGCAGGAATACAATGGACACTCGGTTATAGGTGAGGACGACAAAAAAAACACAGAAGTTGAGGTATACCAAATGTAACAGTATACAGTAATCGGCGTGTTAGCGGGGGACAACTTTTTAATCCCATGCGTATTTTATGGTGCATAATAATTCACGGTTTATGGCCGGCTTACTGATTAGAAAGCGAGGTCTGCGTGAAGCTTACCAGCTCATAACTTGCCACTACCTATTGAAATTTTGCAACACGGAAAGAACGCCGCCCGAGGCGTTTTTAAAAATGGTAAGCGCCATAGGGACTATATTACGTATTATGTACATGTTCGTCAAAGAGAAATGTAAGAGAGAAGAAAATTTGTTGCAGATTTCTTTGAATCTCAACGGCTGCGCTACAATATTGATATCTGATAAAGCACATATGGTTTAAGCCGAGTTGGACACCAATTCACAAAGTAGAACTCTCTTGGAACTTAGTCGTACGCTCATACATGTACCTGGAAGGCCCCAAAAAGTTTTCCTTGAGCTCTAAACCTACAAGATTCTTGCCTTAGGAAAACAGATTCAGAGCCACTTGAACTGATAGCGAAATTCGACGGCTGCTGAAAAAAGTGCCATTTGCACCTCTTTGGCAACGCGTAAGTCCCGAAGATTTCCAATGAGTATATGTACTGCTTCTTTACAGTTATTGATCTCCTGATTCGAAAATTTTTCAAAATGAAGGATAGAATCTTAAAAAAATAGTACCACTGATCATAGAGAACTAGCAAACACAAATATCAGTGATTTATCCTCCGCGAAGAGGAAAATATAAAGAATAAAAAACGGCGTTACTCAATCCATTCTGAAATGCGCCACGCATTCTACTTCTAGGGGATGTCGTGGAGCCAATTTGGATGTGTATTTCGCCACACAATGACTTGTGATGGCCATTCGATAAAAAAGCCACCGCTTTATTCTTCCCAGACAAGTCTGGTGCCAATTCACCGACCCCGGAGGGAAAAGCTTAGTTGGCCTGGGCTGGAAATCCGAACAAGGAATCTGGTATCGGGTGCACGCGACAGCCGGCTCCTCCTCCAACTGCGCTACACGCGCCCCAGAAGTAGTACAGTGGTGAGTATCCGCGTCTGCCGAAGAGGAAAATAAGCATACAATTGACTAAAAGCTTCCCGTTCTCCTGCTAGATAGGAGTATATATTGGTCGGGTATAACGACCTTCCGGGAGAGAGGTGGCCCGATGCGCTAAACAGATTATTGATCGCACCAATTTTTAAAATATTTACTGAGCATTTTGCTTTATATAGATCATTCTATGGAAATCCGATTTATTTTCCGAAGTACGCAATTTAAAGAGCGCTGGTAAAAAAGAGGCGGGAAAGGCGTTCTTTTGCGCATTTCCGCAACAAGACCAAAAATTCGTGCGCAATTGTAATTGAAAAAACACGCTGATTTTTAAGATGCATCCACAACAAATTCTCAGAAATAGCATTCTCTTCGAGGACAGGAAAAAATCCCACTTTCTCATACGGAACGAGTACTACAACACAGAAACACAACAACAAGAACATTTAAAACACAACAACAAGAAATACAAGAAAAGAAACAAGAAATTTCACAACAAGAAAATTGCGATTCCAGAAAATCCTGGAAAAACTCCCCCTCTGGATTAATTCGTTCTCTTTCATCATCTTTTCATGGTTTCATGTTTTTTGAATCAAATACTGAGAACAGCGGTAGGACGTGGAGCATTTAAGGAGAAGCTCTAACGAAACCACGATAAAAAATCAAGGATAAAGGCCGGCGCCTGTTAATCCTTTCGAGTGATGTGCCAAGCATTCTATTAGGGTGTCCAGGAAGTATCTGCAGAAATACGACTACTATTTCAAAATGCAACTTTTATCAACATTTTATTAATCAACCAAATAATTTCCACCAACATCGACTACTCTCCGCCAACGTTCCACAAGACTTCGAATTCCTCTGGCGCAGAAATCCGGCGACTTGGAGGCGAAAAAAGCTCGGAGGTCATTTTCGAGGTGGTTACGATCTTCATAACGCTTCCCTTCCAGATGATGCTGAAGTGATCGAGAAAGGTGGTAGTCACTTGGGGCCAAATCTGAGCTGTACGGTGAATGCGGCAGAACTTCCCATCCGAGTTCCAGAATTTTCTGAGAAGTCGTCTTCGCGGTCTGCGCGCGTTATCGTGCAGCAAGCGAACTTTGTCGAGCCTGGGCTGTTCCTTACGTATCTTCTCGGCCAGCCTCTGCAGTTGGGTAGCGTAGACCTCGGCAGTGACAGTTGTGCTGTCAGGCAGCAGCTCGAAATGGTAGATCCCATAAACTCCCGACCAGACGCTCAGCATGACTTTCCTCGCATGAATTTCACCTTTTACGAAAGATTTCGGCACTTCATCGCGTTGGTACCACGCACGTTTACGAGCGTGGTTGACGTAGAGGACCCATTTTTCGTCTCCTGTGACGATGATGTCTAGCCAGTTGAAGGTGCGACTTCGGGAGAGCAGCTGAATGCATATGTCCAGACGTTTTCGCCGGTTGTCGTCGGTCCGTGTGGAGCCACTGACCGAGCTTTTCAACCATTCCAAGAGATCCATCACTGTCCATGATGTATCGGGAACAGCCAAGAGCAGCAGCAAAATAACGCACACCTTCATATGGATGCTCCACCGCCAGTTTCCTCAGTTCATCCAAAGATATCGTTGTCGGTAGACCAGAACGAGGCTCATCTTCGAGATTCCTGCTCCCACTTCTGAAGCGATCGAACCAGCCATATACAAACCGTTCAGAAGGAGCTTCAGAGCCGAATACACGACACAAGTTTCGATAGGCTTCTGCAGCGGAGTGCCCAGATTCGAACTCGTAAAGAGGACGTGTCTAACATGGGTAGACAGTTCGGCCATCGCACAGTGAAATAGGCAAGGAAGATGGGGCTGTATATGCTATGCAGATACATCAGGGTCTTTATATAGCACTGATGTTGAAATCTTCAAAACATTCTGGAGAAAATCTGGAACGTTGCGAAGTTTTCTGCAGATACTTTCTGGACACCCATACTTCTATTAATATGTACGGTAAGACGGAGACACGCGATCTTGGCTTATACAATGACGTGGGATGGCCAACCAATGAAATTACCCAGTGTTGTATCCTTCCAGAAGAAGGGTAGTACCAATCGACTGATCTCGGAGAGATTGAAGGTCTGATTGGTCTGAGCGGGATTCGGACCAAAAATCTTGAATAGAAAGCACGCGATGGTTGGCGCGTCCTTGCACTGCACTACCACGCGCTCTGGCACTGTGCTCTCTTTAGCTGAAGTCGGCAAGTGGTTGGATTTCAGCGTTTTCAACAAGTTATCGACGGCTGAGCAGAATGTGTTTGTCAGCTGCGCTACTGAAACACAGGACCAATGCTGGGGCCCTCTTATGTTCTGAATGCTCTAGGTGGTACCATGTCCCATATAGGAAGCAATATCTTAAACCTAGGAGATCACCTGGAGCGAAGGACACCAACAAAGTGCTGGGGCAAGGTCTCCTTTAGAAAATGAAAGCACAAAGCACAGTGTTATTCCATCGTTTTTGGGGTGCGCCACGAATTCCACTTCGGGGGGATGTCGGAGATGGATGATGGAGGAGACATGAATGAGGATTTGGCCAGTATAATGAGTTGCGGTGGTCAGCATATAAACAAGTTGGCGGAATATCCTTCCCAAACGAGACTGGTGCCAATTCACTGACCCCCCCCCCCCAGGGATGGAAGGTTTTTTTTGGCCTGGGCGGGAAATCCGAACTAAGAACCTGGTATCGGTACTTCTTCCGACCGCGTTCTACGAGGCCCGTTGAAAATACCAGGAACTATGCTGAAAGGCGTTCAAAGCATTTCCAACATGAAGACCACATCTCTCTTTCGCGTCTCAACAACGAATACTAATAAGTCAGAAACAGTCCGTAAAGGGAACTAACGATAGATGGAAAAAGAAAGAATGGTAAAGCGCCAGATAGGAGGCATGACAAAGCCCCCAGATAGAAAAATTTACACGGAAAAACAAGACAGGAATGCAGCATTGAAATTTCCTAGTGTGAGGAATGACTTAGATGTGTACACGAACTATTGATGGGAAATTGGGCGAAATTTCGTCGTTGGCAGATGGTGCGCTCTGCGCGCGCTAGCAGGAGATACGACTGGGAGCTTAAGGGATCACCGCCGTCTGAACGCGTTTGTTGTCGATTGTCCTTTTCAGCAGCCACATGTTCATAAAAACCTCTCGCAGCGGTTTAGGGATACACACTTCAGGAGTGGAAACTACTGAATGAGTCCCGGTGTGGATTGCAAAGAGCAGCTGGAGCGCGGCAGAAAGGCGTCCCAGCAACTTGGTGGATGAGGGTCACACATCGTTCCAATACAGTGACGAACTTCGCACAGTGTCGCGTAGCTAGCGACTATAACAATTGGGATATTGTTGTCCAGGCTTTCTCGCGACAATGAAAAGATGTCGCAAAAATAGGCAGCGTTGGGAGATTGTGGCGGCAGATTCACAATCAAGCAGGGCATCGGCTCAAGACAACCAATCAGAATGCTGATTCTACATACACATCATCTCTGGATGGCATGCCATTTTAAGGCGATCTGATTGGCTGCCGCGTTCCCATCTCCGAATGCGGCTCATGTTCGCGACTTGTACCAAAATTTTTATTCTCTTGTGCATTCGTATCAGCTTTTAGCTTCTTCAGTAACATTACTGGCAGCAAATTTATCGCCTTTCAAACAGCGCTTGTGATTTCTAGGACACCCTGTTTTTACAAGCATTAGAGTACATAGATGTTCACTAACTCCCATACATGTGCATTATTTGAGATAATTATCGGTATCATCACGTTCTCTTCGTCGATATTATAATAGTAACTAATATTTATTCTCGAATTCAATTGTATAACGAAAATCCCGTCCTGAGGGTTAACAGGTACGCGGCAGTCACTACTATGCGGCAGTTTTGCCGACTGACGTTTGCCGCGTTGCCGCCAATGCGGCAGTTCTGCCGCGTTCGGCGTGCCGCGTTGCTGCACAAGGGTGCGACGTCCTTTATTAGAATGATCGAGAAACATTGACAGTGTAAGAGCTAAGCTCGACGAATACACCATTTAAACAAACGTGAAAATTAGTTCCAACTGACGTTAAAATACAAAGCGTGTCGCGAATGCGATGATCGCTCCCTCTCAATTCCATGCTCCGCGGTCACCGGTCCCGTAGCGACACCCTGATGAGGTGCGTGCGGAGCGGCCTGCAGCCGCAGCGCACCCTATCGATCGCTGCGGACCCGGCCCGCTCCGGGCGCGCGGCAGGCAGTCTACACTTCCACCTGGGTCCTGCGCGGTCGCGCTCCGCAGAGCGCCGACCTTTCGGCATTCCGAGTTCCATCCATCCGCTCCAGGAGTGGCCTGCGGGCCTTGCCGTTTCATCGCCATCATCCATGAGCCAGCTGCGGGCAAGGGGGGCTGCGAGCCTGATAGGAAGGCTCGCCTGCCATCGAGTCCTCCGACATATCTGCATCCTGGACTGCTGACGCGACATTCCTATTCTCAATCCACCTCAGCGACGACTGCCACATCTATCCATATCTATCTGCTGCTGTATTGCTATGCTGCATATATATGGATTGGAAGTAAACCTGTATTGTTACTCACGTCTACTGGAGGCAGGGAGTCAAGTTGGTGAGTCCTTAGCATGCATGGCCATTCCAGCGGAGTCGTGCCGGGTCGCGCACTGGGCGGACCCGGGTAAACCGACGTATTGGTATCGTATTATTGCATTGTGTGTATTGGCCCTGTAGTGTCACTTCATGAGGGGTGCAGTCGGCCCGGGCCCGGCTGTATTGCGCAGTCATGCACCTGTGAATTGGCTCCGCCCCCTAAGATAGGCTCCGCCTCCCGGATCGCTGGTCACCAAGCGGCATTCCAACCGGACGCAAGGACGCAGGGCATGGGGTGTAGCGCTCCCCCTCCTTGGGCAACTGGGGCCTCAATGGACATAGTTGACAAAGGGCACCCGCCGATTCGCAACATGGTGCATCGTACGTTGGCACTCGAACCCGTTTCCAGTCGGCCGCGCAACCGACTGTGTGTAAAAACGGCGCTACCACCAGCCCGTCACTATGTCCACCCAAGGGGTGTCTGTAGGTCATGGGGTTCTTGCGGTCGGGGAAAGAGGTGCAGTTGTATTCAGTTGGCCCTCGGCACTAAGTCCGTTGGACTGTGGCAACCAGCCGACCGAAGCCTTGGGACTCTGGGTGCACTGTGCCTTGGTAGGCGTGTAGTTACCTGCAAGCTGCAGATGTGGGTAAGGCTGGACACCATGTCTATCGCTTTGGGTAGTGGGAAGTGTCCGCGGCAGGACCCGCGCGGGGTCGCGTTTGTTAGTGCCATACTGGATGGCCACACCAAGGGAAGGCGCCTTCGATGCCTCTACTATACGGCTTGATCAACCGGTTAGGTAGTTGGATGCGGTGTTACTGGGTCTGGTTACAGCGCTGCCGTTAAACCTGAGCCCCACCGCTCGGGTGGTTTGCTTGTTTTCTCTCGTCACCCCCCGTTCTTTGCGTTTATTGTTCTCCCATGTTCACTACAGCAGTGCTTTGCGCTCTTGTATTTGGTTGCATGTTATTTGGTCCGGCGAAAAAGAAGGTGTGGAGCTAGGGACGGATTTCCCAATCCAGGTGCACTACACATTCCCCTCCAGTTTTCTTATTCGGTTCACTTAGTCTCCTGCCATGCATCAAAAGTGACTTACCACCTTGGCTGGGTTTTCATACGTTTACTCCACATCCTCATACACACTCCACATTCGTGGTTTTATCCGCTTAGTTTAGTTCCCCTTAGTCTTCTCTCTCTTTCTTCCCTTGTAGTTTCCCATACGGTCGTCGCTATTTCTCTCTCTTCTTCTCGCTCTCTGGGTTTTTTTTTCTACACTCTTGTTTCTCTCTTGTATTGCATTCTCATTCGTCTTCTACATTTTCACCGTCTCTCTTCACATCTCTCATTTTGCTCTCTTCTGTCCGTCATGCAGTCCATTCTCCATCATCTACCGTATCGGTCGCGTCGCGTCGGGAGCCAGCCACTGGGGCGGCCCCGAAGTTTCGC
Organism: Heligmosomoides polygyrus polygyrus; assembly: GCA_947396885.1. Taxonomy (NCBI): domain Eukaryota; kingdom Metazoa; phylum Nematoda; class Chromadorea; order Rhabditida; family Heligmosomidae; genus Heligmosomoides; species Heligmosomoides polygyrus. The sequence continues at coordinate 86,196,392 of OX377206.1, forward strand.
CTCTAGTATGTGTTTCAGATAACGTCTCGCAGTTGTTGCTACTCTGTATTCAACATCATGTCAACAGTCGCAGCGGTGAAGACGCAAATCGCCAAGGCCGCCAATGCGTTGAAGACCAGCATGGACAACATCGATCGTTCATTTCTGGAGCCACTACCGGATGCAGGATCTCCAGGTGCGAATCTTATGGCAGTGCACAAACGTGCTACAGATATTGTATCAACTGCATTTCATCTCAAGGAGATGATACAATGTTTGAAGCACCGTTGGGAACGGGCCGAGGAATATACGACTGAGCACACCGCTCCGGACGACGGGTCCGACCTGCTCAGTGACTTCCGTGCTCATTGGGACGCCAATGGGTGCGATGAAGCAATTGGGGAGGCCGAAAGGCTCGTGACGGCGCTACAGGCAGCTCTCGTACTGCTTCCACCGTCAATTCCCAATGTCATTCCATCTGTGCAGCCCAAAGTTGGGGTAGAGGTACCCGACACTGTTTCACCGTCAGTACCCAATGGTAGGGAACCCGGTGTTACGGAGTCACAGAGTGCAAGTCTGACCATGCCTTCTGATAATCCGGCCGCGAGGGATAGCCAGAATGGAAAGCCCTCAACAGCACTGCGTGTAGACAATACACAAAGTGCGAGGGCGGATCCTAATGACGAAGGTACGGAGACGACTTCTCGACCTAGTGTCGAGCCAACACAATATGTCAAACTTCCTCCATTCGATCTTCCGGACTTTTCTGGCGACATGCATGCGTTTCCCGAGTTTTGGGAACTGTTTTCGGTGGCAATACACAATAACAACAGTGTGCCAACCATCTCAAAGTTCCTTTACCTTAAAGGTAAACTCAAAGGGGATGCACTCGCATTGATCGCTCCGATTCAGTTCTCTGAATCTAACTATCACACGGCTGTTCAAATCCTACGTAGTACTTATATGCGTCCAGAGGTCTTGCGTATTCGTTTGTTCGACCAAATCGAAGCTGTTCCTCCGGCAAAGGACACGCCAATGTCGCAACGCACTACATTGTGCACTATTAAAGCGCTTTGGCTACAGCTAGAAAAACTGGGAGAACAACCCGGCGCCACCGGGATGATACTCACGATACGCAGTAAGTTCCCTCATCGTACCAACGATAAGGTCGACGACCTCAAAGCAGGGGCGGAAAACTGGTCCGTGATCGAGATACTGAATGCCCTGGATCAAGTGATCCAACGGCTGGAGGTGTCAAGACGACCGGATCGGCAAACATCACCGCCCGTATATGCATTCCCTATCCAACACCGGCATAGTTCACGCTCTCCTCGGAGAGCCTATACTCGGCGCTCACCACCTAGGCGCAACAGCGTCGACAGGCAAGGTCACTCCACAAGAGATGACCGCGCGACTCATAGAAGTCGTTGTCCCTTCTGTGTGCGGGGCAGACACGATGCAGACCAATGCACCGAATTAACTAACCCACGCGCCAGAAGAGCGCTTGTCCATAGTAATGGACTCTGCTGGAGATGCCTCAAAGAAGGCCATCGCAGTCGATACTGCGAAGCGCCCTCGTGTCCAAATTGTGGTCATGGTCACCACAAAGCTCTGTGCTTTAAACAATATCAAGGACGTAGTCCAGATCGGTCGCGTCAATCTAGGCGTGATCGTTTCTATAGGACTAGATCACCACGTGATCGTTCGTCCAGCACAGAATCCAGAGACACATCAAGGGGTCGCTCACGTTCATCCAGTAGGTCGAGTAGGAGTCCAACTCCGAAAAGGGAGCGCGCCAGGACACGCAAAGGCTCACCCTATCCCAAGGTTGGGTTTAGGGAGCCGCCTGTTGAGGCTGATACCCTTACATCTCATCATTATGCAACATCCTCTAGGCAAGCAAGCGAGTCATCAAGCGACAGTGAAGACGACACATTCGACGCGCAGAACAAACATCTTTGCACTAGCGTCCAACTCGCGGTCATTGCAAATCCAACATCTAAAGCAGTGGCTTGCGGATCGTCAACCAAAGACTGCGCACCTCGACTTATGATCGTCGAGGCACTCGCTCATAATTTCAATACCAAAGCCGACGAGCTACTGACTATCTTTCTAGATAGCGGTAGCCAACACAGTTTCATCTGTAAGGACACAGCGATGTCCCTTGGCTTACCTCTCAAACATCCTAAAAACATCACGGCAATCACTTTCGGTGGCCATGAGCATACCGAAAAATCCTACAGCACAAAAATCGTGCTACGTAATCCTGTGACTGGAGTGCCAGTGAAGCTAAAGCTCTGGACACGCGCACATATAACATCAGTGCCAGAGAATTCAGGCGTGAAGATCCGCTCACAATCCAAGAACGTCCTTCCTCGGGGTTCGGCAGAAGTCGATATCCTCATCGGAATGGACTACTATTGGAACGTATTGGATCTGAATCGCAACAGAAAGCTTCCGTCAGGCCTCATTCAGTCTCAAACCAAATTAGGTCCTATCTTGTCCGGTCTGAACATCCCATTTCCAAGAGTCATGGCAACTACAGTCGAAAGTCAGGATTCCGATCATGAGGTGGAGTCTCTGGCCCGTAGATTGTTCGCGCTAGATTCACCGGATTTGGACGAAGACCGTGAGACAAGTAACTCACAAATCGTCCAACAGTTCTATCAAACCGTCCAAGTGGTGAAAGGCCTCATACACGTACGGTTCCCCTGGAAGAACGACCATCCATACTTACCGGACAACAAAGCGCTAGCTATGCGCAGGCTCGAAAGTCAGTATAACAAACTCAGTACAAATCGCCAAATGTGGCGTGAGTACTGTAACACATTCGAGCAACAACTCCAATCCGGTATCATCGAAGAGGTCCATCGAGACCCTCCAGTAGGGACACCAGTGTACTACATACCACATCAGGCCGTTGTCAAGGAAGACAGCACCACTACTAAGTTACGCATCGTATTCGATGCGTCCAGTCATATGCGAGGGGCTCCAAGTCTCAATGACTGTATTCATCAGGGCCCAACAATGTTGCCAGACCTGTGTGGGACTTTGCTTCGTGCAAGGCTCACTCCAATTCTAATTACGGCTGACGTCGAAAAGGCTTTCCACCAGATACGATTGCAGGAAGGTGAAAGAGATGCGACCAGATTTCTGTGGCTGAAAGATCCAACTAAGCCACCTTCTTGGCATAACATCCGCATCTTGAGGTTCACGCGCATTCCATTCGGCGTGAATGCCTCGCCCTTCCTTCTCAGTATGTCCATGAAGTACGCCCTTGAAAGGTACAAGAACGACAGCCTCCGGCAGGAAATCCTTGCTAATACGTATGTGGACAATCTTCTTATAGGCGCCACAAGCGCTAACGAAGGTATATCCAAACAACGACAATGCAAGGATACTTTCTCCGGGATGGGTATGAATCTCCGTGAGTTCATGTCCAATTCGACAACTGTCATAAATGCTATCCCGGATAGGGACCGTATGAAAAGGGCTGCTGAGTCAACAGTTAAGCTGTTGGGCATACGGTGGCAGCCTAGCACCGATATAATCCAAATTCGGACCAAGGTGCAGAAGGTAGTTAACACCAAACGCTCTGCTCTCAAAGCGCTAGCGTCTACCTTTGACCCTCTCGGTCTCCTCACTCCACTCTTCGTGGCAGCCAAAACGTTCATTCAAGACCTGTGGCTGAAAAAGACCGATTGGGACTCGCCCTTGGATGCCGACACCATGGCTAAATGGACCCAAATCACCAACAACATCGGTGCCTACGTCGGAACCGTACCTCGCTTCATAGCGAGCAGAACAGAGTGCAAATACGACCTTGTCGTATTCTCAGATGCGTCAAAGAGGGTGTACGCTGCCGTTGCATACTTGGTATGTAGACCATCTTGCGGCGAACCCTTTAGCCATCTGCTCTGTGCTAAATCCAAACTAGCAGCTCCAGGCAGCACTACCATCCCGCGCCTAGAGCTTCAAGCCTCTGTTCTAGCCGTACAAATGGCTCGGTTCCTCCACAAAGAGCTCACGCTTCGCATAAGATCGGTTCAGTTGCTTTCTGACTCTCAGATAGCGTTATACTGGATCCATTCTAAGAAGCAGCTCAAAACCTTTGTAAATAATCGCGTCAAGCTCATCCACAACATCCTGGATGGGTTATCCCAAGCTAATATTCCATCTCGCTTCTACTATGTCAGTACGGACCAAAACGCCGCTGATTGTGCAACGAGAGGCCTCACGGCCCTCGAAATCAAAAACCACATGTGGTGGCGTGGTCCTCAGTTTATCCTCCAACCACCTTCTAGGTGGCCTAACGCTCATCTGGACTTTGCATCCTCTCCACCTCCCTCCAAGGAGGCGGAGTCGGAACTTAAAATTGTCTCCTCAACCATTATTCAGGACTATAAATCGTTTATACCATTTCAGCGAACCAACTCGTACGCGAAACTTGTACGGGTGACGGCCTACGCACTCAAATTTCTCTCAAAACTCTATCATTTTCGCTCCAAAAAACAGGTAGACCATCAGCCGAACGAGATCCGCACAATTAACCATTTCAGCTCAACATCCTGGATTAGCACGAGCGACTGGAAAGCGGCAGAACTCCTTATAATTCGCGAGCACTATCGCGAAGGAGTGGCGCAGCTGGAAAGCCGCGCTGTACAACGCTTTCAGGTAGAGCTACACGATGACGGGACGTACAGAAGCATGTCAAGGATGGCACATGCAACATCTACGGCAACAGTGCAGAATCCGATTCTGCTCTTGCCGCACCATCCACTAACTCGTATGGTAGTTACCTATTTCCATCTTAAACTACTTCATGCTGGTGCGTCACACGTCATTTCAGCCCTAAGAAGAACATATCTGATACCGCGAATACGTCGAATCGCCAACTCTGTAATTTCAGGATGTGTGACCTGTCGAAAACATCAAGGTCGCTTTTACACATATCCGAAGACGCCAGATTTGCCACCAGAACGCGTCAATTCGAGCAGACCGTTTGCAAATTCCGGGTTGGACTATTTCGGTCCAATAGTTGTCCGCGCAGGAAACGACCAAGAACGTAAGGTTTGGGTAAGTCTGTTCACGTGCATGTCAACTCGCGCACTCCACTTAGAAGTGGTTGCAGACAATTCAACAACCCAATTCCTTTTAGCGTTTAGAAGATTCATTTCGAGGCGAGGTTGTCCTGACCTCGTTCTCAGCGATAACGCTCCAACGTTCAAGCTAGGTCGCCACGTACTGGTCAACGAACTACGGCAACTACCCGAAGACAAAGCGGTCAAGGACTTTGGAGCAGCACGAGGACTTCAGTGGCGCTTCATAACACCATTATCTCCGTGGAAAGGAGGTTTTTACGAAAGGCTTGTCGGATCGGTGAAGACAGCCTTGAAGAAGACCGTCCACAAGAACATTCTCGACTTGTGGAACCTCCAAACGCTTCTCACGGAAATCGAAGCCACGATCAACACACGTCCTCTTACACCTTTAACAGGTTCAGCCGCCGACGGAGCACTCGTACTCCGTCCAATCGATCTAATTAATCCTCAATTCACTCTAGGTCATCTAGAGAATCCTACTGCTAAGGTCACGTCATCAGACCATTTTGCGAACTCTGACTCGCAAGAATTTCTCGTCAGTCAATACAGCATTCTCCGAGACTCCCTTCAGACCTTTTGGGAGCTATGGCAAAAAGATTATCTTCAGGCGCTAGCGGAACGTAACCAGCTACGTTCATCGAAAACTCGTAGCTCTGGAACGCAGCCTAAAATAGGAGATGTTGTTTTACTCTTCACTGACAATTCGGCCAGGTCAAACTGGCCTCTCGGTGTCGTTATTCAGGTCAATCGATCAGCCGACGGAGCAGTTAGATCAGTTAAAGTAAGAACAGGTAGGCATAAGATCCTAGACCGGTCCACCAATCAGCTGATCCCGCTCGAAATCGCGGCAGAAGACAGCAAATCGATCTGTCCGAAGGAACTCAAGAAGCCGACTAGGATTCAACCTCCGCGTAAAGTTAAAAAGACAACAATTCACTAAATCCGCTCAGTGACAGTGCATAGGGTCTCTCCTCCTCTTGTTTTTCCTTTATTTTTCCTCATTTCTAGTCGTTTTCCTCTGTTCTAGGTTAGTTTCCTTCTTCAAATTCGTTCTTTCCTGTTTCAGGTTCCTTTTCTTTTGTTATCTCGCTTCACCCAGTTTCGGGAGGCTCTTAGTCATCTCTCCTAATGGTTCTCGGTACTACGCTCCGCGTCTAATATCCTTAGGTTACGCCAAAACCGTAGCCTCGCTCGCATGCGCAACCTCTACGCGCGCTCGCGCGACCATTAGGCACGCCTCCAACACCCAATTCATCATTTCCCTTGCTCTCCTTCACTCCTTTTTCTCTCTTCGTGTTCATCAAATTGCTCTTTCTGTACTCTGCTACATTTCTTTGTATTGTTCGTAGTCTCTCTCTGTAGTTCTCTTCTTCAATACTTCTGTACTGCAGCCAGACATCTCAAAATCCACCTTTGTCCACGTTTTCGCGTTACCATCTGCGTTCTGCTCAAGCGATTGCGAAATCACCACTCGCACTAGCGAGAATAACCTTAACCTTTGGGTCCCGCCACGATAACCCTTAGATCTTCAGGTACTCTTACCATTTCCGTAGGGTACTAGCGTCATGTGGCCTAAAACCCATTGCATCTCGTCTCGCTTCCTCACGCTTCAATTCGATTCATTCTCAACATCTGTCATGATTGCACCACATCCATTTCAGTAGACCATAGTCACCTTGTATTCCATCTACGCAAGGAAAATTTTCGTCGGTCTCGGCGATTTAACTCGCCTTACGTGCATATGACCACGTTTCGTTCAGATAAGCGTTTGAATTTTGGTGCGATGGTACGCTCACGCAAACATGACCGGGGACAACCCGAGAAGAATGGCAACGAGCAGCAACGAGTTCAAGATCAGAAACGAGGCAATACAGGACGTCGTCGAAGGAGAGGTCAACAGAAGCCGAAGCACAGGTTAGTTAGTAATACCGTTGAGCACGAATTGTCTCATCAGCTTACCACTTCGGTTCGTATTCCACCCTCCTGTCACTCCTCATCCGTTGTTGTCTCTTCGTCATATGCTGTTGCAGTTTCTCATTTCTATTCTCCTACTTCTCCATACTCTGAGGCAGTTTCCTCCTTCTATTCCAAACCCACCTCTAAGCCTCATCCTACGTCATCTACTCTTGCTCCTCTCTCTTCTACTTCTATTCCATCTTCTCGTTCTGCATTCTCGTCTATTGTTTCTAGTTCAGCTTTTCCTGTAGTTATTCCTTCATTCGTTACTCCCACCATTTCTTCTCGCCCTTATACGTCACTCACTTCATCCGTTGTCACACCTATCCCATCACCATCTATGGGTTCTACCGTTACTCGCTCACCATCCGCTACTGTTTCGGTGCCAGCCGTCGTTTCACTCACTCTTACGGCTGCATCTTCAGTGTCCACTCCAGCCCCAGTGTCTGTGGCTCACGGCGGATCATCGCCAAGAGACCGTGGTTCACGGGCTGAGGATAAGGAAGCTGAAGACGTAGACGAGCCCGACGATGAGTCCCATCTTGTCATCGTCGAGGAACCTTCTCCTGATCCTGCCGTACAGCCAGCCCAAGCACTGTCGTCTCCCCGGGAGACCTCGGATGCACGGCCACAGGCTGAGCAGCAAGAGAGGAACCGTCAGCAGATCCTTGAAGAGGATCAGCGTAATTACCATCATCTTCTCGCGCTCATATTAGGTCATCAGGGTCAGCACACTTCAGGTTCTCAGGGTTCTCTTCCATCTAACCCATCAATCTCGTCTGTAATTCCCACTTCTTCTTCCTCTTCTACGGGCACTTCATTCTTGGACTATCGTTCGGTAGAAGAACTTACGGCCAACCAATTTCGTTCAGTATTTAACTATATCACTACCAACAATTCGTTGCGTGCACAAGTCGATGCGCTTCAAGTCCCTGCTCGAGAAACCACTCCAGCGAGACAAGAAGACTACGATACAGCCGCTCGAATTGTCTTTCTTTTGCAAAAACTCCAAAATTTGGCCAGTTCTACTGTTCGATTATTTCACAACCTTGCCGTTTTCCTAGGACGTAGACATCCACTTCAGTTTAGGTTCATGGTCCTCATGGGTTGGGCTCAAGAGCTTACGCATAGCATAACATCTCTCTCGGTCCATCTCAGCCAGCTCACAGAGCTCACCGTACCTAAACTCCTTGACTGGTCAAACAACCAAAACTATTTTAGAGCAACGTTACAGATTTTCAGCGTTACAGCGCCCTTGATAACCGAGGCGCTACAGTTTGCGTCTGCGGTCGTCGCACAGGCCACCAGAATGCGACGTGTGCTTGAGGCATACCAAGCACTTCATGTGCTGCACTACCAGATCAGTGCAGTCACCGACGCAGACAGGCAGTATGCCCACCAGATGATGACCACCATGCCAGAACCGATCTCGACAGATCCATCGTCGTACACGGACATTCTCCAATGGTGGCGAAGCAACTACTCAGATGCGCTTCTCATCAACATCACCGACGGATACCTCGCCACGAGTCAAGTGGACGAACAGCTGCAGACAGGGCAGCAAGAGCACAACAGTGCTCAACCGGATCAGGCGCAGTCCATCGCGCCTCAAGAAGTCTCCACGCCGACACCAACGCCCACTCGTGAGCTAACACCAATTCAGGATCCGCCACGACATCGCATCACGCTCGCCGCGCCAACGGAGTCAAGGAAAAGGACTACTCCATCAGAAGAACCGGACAATGACGAAGAGGTCCCGATTCGGGAGCCTCGCCCGAAGATACCGCCAACTCCTCCAACGCCAGCGGATAGCCCGCCATACGAAGACCGACCGACGACAAGTCGAAGGAGGAGTCGATACGACACATACCGAGAACAACAACAATACTCGGATCGCTCTCGTCAGGAGTCAAGGGAAAGCCGAGACTCCTCGTGGCCGCCTAACCTCTACAGAGCCATCTCTCCGCGTCCGCTCGATCCGGAAGTTGCACGTCTCATGCCTAGAGATCCACCACCAGTACCGCCACCGCGTTCGCTTCCTTGCGCTTTCTGCTCATCGCACTATCACTACACCTCGGACTGCACTCGCTTTCCCAGGTTGTCCGACCGCGCCCGGCTCGCTGTACAATTCCTGCTCTGCTCGAATTGCGTCAAACAGCACCGTGGCGTGTGTAAGCGTAGGGATCCCTGTAGTTATTGCAGGATCGAAGGCCATCATCGAGCGTTCTGTATGGACAATCCACGAGTCTATCCGGATGTCAAGTTCGGTAGGTTTGAATTTTACAGGATACTCGATCGTCGAACGTTCAGGCCGTGCCCCCAAGGCATGGTAGAGCCGAGGAAGCACAAGCTTCCGTTAAAACTCGCTCTCGCACTCCGCATGCCGACGCCGCCCCGGTTCCGTTCACCATTTCGCCGGGGGGAGGCCTCGCCCAGCGAGGAATATCGCCGCTGGGGTGAGGAATATGGCAGCGACAACTCATGGTAAGGTGGCAATTTACACTTCACTCTCATTACAGTTCGTTTTTACTCGATTTTGACGTCTATGAACTCGCCGCGCAACTTAGGCAGTTGTGCGATTATTTGTACGTTTCACCCGGTTTTGATTCCAGACACGAGGTTAAGGTTCGCCCAGCTACGCGCGCACAACGGTCCATTGTACGATCGAGGACCTGGCAATACACGTGAGTTATTGCGTGTGTGTATTAATGTTCTATGTTGAAGGACAAGCCGCGCAGTTCCATCTACCTGGCGAACGTATGGTCTGAGGCGAGGGTCGACACGGTACTGTATGCATTCGCATGGTCCGTTGCGTCGATCTGTCTCGAGATGTCGGGGGACGTCGACTTACTCCGTGCTCGGGATCACCGCCTCCACGTATCTACCTCGAACGCAATCCAGCTGTTAGTGTCGATGGTCAGCTGCGAACATCAAATGGTCGTTATGGATCGTCAACGATACGCCGTCGCACTGCAGCCACGTCAACGCTGTATACGCCTCGTCTGATACTCGACTTGTGTTAATGTGTGTTACTCATGTGTGTTTTGTCTGTTTGTTCGGTGTCATACACAGGCACTTGAACGCTTTATTCACAATCCTCATGCCATTACATTTTATTCATAGTCTTCTACTTCTCTGCTGTAGTGTAGTTCTCCATAGTCTTTCTGTAGTCATTGTAGTGTACTCCGGTTATCTCTTCCGTATTCTACTCTCTCTTCTCTCATGTATTGAAGTTCACCCCTGTAGTCAGTGCGCCTCGCCCTTCGTGGCAACGTCATTGAGGCACTTCAGGTAGCTAATTAACATCATTGCTGCATTGTACTGACCCGCTAGGGGCTTTCTGGCGTCGTCGCGCCCTCTTTCGTCGTCGTGTCGGCAGACCCCCTCTTTCGGCCTTTGGGGTCTTGGTCGTGGGTCGCGTACGACCTATCGGGGTTGTCTATCCCTTCATGCAAGCAGCAGGCTCCCACATACTAAAAGGCAATAGGCCATAATTTTACGGCAAGGCAGACATCGGTATCGGCCGGCGGGAGCCCTTCCTTTTGTGGCCGGGAGTGTCGCGAATGCGATGATCGCTCCCTCTCAATTCCATGCTCCGCGGTCACCGGTCCCGTAGCGACACCCTGATGAGGTGCGTGCGGAGCGGCCTGCAGCCGCAGCGCACCCTATCGATCGCTGCGGACCCGGCCCGCTCCGGGCGCGCGGCAGGCAGTCTACACTTCCACCTGGGTCCTGCGCGGTCGCGCTCCGCAGAGCGCCGACCTTTCGGCATTCCGAGTTCCATCCATCCGCTCCAGGAGTGGCCTGCGGGCCTTGCCGTTTCATCGCCATCATCCATGAGCCAGCTGCGGGCAAGGGGGGCTGCGAGCCTGATAGGAAGGCTCGCCTGCCATCGAGTCCTCCGACATATCTGCATCCTGGACTGCTGACGCGACATTCCTATTCTCAATCCACCTCAGCGACGACTGCCACATCTATCCATATCTATCTGCTGCTGTATTGCTATGCTGCATATATATGGATTGGAAGTAAACCTGTATTGTTACTCACGTCTACTGGAGGCAGGGAGTCAAGTTGGTGAGTCCTTAGCATGCATGGCCATTCCAGCGGAGTCGTGCCGGGTCGCGCACTGGGCGGACCCGGGTAAACCGACGTATTGGTATCGTATTATTGCATTGTGTGTATTGGCCCTGTAGTGTCACTTCATGAGGGGTGCAGTCGGCCCGGGCCCGGCTGTATTGCGCAGTCATGCACCTGTGAATTGGCTCCGCCCCCTAAGATAGGCTCCGCCTCCCGGATCGCTGGTCACCAAGCGGCATTCCAACCGGACGCAAGGACGCAGGGCATGGGGTGTAGCGCTCCCCCTCCTTGGGCAACTGGGGCCTCAATGGACATAGTTGACAAAGGGCACCCGCCGATTCGCAACAAAGCGAAATAAATTAATAAAAAGTACACAACGTAACGATAATAGTTAATAACAACAACAAAGCTAAAGAAACAAGGATTAGTTTGCGTGAAATTCCGCAACAATTTCACTTATTCAATCTTGTGAGGTCCTTCAGTCGCAAAAAGGAAAATGAAATAAAAAGTTGTAAAGACATTTTTGTTAGCAAACTGGAGAACGAGCGTATACAATCAGTGATAGCTCCCCATTAGTCCCGTAAGGAACTTCAAATAATACGATGTAATCGTTAGTGATGGGCGAGTTCAATTCTATAGTGACAGATTTTAATAGTAAACTATAATATTTATAAATAATTGTTTGTTTTGCATTGTGGGAAAGAAACTAAAGAAAACTGATGGTTATGTAGTGTAACCAGAATAAGAGGAAAAATTGGAATGGAAATATGTATAGTTCTTTGAGGGGCAGTGCTGCAACTGGGCAAGTGAGGCCTTTCGAATTGCGATAATTTTATGGAAATCGTCCATGCGGAAGGTTACAATCCGTGGGAAAGGAGAGCAGTAAGTTGTCATGAGGGCCTTCCTCATCAGAAATAAGCCTCACGCTCAAGTCAGTGAAAAATGCTAGCATTTCTTCAAGAAGGGACAGAGGCGGTGCTACTGTGCGGTTTTCAAGAGCATGGATGCATTAAGGATAAAAGGATAAAGGACGGCGTTACTCAATCCATTCTGAAATGCGCCACGCATTCTACTTCCACAGGATGTCGTGAAGGCGTGTTGAACGCGTATTTGGCCATACAATGACTTGCAGGGGCCAGTCGATGAACAAGTCAGCGCTTCCTCCTTCCCAGACAAGTCCGTCAACAATTCACCGACATCGGAGGGATGGAAGGCTTGGTTGCCCTGGGCGTGAAATCCGAACCAGGAACCTGGTATCGGGTGCAGGTGACAGTCGGCGCCTCCTCCGACTGCGCTACACGCGCCTTTATGGATGCATTATCAGCTAAATCTAATCTGACTAGGATTTGGTTTCTACCGAAAGGTTTGTGATTAAACTCACCATCAAACTTCACCACTTCTTTAACTGCTGGCACCCTAACTATATCCATACTGGAAAATTGCCTAAAAGAAAATCTATATCTAACGGTATTCTTATGAACATATTTGTTTGAGCCTGGAGAGGATGTTGTAGAGGTTCCATGTTTTCACAAGGATGCGTCACGCTGGACTCCAACACATACCCTTCGCTTTCCGGGCAGGCTGCTAGCCCATTACGTAAGGACGGGTCTGAATCCCACTTGGCATAAAAGTTTTGAAGTCAACAAAACATCTTCACGAGAACAAGTACCCTCTAGTAAAATCGTTGTGAGCTCATATAAATGTGTGAAAACGTGATCACTAGCGAAGCTTTCAGCTTGGCCGGCTCCATGCGGATATCAGGGGTGAGCGCTGGAAGGCTCTTGATTGAGTATTTGGATCAAGCAATAGCTCCGGTGGTGCAGAAGGCCAGTATTCCGTTCGGAGAGCGGACGGTACGGGTTCTAGTCCAGCAAGAGCAAAACCATCCTCGCAGGAAGAAGCATAATACGGTTGTGCAGCTGTAATAGTCCGAAAGGTTACATTCTTCTAATTGACAGCCTTAGCTGAAAACTCTAATGCTAAATTGTTGAGAAAGTCTTGAGCCGCCTTCTTTCTTTTTCATTTTTTATCAGCATACAATAGGATTTACTTAACAATATAATCGTCATCGTCAGTTTCCACAGTTTCCCAAGCAATAAGCAGCTCAGCGGTTCCTTTCTCCTTGAATTGGAGAATCTGGGAGTAAAAAAAGCCGCTGACCAGCCTTTCAACATCTTTAAGTTCAGTGAATTTTTTCTTCATTAGGATTTTTTTAAGCGCAAAAAAGTGATAAGGATAAAGGACAAAGGACGTTACTCAATCCCTTATGGGATGTGCCACGTGTTCTACCTCTACGTGATGTCGTGGAGGCGATTTGAATGCGTATTTGGCCATACAATGACTTGCGGTGGCCAGCCAAAGAACAGGTCAACATTCTATCTTTCGCAGACAAGTCTGTTACCAGTTCATCGACCCCGGAGGGATGGAAAACTTGGTTGGCCGGGGCGGGAAACCCGAATCAGGAATCTGGTGTCGGGTGCATGCAACAGCCGGCGCTTTCTCGGACAGCGTTACGGCCCGAAGTAAGTGATAGGCAGAGAAAACTATGTAAAGGTAGTAGGGTGCTTGGGGAACCGTGTCACAGCTCAGCTTTTTCAATTGTCACAGGTCTCTTTGGCAAGATGAGGCCGAGCGTTATCGTGTAGAAAAAAAGGAAACGAAAGTAGAAACTCATCTCGACCGCCGTTTCTTCAGGAACAACGTCGGCCAATTTCTAGAGCTGATTGGTGTAAGCATTTACGGTGACGGTGGGTCCTTTCAGGAGCAGCTCGTAATACTGCGTTACCCACCAACCTCAGGAGCAGCAAAGGAGACACTTCTTGGGGAGTGAAGATCCGATTTGGCTTGCGTCGGCGGGTCTGCTCCTCGAAGGAAGCACGCGGCATCGGAGAGGACCCATTTCTCAATTCCACTAATCGGGCCTTTCAGAGTCTACTTTTGAGTGGACGGAGAAGGAGAAATCAATAAACGGATACCCAAGTAAACCATGAGGCATCAGTCATGATATACGGGATCCATCGAATCAGCACTTTTCTGTAGCCGATGGAGTAGAGGTGACTGAGGACTGTTGGATCGGTGCATTCGAGTCTCGTTTCAAGACTGCAGGCGTTGCACTCCGGATCCTGTTTGACGAGAATGGCGGAGTGTCGAGAATGACGGAGTATCTTTCAACGTGAAGGCGTCTTTACCGAGGCTTGTCTTCGAAGTGTCTCTTCTTCAGAAGCGAACAAACCACCACATAGCCGTGCTCATGCAGGTGATGTCGCCTTCCAGTGGGCAGTTGATGTTTCGAACGGTTGCCGTCACTCCAGTGCCACGACGACATTCATAGAAGACGATGACTCAAAGGTGGACTTGTGGAACTGAATCGTGGTCGAAGTTAAGAAAAGCAACATGGTTGTTTAAATAAGGAAATAAATACAGAAATAATATTAAAATAAGTATGTGTATATAGGAGTGGTTAAGAAGTGGGACTTGAAATCCAATGGTCATTGCCCGCGTAGGTTCGAATCCTGCTCGATGCGATAGTACAGGAGCGCGTGGAGCGCAGTCAGAGGAGGCGCCGGCTGTCGCCTGCACCCGATACCAGGTTCCTGGTTCGGATTTCCCGCCCAGGCCAACCAAGCCTCATCACTCCGGGGTCGGTGAATTGGTACCAGACTTGTCTGGAGGGATAAAGTGCTGACTTGTTCATCGGCTGGCAACCACAAGTCATTTATGGCCAAATACGCATTCAACTTGCCTCCACGACATCCCGTAAAAGTAGAATGCGTGACGCATCCCAAAGGGGATTGAATAACGTCGTCCTTTATCCTTTACCCTTTATGTGTATATAGCCATATTGCCATGTAGACGTGCAACGTGTGTGGAAATTCAGAAGACAAGTCGACAGTGCCGTGCATCTTGCATTTCTATCACGGAGAGTTTTCAAGAATGATCTGCAACTACCAGTAATATGTGGAAAATTCCGATCTATCCCAGTCGTAGCTGGACAACAATAAAAGCAAGGCAAACACGGATTCTTGATTAATGGCAAGCTTTGCTTCGATAACCATTGCAAAGCTCTGGCTTCAAAGGCAAATCCTACGGTGTATAACTTCTTCAAAACGCTCCGAACAAAAAATCCTCGAAAAAAAAAATCGGACAAAGCCTAAAAAATCTATCCACGCCCAATTTTAGAGAGAGGTACCAACGTTTTCTCTCCTTATAAAAGAAATTCATAGATCTCATTGAAAGTGTTCAGAATAACTTCACTCGCAAGGTTCTTATGCGCTGTACAGGTTTGGGTTACTAGTGCATTTCCAATGGAAATGAAAGACGGAAACAACTTGGGCTGCCTAGCCTGCAGAGTAGGAGAGCTAGAAATGATCTGATGGTTCTCAAAGGGACTACAGGTAGAATGAGGTTAATTCTAGTAATATTTCTAACCTAGCGCCTTTTAGAGACATAGGAGCAGATGCTATGCTGAGACTTCCAGCTAGTAGTCACAGGTTCGACATAAAGCTTTCCCATAAGAGTGTTTTCGTCATTCAACAAGCTGCTTAATGAGAACATTCTCTCTCTACCGCTTTCTGCCTTTAAAAAACTGATTTGCTCGCATATACACTTAGGGGTTTCCTGATGAAATCATATCTTTTAGCAATTCAATTTACCCGTTTCCTGCACTACTATATTGTATCTCTGCTGGAGTTTTTTTCCTAGTGTTTCTCATGCTATGCTTACTTCCTTTGAAGTTCACTAGTGTTTCTTGTACTATGTTCTTGGGTCTTCTAGTGTTTCGCTCGTGTTTAGATGTTGCGGTTACTCGTGTGGGCATGACCTACGTCTCCAAAGATAAAGATAAAGATAAACAAAGAAGGGGTGGCTTATCCTCAATTAGAAATTACATAGAAAGGTCATCTTGTAGGCCAGTTCAGTAGTCAAACTCTTGAAATTAATTCACTTTAATTGTATTGTCGCTATATCAGAAAGACTGACGAAAGTGTCTCCCCCCTCCTCTAGGATAGATCCGAAAATTCTGAAGAATCCTTCACAAAATCGGCTCAAAACTTTCTAACCAAGCTAATACGAAGAGACCACTGTGAGTGACTAGTGTGGACAGGGTCACTTCGCTAAACTGAAAGAAATTGTCTCGAATGTCACAATATGTGTATATAATTTTCGTTAGAAAATAGTTGGAAGAAAAGGACGGTTATCATAAAGAATAATGGCTTATAAAGGATGAAGGATAAAGGACGGCATTATTCAATCTTTCTTGAGATGCGCCACGCATTTTACTTCTACGGGATATCGTGGAGGCGATTTGAATGCGTATTTGGCCATACAATGACTTGTGGTGGCCAGCCGATAAACAAGTCAGCGCCCTATCCTTCCCAGACAAGTCTGGTACCAACTCACCAACCCCGGAGAGTTGGAAGGCTTGGTTGGCCTGGAGGGAAGTCCGAACCAGGAACCTGGTATCGGGTGCACGCGACAGTCGGCGCCTCCTCGGACTGTGCTACACGCGCCCAATAGCTTATACTGACTGATAATAAAGGGTTCTTTGAATCTTAGTGGATGTAGTTACGCCGAGGGGACACTAGTGAAGTCAGGAGCACTTCGCGGGAAGCGGAGAAAAGCGGAGATGTTATACCAGTGGAAGAATGAGTGGTTATGAACACAAAGCATTGTGGTTTGTTAGGTCTGACAGAAAAGGAGCGGCAAAGCAAGATAACAGATTTGAGCTAAACATTCGTAGGAAAGAGCGACACTTGAGCATGTTGTCCTTAGACTTCTAAGAAATACGCGCCGAAAGCAGCTGTTGAGGTTACCAGTAGTTTGTTCGAACTGGAAGCACCCAGAAAACGTACGCGCACAAGACATGCGGAACGACTCTGCACGGGTCACTGTAACTATGGAGGATTTGAAGAGATTAGACGTGCAGTTCCGTAGTAATGGAATCGTATTGACGTCGACGCTTTCGGAAATGTGTCAAGAAGCATGGCTGACGATGCGCCGAATGAGCTAGCGCAGAGCAGTAAAAGCCTAATTAATTATTAGCTGTTTGCGCGCTTGAATTAGTCTGTTAGCAATTTTTCCGAGATGTGGAGCCGACAGCAGCAGAGACGTTGCTGAAAAATGACGTCATTACTCAGACATGCTGAAAATATAGGAGTGAAAATTTTTGTTAACCCTTGTATTTTATGACAAGACAACCCAAAGCGGCAAAAGAAGACAATTTAAATATCATGTGCTCGCTTTAAAAAATCATCATGTGAAGTTATAGCAGAGCGCAGCGGCCGACCGTGGTATCTGAGTGAATAATTCATCCACCAATTCAGTCATGGAGTGCCGAGATGTTTAAGTCCATTAGTGCTTCCGAGGCAAACATGAGCGGCCGTTTTTTACATGCTTGAAACCAAGGGACTTGAACGTTGTAATTTAAAATCTTTCAGAAATGATTAATAAAGGATGAAGGATAAAATACGGCGGTACTCAACCACTTTTGGGATGCGGCACGCACTCTACTTCTACGAGATGTCGTGTAGGCGATTTGAATACGTCTTTGGTCAATGACTTGCGGCGGCCAGCCGATGAAGAAATCAGCACTTTATCCTTCCCAGACAAGTCTGGTGCCAACTCACTAATTCCGTAGGATGGATGGACGGCTTGATTGGCCTGGGCGGGAAATCGAAACGAGCAACCCGGAACCGGACGATCATGACACCTGATGTCCTCTCCGATTCCGTCACACGAAAAACCGCTGGGAAAGAATCTACAGTTTTACAACAACAACAGCAACAGAAACATACTTTGCATAAGAACACAAGGACACGATTATACCGCATTTCTCCGTCACTTGAGTGCAATAAAACCTTCAAGCGGCTTACTAGTGCACAGGACGAGGACGAAACGACTTCATCGTGGCATATAAAATGACGGATGGTGTGCTTAGTCTATCTAGGAATTCTGTTCAACCTTTTCTGCGAATACAAGTGTAACTTAGTGTAAGGTCCAGATTGTTAAGCAAGACAATATACAAGGGCAGCACTTGCAAGCTGGCCCTGCATTCTTGAGGTTTCAAAAAGCATCATATCAAACAATCTGAGACAATAAGCAAGAAATTTTTGAGCGGCATCCGGACGCCTGATTCCCTTTACTGGTCCCTCTTACTGGATCTCCTTCTTGGTCTCCGCTTATTAGTAACTCCCCCACTGGTTCCCCTTATTTGTCTCCACTGGTCCCTCCTTCATGCCCGTTCTAGAGCCACCTAAAGGTCCTTCCTTCTTGGTCGTTGCACTGGTCCCTCTCAAGGTCGCCCTCACTATCCCACCCCATTTACTGGATCTCCCACGCCTATTATCCGACATCGGTAACACATCTTCTGAATACGCACATCAGGTCTCCCTTACTGGTCCGTTCGTACTCCACCTCCAGGTCCCCAGGTTCCTCTTGCTGACTCCCTCATTATTATAGTACTGGCTCCACCTCCAGGTCTCTCCCTCCTAGTCGCTGTTCTAGCATCCACTTGATGTCTTCCTTAATGGTCCCACCACGATCACAGCAGAGGTCGGTGACAGGGGCGTGCGTTTAACGGTTAACCATTTACCGGTTTAACCGGTATTTTCGCGAGAAATTCTCTTACCGAAAATTTTCGGTAAAACACCAAATTTACCGGAAAGTTTAACGACTTTCTTCATACGAAATCATGTTTCTATCCATCGAATGGAGAAGGAAACATACTACCTATCTCAGTTTAGAAGTTATTGCTACCGTAATCTAGCCCAAGATGTAAGGCACCGAAATGCACTCTGTTAGTCTATCTCATCTCCTGGTGGACTCTTAAGCTGTTTTCCCGTATAAGAAAAGAAAGAAGTTCGTTTCACATTTCGTTGTTTTTTCTGAAGTGTCTGGCTTTGCTCCAAAGTACGGCTTAATAGTTCAAAAAAGTAGTAGTGTAAGGTGTAAATCATTCTTTCATCGAATAAATGATGATAATTGTGATAATTTCAAAAAGCAATAAGAATGTTGATCCAAAAGAAATGTAGCAACATTCGACTGAATGTCGGATGTTCCAGAAATGTTTTTATAGAGTTTCAATTAAGCCGCCACAATATAGACCGTCATACTTGTGCGTTGTTAGACTTCCGCTTGCTTTGTTTGTTGTAGGATGCTCGTTGCTTTCAGGGCGTCGTTTGCCTTAGGATGACGTATGCATGATAGAATGAAGATGATATGATTTTTCTGAACGTGATGATGTTTCGTTGAGAAGCTCTACGCTTTTTTACATCAACGCCGCTCGAAACCAGTTGTTTTTGAGGAGTTATTAAATTAAAAGAATTACTTAAAAAAGGATTTACTGAATTTGCCGAAATTTCCGCGTTAAAAATATGCGGTAAAAAATTTACACCGGCGGCAAGTAGCGCACACTCCTGGTCGGTGACACATCTTGTAAATCTGGACGCTCAGAAATGCGCATCGTCGCCATTGTGTTAGGGCCCGTTTATACTTCAACGCCGAACGACGAGACGCCACGCATTGTGGCCACATTGATCGAGCGACGCGATCGATCAATTTGGCCACTATGCATAGCGTCGCTCGGCGTCGGAAGTATAAACGGGGCCTTAAGGAGGAAGAGCGTGAGCTTCGTCTGCAGCAGCAGCATGCCATGTTGAATGACAAATTTTGCCCGCGCGGGATACGGTGAGGCGTATCTCGCGCAAGTTGGTTCAATGTTGCCTAAACACAGTGTAAGCATCAAAATTTGCACCTTAGTACGCCGAGCGCCTCAACTACAGCATTTTAGAAGACATTCTCTGCACGCTCAGTGCTCCGTATAACTCTTTACGACGTCAAAGCAGAACCAACATTCACATCTTGAGATTGGATTTTCATGCAACGATGCAAGCAATGCGACACAATTGGAACTATTTATCTTGTTATGTATGAAATGATTATCGATTAGTTAACGTCGACTACGAAATAAAGCGACCATTGAGAGGCATCTAAGCAGATGTCCCAGCCTGATTGCAGAACCCCCAGAGTGAGGCTGGCTGAACCTCTGACTAGGAACAGGCTAGCTATCGAGGTTAAAATTTTCTGAAGAAAACCTTTCTAACCATTATCTCACTGTGTGTTCAGAAGGCGATTCGAAGCCAAATGTGTTCGCAATATTACGAGTTGCTGAAGAAATCTGGAGCTTGAACTCGTAGAGCATAACCACTCAAAAATTGCATCGGTCCATCTTTTTTCCAAATCCTATAATAACGTCCACAATGAAAATCGGCGAAAATGTGAAGCACTGTTTGAAAGAGGTGAAAACACATAGAAAATGGCCTGCTTAAGTTGGCTGAACAAGTGACTCCTATTGAGAAATAGCTGTACATTTATTTCAACATACCCCGCAACGACAATTACTTTTGCAACAGCCTAATATTAGGGATTAGGATAAAGGACGGCGTTACTCCATCCCTTTTGGGGTGCGCCACGCATTCTATTAGGTTGTCCCATAAGTCTTCGCCGTTTTTTTTCAACGATTCACTGCAGATTTCGCCGGCGGTCTCTTGCATAGCGCTGCACAGATTTCGAAAGAGAATGATTTGCTCTATCAGAACATGTATTGCATTTCTTTTTTCATCATGAATTTTATCAATTTTTAGGTCGTTGAAGTGAAAATTGAAAAAGTGAAAAAGTAGCCATTTACGCACTTGTTCTCTCCGCTTAGGTTTGTAATTTTTTTTGCGCAGTTTTTATAGCATTTGGAAGACAATCTTCTGTACTACAAGAATATGTATTAGTTCTATTTGCTCATTTGACCTTTATTGATTTTTAGGTCATCAAATTGGGACGTCCGAAGGAGGATGGTTATTTTTGCCGACAGCTCCTGCTCTGCGGTTGAACTTTTTGGGTTGAGGTTATATGTCGTTCGAAAGACAATGTTTTGCTCTATAAGAATATGTGTTGCGTTTATTGATTTCTATTGAATATCAACAAAAGGCCAAAGAGAGAAAAATCGTCTTCACCAACAACTCCTTCTCCTTCTTCAGCTGTTGATATTCGACAGAAATCAGCGTGAGCCAATAAACGCGGCACAAATTTTTATTGAGCAAAAAATTCTCTTCCAAACGACATATAACAGCAAGCAAAAAAGTCCAACCACAGAACCGGAGTTTTGATAAAAATTCGGACGGAAAAGTCGGAATCCCCAATTTGATGGCCTAAAAATCAATAAAAGGCAAGTGAGAAAATAGGACCAACACATATTCTTGTGGTACAGAACATTGTCTTCCAAGTGCTATAAAAAACTGCGCAAAAATTACAAACCTAAGCGGAGAGATCAAGTGCGCAAATGGCTACTTTTTCACTTTTCACTTCAACGACCTAAAAATTGACAAAATTCATGATAAAAAAGAAATTCAATACAAGTTCTGATAGAGCAAATCATTCTCTTTCGAAAGCTATCAGCGCTGTGCAAGAGACCGCCGGCGAAATCTGCGGTGAATCGTTGAAAAAAACGGCGGGACTTATGGGACAACCTAATACTTCTACGGGATGTGAAAGCGACTTGAATGCGTATTTGGGCATACAATGACTTGCGGTGGCCAGCCGAAGAACAAGCCAGCGCTTTATCCTTCCCAGACAAGTCTGGTACCAATTCATCGATCCAGCAGGAATGGAAGGCTTGGTTGGCCTGGGAGGGAAATCCGAACCGGGAACCTGGTGTCGGGTGCAGGCGACAGTCGGCGCCTCCTCCGCCTGCTCTACACGCGCCCATAACAGCCCAATATTACGATCATAAAAATCTATGGCTTCGCACACATACAAAATATCTGAGCAAATGTTTAGTGGTTCTAGGTCTTCAGCCGCTCTTCATGCCTTGGCAATGTTTATTTATAATATTTACGTACGAACCAAAATTGCGCTCCTTATACAAAAAACAGTATTAAGCAAAAACATTTTAAACAAAGAATGAAGAGAGCTATGACCTCTTTGCCTCCTTCCTCGTCCAAAATGGCGGAAACTTTTTAACCAAGTTGATGGCTTATGTTATAAAGGTATAAAGAGGATACGACTCTTTAGATGGAAAATTGTTTTCGGAACGTCTAGGTTTATAATTTTGGTTTTTTGTATGACATATATAACACTTGGTGTTCCAAATTAGGTACTATATGAGCTGGCAAACATTGCCAATAACGTCGAAAATTCAACAACTGACCCTCTAGAAGGAAGCTTCGTACGTAGCTCGACATATTTTCTCGACTGAGGAAAGTGACTTGGACAGCCGTGCCGCTGGCCGCTAGAAAAGCTCAATTGTCTTCAGCTTAAGGGCGTCGTAGTGCCCCTTAATTTGCTTTGAGAAAGCACTTTGGCTGCTTTTGTGCGCTTGTGTTATTCCTTCGCGGGTGTTATTCCTTATATGAGGCCTATTAATTCTGCACAATTAATTATAGAACAGCAGCGTGGACTGGAGCAGCACGGCTGTCCTCTCTGGCAACTCTAGATTTGCCTTCTTCAGTAATAATTGGACGACCACAAAATTCCTTTGTTTTTACGTAGTGCACTTTTTTTGTGACGGACTGGAGGGGTCCACAACGATACTCATATCGTAGCCTATCACGGTCTGTAAAACTACAAAATACTGGGTTGATCGAAAAGTCTTGCAACACTTTACGCTTCTGCCTGTTAAATTTGTTAAAGCTCTTACAGGATTGATCTTGTGTGGTGACTTCACAGTACATTCTCGAAGCTTCTTCATTCTTTTATTATACATATAAGGCCTTCGTCGAGTACGAATACAGCAAAGATACCAACGATAAGCAGCAGCATCCTTCGACCTATCGTCTACTACGAATTTCTGAAGGGCCATTCGGCAAGGACTGCAGCCTCCAACATCTGCGCTGTATTCCAGGAAGAAGTCATTCACTATTTCACAGTGGCCCGTTGATATCAGCGCTTCAAGGCTGGAGATATCTCTTCCGAAGGTCGACCTCTTTCCGGACTCCCGTCTGTTGTGGAAGAAGACAACTTGCGCGAAGCCTTCAAGGTGAACCCAAATTCAACCACTCGCGAATCGGCAGCGACACTTGGATGTACGCAAAGCATCGTCGTGAGGGAGCCGGAGATCCTTGGGTGCCGCAAAGTTTTGTCGTCCTGGGTACCACGTGAGCTGCTGCACGACAACGCCGTCCTCATGTCGCGAAAGTGAGTAGCGAGAAAATCCAGGAGTTAGACTGGGAAGTTCTACCCCATCCACCGTATTTTCCAGACCCCGCTCCTTCTGACTACCACCTGTTCAGAGCTCTGGAGCTGCATCCTCGAGGTAGAGAGTTCGATGATCGACGTCAACTGGAAACGGAGGTTTCCGAATTCTTTTCCTCACAGCCCTCGGAATTCTGGCGGAAAGGAATTGAAAGGCTGCCTGAAAGATGGGGCAGGATCTAAGACTTGGATGGGGAATATATCATGAACTGAGTTCTTGTATATTGTATTATATTGTAATGTATTGTAATATTGTTGTGCTAGTGTTGCAAGACTTTTCGACCAACCTAATAAGAATGAGTTGTACGAGAAACAGAAATACGAAGTGATTGGTTGAGAATTTTTTATGCACAGAAAACGCTTTAGTATTGCGCTTTTCTGCGATATTTTTGAATTCTTCATTGTTTGCTTCCCCTAGCTACGTTTTTTAAGGAAGAGCCTTACCTTATCCTTTCATCAATGGATCTGTTTTTAGAGTTATATGCCGATGTGTTCAACTTGAATTTCGCGCATCCTTGGATGAAATTAATAAATAAAATACAATAAATCAATCAATAAATAAAATAATAGTGAAAAGTAAAGAAGAATTAAGCGGATGAGGAAAGAGATTCAACGACGTTGCGCAAAACTGCGAATTGCCACAATTGAGCAGTCGATGCAGACTCAGGACATTAAGAACAAGAAGCCGGCGCTCATTCTGAGCAGCATTGGACTCAATACCTACTTACAAGGTTGACGCTACTCTCTAAAACGTTATCGATTTTCCTTCTTTTTACTACACAATTACAAAGAACAAAGCACGGCGGTACAGAATCCGTATGGAATGCACCGCCCATAATAGTTCAGAGATTCGGTGGTGACATTTTGAAACCGTATTTCGTCTGCATATTAACATAAGCTAGCCGGGCAATAGACCAGTCAGCGCTTTAACCTTCTTGGAAAATTCTGGTAGCAATTTATCAACGCGTAGAGTCGGACGCTCGGTTGGCCTGTGGTGGATTCGAACCAAGAGCCATGGTGCACGGGATAGCCGGCGTCTCCTCCAGCTGCGCTAATCCCCGCCCACTTTATGATCTTCTAGCACAGGAGCTATTTACTGTGATATATAGAGCAAACTGAGTACCAATTCGAAGAGCAAAATATGTAGTTTCGAAGCCATAACAATGAGTGAGCTTTTTCCAAAGACTAGCCGTCCACGCTTACAGAGGAAACGCCGCCATTTACTGACTATTGGAGCTTTGGGACTTCAGTCTCGGGCGGCATTCGGATAACGGATATAAATGCAATACTATGACCGAAAGATGGGTGGGTAACCGGATGGTTACATGTAACCGAAAGATGGATGAGTAACTACTACTAGCTATACCCGTGCAATCTGAAGTTGAAAACGGCGTCTCGATGGCTACGTCGTAAAACTTAGAACAAACGATTGCTGAAGGATGGAAAAATAGAATAAACTTTTAAGAGCCACTCTCAATGGAGAACACTACACTGAACCATTTCGAAGGAAGGGACGCTTCTTAGGTTTCGTGGAACTGAAACAAATTGAGCGGAGACACGCTCAAGGGTAACGGAGCACCACTAATAGGGTCTCGACATTTTTTCGGCTCTTCCGTGCACGCGTAGTTAATGGGCGTCTTTAATGACAATATGGAAGTCCTTCGAAAAAACAAAGTGGCGTTTTTACGGTTTTCCACTTTTGTGGATAAAATTATTCTACATTGTTTTAATGAATTCAAACTGACTTCAAGCGGCGAATGTGGAATCCCAAACATGATGAAAATTTCTGGCGACACTTGCCGATTAAACATTTATGATAGCTATTCTTCTAGATGACAGTTATAGCTATTAAACTTAATAAGGATAAATTTAAGAAATTACTCCTGTTCCACTGACTGTTGCTGTGTAGTGTTGTAGCGGTCATGATTATTTTCATTTTATTTTGATTATTTTGAAGAAGGCCTAATAAATATTTCCCACTGAACTGAAATGTAAAAAGCTGTCTACGTTTGTCTCCTGTTTCAATAGCTGTCGTTGTCCGGTGTTGTGCCGACTATGATTGTTTTGTTGCTTTGTTTTGACTGAACTCCACACGAGGTTATACAGATCTTTATTGGCTAACGATTCGGCGGTATCGCCTTCTTCAGAGCCTGAAAGGAAGGATCAAGTCAAGATGTGGCTACCGCGTCAGACGTCGCCTCAACCTTAGAAATTCAAGACTACCTTTCGATCATGTAGTCAATAGAGAGATCGAGACCCTTACCTTACAGGAAGCCAGACGGGCCAATCGTTCGGTAGCAGGGCCGTTTTCGAGACACAGGCGCCCCAAACAGAATGCCAACCTGATGTAATGCCTGAGTTCCCGCGTTATATAGAGGCACTCTTCCTTTCAATTTAGCTCGGGATCTTTAGCATGAATCCAAAACGCCTCTAGGGCCTTGCGGGGCCAGTTTGGGCTTCGACTGCCACAACCTGACCCTGACCTCAAGTCAAAGTACTCCTTCGTATGCCCGTGGACTCTATGGTGACCGGCTCTAAGACGTAACTCCAACGCGGTCGCGCGCTAGCCGCATGCGATGTCGTGGCAGTGAAAAGCGGATGTGCGCTTGGTGGTGCATGGTTAGCCGCGGAGCACGAAATCTTATCAGTGTTTAAGCGCCTCCACTAGTTTTTTTACGTTTATTGCTCCATCAAACACTTAGTTACCTTAGCATGTTCAATCCCCTCCTAGTACCACCACAGGGAGCCCCAATTGAAATGAAAGAGGAACTATCTCGGTGGAGGCGCTTGGAAGAAAAAGGAAACGGGAAAATGCATCTGCTTCTGCTTGTAGATGGAAGAATACGGAGGTCCTTAGTATTGGCTACAGGGGTGCTTGCCAACGGCATTACACATAAACTATGACAAGTGAGTAGGTGATGGTCAGGTTTAGCGGAAAGTTAGAATTAAGTGTGCTAGTGTGCTCATTCCCCCAACAGAAACTTACAAGCACTTGCTTCCGAAACTTCTAGCTAGTAATCCCGTCCCAGATCTTGTTTCGAATTTCCCTCATCAGAACCTTGACCGTTTTCCTTCGCTCATTTGAAACAGATTGAGTCTTATTCCACCCGCACTTTGTTAAGAACCACTCCAACTTCCCTACTAGGAGACATCAAACTTGTCTCATCCTCATCTTATGTCTCTTTCCTTCTTCTGCGCAGTCGACGTCGCTTTCACACTCTACCGCTAGTCGATAGCCGTCCCTGTTCGAAGCGTTACTAGCCGTCCCTGTCGGGAGCAACCGGACCAGGACAACTCGTCCAATTTCGTCGCGCACCGTGCGGCTAGCGTGGCGTTGGAGTTATGTCTGCCCCCCCCCCATGGTAACCCATTGCAGTGGACGTCCTGGACTTGGCCTTACCGTCAAGGTGTTCCTTGACCCCAACATGTAAGGGTGGCTCCGTCTCACCGATGTATTCCTCGCCACAGCTCTGGCAGGTAATGAGCTATACCACATCTGATAAGGCGCAGTACCCTTAACTGCCATGTGGGCAGACGGCACAACCAGGGATGACACAAGGGCGATCGTAAGGACGATTCCGAACCAGCTGCCGCCTTAGGTTGTCTGGTGGCGCCTCCACAACACTTACCACATTCTCCAGCCCGGCTCTCCTCACACACTTCCGAAGGTAAGTGCTTACATCATCGGAGATGAATGGCACTTTGAATGGTACTTTTCCAGACATGGCTCGGCTACTGCTTTGTTCCTGGAAGGACCTCCGTAACGATGTAACGTGGTGTTTATATCCGCTGCTAGCCGCAATTTCCTGTGCAAGCTTCCTTGATTCTTTACGCTCCCCTTCTCCACTGGATACGAATGCTGTGGTTCGTAGCATGTTTTTCAGTACAGCTCACTTCATGTGGTTCGGGTGCGAGGAAAGGCAGTGAACTATGATATTCTTGCTGGTAGGTTTTCTATACCATTTTGTTACGGTGCCACCCTCTTTCAATTGGACTTGCACGATCAGGAACGGAAGCCAATTACCCTGAGGTTTTTCGCGAGTGAGCTTGATATAGGAGACTGGTTGTTAAGCAGGGTAAAGCACAGGTCCATTTATTCCTGCGTCGAGCAGATAAGAAAACAGTCGGCGACGTAAATGATTTTGTAAATGATATTTTGTTTCTTATTTCGATTATCTAAGTAGGTCTATCAAATATTGTCTATAGAAACTAATAATAACGTTCAGCGCGTAATAGTAACAATATACATAATATAGATATAATACATATTACCATGTTTAGCAAAGTGTTGTTCAAACGTATTCATTCATTTTTTTAAATTCCGACTATTCCTTAGGGCAGCGTAATAGATATTTTCTTTTGAGGGGAGCGGCTGTTACCGACTTCCTCAAAGTGTTTATTGTCATTATTATTATTATTATTATTATTATTATTATTATTATTATTATTATTATTATTATCATTATTATTATTATTATTATTATTATTATTATTATTATGCGCGGAACGTAATTCATCGTGAAAGCACTGAGAGAACGATACCATGGTTTTGGGTCCCTTGATCGAGGAGGATCCATTGGACCACTCTGACACTCGACTGGGGGGGGGGGGGGGATAGAAACGTTGTTTCCAGCAACATGACAACAGGTAATGCAGGTAATTAATAATATTATCACTGGAGCGTGTGTAGCGCAACCGGGGGAGGTGCCTACTGTCACGTGCACCCGATACTAGGTTCTTGGTTAGGAATTCCCGCCTAAGCCAACCAAGCCTTTCATTCTTCCGGTGTCGGTAAATTGGTAACATACTTGTCTGGGAAGGATGAAGCGCTGACTTTTGACCTTCGGCTGGTCACGGCAAATCATTGCATGACCAAATACGCATTTAAATCACCTCCGCGACATCCCGTAGAAGTAGAACGCGTGGCGCGTCACAAAAAATATTGAGTAACGCCGTCCTTTCTTCTTTTATTCTTTTATTCTAAAGCTTTAACCTGTTTGTCGTCTTCAGAGGCCCGCATCAAGGATCAGCAGACCTCTGAAGACGACGATCAGGTCGAAACGTTAGGCCGCTCAATAAACTCATGCAGCTCTCAAACTCATTTGGCACAAAAACATTGACACACTAAAAATTGGCAAGTTCTACGAACAGAGAACTTGGAGATTTGATTCCAAAACTATTTTTCAAGCTATTCCTGAAATTGCTGCGCTATTGTCTTTTCTAATTATACAAATTAGTGAATTTTAACTGGCGTGGTTTCGCTTTTTTTTTGAGTTGCGATTCAATTTTAGTTAAACTATACTTTTAATACTCGCTTAAACTAAATTAAAACTTCTTTAGCTGTAGTAGATTTCATCCCTCCTTGTTTTACTACTTTTCGACGCGAGGCTAGGTGTCGACTTCCAAGTCTAGGACTAGGACTTCTAGGACTTCTTCTAGGACTTCTAGGTAGTAGGACGTGTTGAGTGCTTCTTCTCAGATGTCTATTTTTGTACCGCATTGAATATATAAGATTAAAAAATAAATTTTCAAATTAAATAAAATTAGAAATTTGGAGTTTTTTTAAACGAAAACCAGTACAGCATTCCTTATTTAACCATTTGAGATGGGAAATGAACACTGACTACAGTAGCTGGAACAATGGGAGAAGTAGAGGGAGGGGGAGGGGTGAACAACGTGTCCGAGAATAGCTGCACAGGATAAGGGAACAACTTGTGAAAGAACTCACGTCTGAAGGTGCCCTCTTGAACCTCGAGGAATTCCATTCTGAAATGCAGAATCGATTATGCCAACAGGCAGACATGAAAAGAGATAAAAAAGCGAATAGCGATTGACTCAGAAGCACGAGTATCAGTCTCCACGAAACTTGCAACGGACATCGCCAGTGAATTCGGGCGTGCAAAACGTGAAATTAGACGGCAGACGATGAGAAATTAAGCAACAAAGGTGACTGACTGCCAACTCGATGACAGAAACACGCTCACCCATGTAATAAGGACAAATTCAACAAGGAACTGGCCACCCTTTGTTTCGCTAATTCAAATCCTATGTTGCAGACTGAATTCGGTGAGGTGCAGCCAGATTCTGAGGAAGAGAGGACGAGCGCGAAAGACTCGTCTATATCAAATCACAGGCAACGCAGCACATGTTGAAGCGCCTCGCCAACGATGCTTGTTAGGTAATTGCTCGTTTTGTGAACATCGTCGGATGCGATTCTAGTCCACGCTAGTCGACATGACATTCAGGAGGATTGCCAACGATTTTTTGAGCACGTAAATTAGGGCTTCTGCCAACTTCGAAAGCGCCATAAATCCTTCTGCGAGTGGCCGCCGTTCCGGGCATATTCGGCACTTTCCTTGACGTCTTCGAGTGCGTTGAATTTCAAGGGCAAATCGTTCGTCGCCGTACAAACTCCCAATTGGAGTACTAAACGACCTTCAATCTATGCGCAGCATATAAGAGAAACGTCCGCATCGCTCCTGCTCCTAACCATAAGATCAGAGCATCTCGTAGGGGTTGACATATGTATTGGCCTGGTTTATTACAACGTATTTGCCTCAGAAATTCACAAGCGATTGTGAATCTAACAAGGAAAGGTTCCCAACTCATGGTGAGCTTTTGCAATGCCATTTTGACAGGATGTAGAGCCGTGTGAGCGGAGTCCAGAACCACAGTTAGTTTTTGCTGAACGCTTTTTCAGAGACCTGAAAAAGAGGTGTGAAAACGTGTGCGCAACACACATCGACCGCTATGACACCCCACGAGAAGTGCCTCGGTGGCGCTTTGGGTAGGAGTGACGCCTCATAGGAGCACACCGGCGTGGTTTCGAGTTCGAGTCCGCATACTGCCAATGTTTTTGCACATATTAGTTTGTTGTTATTACGCTTTCACATGATCAAATGAGTCAATTTTAGACGATCAATGCTTATAACAAACCAAAGCTGACTACTTGCGCCCTCATATGTGCTAGTTTTCATTAATGCTTATCTGCACTATTTCATTTCTCTGGAAAGAAAAATTCTCATTGCTCTTTCTTTTTAGTCTTTCTAGTCTCCTTATCTTAGGAAGGCCAGTGAGGAAAATCTTATCCATCTTCGCCAAGGTCATTGTTGTATACCTCTCTGCCTGGTATACAAATTTGCTGGGTCTCCTTCCTGCGACCCGTCTGCTCCGAGAGCCACTCGGTGAAAGAGAGAAGTAGAGAAGATTTATTAAGGGGAAGATGAGGAGAATAATAGCCACAACTGGGGAGTCGTGGACCCGACCTTAGCATGCCAAGGCGTCCTGCTGCCGGCCTTTTATGCAGTCCGCTTCCCGCCTCGCCTGCTCGCGATCTACTTACTTGTTAGCGGGAGACCACTCCTTGGGTGGTCATCGGCGTCCAACTTGCCGAACACGGACTCAGCCATCAGGTCAAACGTCTGGGTCACTGCCACAACAGTCCCATTTTCATTATACTACCTTTGACATCCGGTGCGAAGGTGGAAACTAGTCAGTCGAGGGCACGTTCAGATGGGAGCGACATTTTTAGTACATTTATGTAAAGATATGCCCCGGGTTCATAACATTCAACCATTAGGTATGCGAATCTGTGTGCAGTTATGGTATCATTGGTGATATGGCAAGACATGGTAGTGATGCAGACACGCATCGTTGAAAAACTAGCACATATGAAGGCGCAAATAGAGAGCCTTAGTTTGTTGTAAGCATTGATCGCTTATAATTGACTCCCGTGATCATGAGAAAGCGCAATAACAACAAACCACAAAGGCATTGGCAGTACGCGGACTCGAACTAAAAGCCCACCGGTGTGCTCTTATGAGGAGGCATTCATACCGACTGCACCACGGTCGCACATCTGGTGGATGTGTCACAGGGGTTGATGAATGTTGCGAACACGTTTTCACACCTTTTTTCAGGTTTTTTAAAAAGCGTTCAGCAAAAACAAACTGTGGTTCTGGACTCCGCCTACAGGACCCTATATCCTGTCAAACAGCATCGCAAAAGCTCACCATAAGTTGGAAACCTTTCCTTGTAAGTGTGGTTAACAAGGTCTGACCCAGCTACTCATCAAAACAAAATGGGAACTGAAGATCCAAGAATACCTACAACACGCTCGCACAAAGAAGATAAAGGATAAATGACGAGTGAATGTGTGCGAATGATAATCGATCAATTTCTGGAGTGCGCCATTCACTCTACTTCTACGGAATATCGTGGGGACAATTTAAGTCATGGTAGCTATTTATGTAGATGCCTTCCTTGGAGACCCACGGAAAAAGCAGAGTAAATTGGTCGAATAAAACGTATACTGAGAGATACATACGACAGATTACAACAACAGGAGGAAATAAATTAATAAGGTAAAAGGATAAAGGATAAAGGACGGCGTTACTCAATCCCTTCTGGGATGCGCCAGCGCATTCTACTTCTACGGGATGTCGTGGAGGCGATATGAATGCGTATTTGGCCATACAATGACTTGCGGTGGCCAGCCGATGAACAAGTCAGTGCTTTATCCTTCCCAGACAAGTCTGGTGCCATTTCACCGACCCCGAAGGGATGGAAGGCTTGGTTGGCCTAGGCGGGAATTCCTAACCAAGAACCTGGTATCGGGTGCACGCGACAGTCGCGCCTCCTCCGACTGCGCTACACGCGCCCAAATTAATAAGGTATCTCCTGTAAATACCTGTCAACAAGTAGTTTTTATTTCCTAACGATTTTGGTAAGACGTTTTCCTTCGAAAATTTTTAAAATTCAGTTTCGTTTCGATTTGTGAAGTAGTTTATTATATTAACTGAAATATAGTTACACCCATACAATGAATGAGCGGCAATCAGGCAATAAACGAGACAGTATTTACTTTACCCAGGCACATCAATTTGTAAAATGGGTAAAGGATAAATCTCCCAGGGGTGCGCCATGCGTTCCACTTCTGCAGGACGTTGCGGAGGACATATAAATCCATTTAATTGTTAGCCTTTAGTAGTAGTCAGTCATTTTTATTTAGTCTATGCAATGCCTTATGGTGGCCATCTGATGGACAAGCCAGTATTTTATCCTTCTCAGGCTCCCGAAGGAAAAAAAGCCTGTTTGACCTAGGCGGGACGCAAATGATGCATAAGCTTCAGCTCAACATAACAGCAGGCGTCTTGTCCGATTTCGATAAACGATCTCTTCCAAAATGGAGAATCTCTCATAGTCGTCGTTCTACAGTGAATTTGTGCAAAAACAATCAAATGCTCTACATAAGTGATTTATTGTACAGCAACCTAAGTCGCAATTTTCTTTTTACACATGCTAGTTAGTCTTTCGTACATTTTCGTCCTCATTTGTGGGCTTCTGTTTTTTTCTGACAATAGCTACATACTTTCTACCAGTATTGTAGATCAATGGCTTGAGCTATTTTCTTGCTAAATACGTTAAAGAAAATTTATTATTACTTGCTGCTGAAAAATTTTCAGCAACAGAACAAATGTTTAATTAGTTTAGTTTTTGTTAAAAATTATCAAAAAACAGAAATTGCTTCTCAATTTCTGTTTTTTGATAATTTTTTTATTTTATTTGTTTTGTTTTGTTCTAATATGTATTACATCAGGTGTTCTACTACAGTAATTTCTCACCTA
This sequence comes from Heligmosomoides polygyrus polygyrus, assembly GCA_947396885.1. Taxonomy (NCBI): domain Eukaryota; kingdom Metazoa; phylum Nematoda; class Chromadorea; order Rhabditida; family Heligmosomidae; genus Heligmosomoides; species Heligmosomoides polygyrus. Next base: position 86,229,372 of record OX377206.1, read on the forward strand.
CACTGTACCTGACTATCATAACAAGGGCGCTGTTTGCATGGCGCTGAGTCACATTAGCACAGAGTTCGAGTTCATTAAAAGACGGGTGAAGAGAAAGAGACGTAGACGGCTAGGAAGAGAATGAGTTTGCGTTTCAAGAAATGGCTCGTCTTCCTGAAGAAATGCATTGAACTCGGAGGAATTCGTTTTTTGTTCAATTTAATATGCTCTGATGCAGCGCTGCTCGTGAAGAGATGAGTTCTGGAGTTGAACTTCGATCTGTGAGACATAGCTTTCAGCTCCATCTCTTGCCGTAGATGGTCTGGCTGTAGCAAACCGACTGGGAACGCTACGCGTAGCTAAATTTTTGACGACGTTCAGCAAGGGTGCTTATGTGGATTGAATTCAGGGTTTTAGACTATATATGCCAGTAAAATACCTTCGCAACTAAAATTTCAAAGAAAATTATACACAAGTTCATTGTACAAGAAAAAATGTTCTAATCATCTTTGAGAATCTATAGTTTAACCCGTTTCAATTTGGAAGACGTTCACTTCGATTTCGAAAGCATCGAGTCTGTTCAGAAGTGTTTGCAATTTGATCTGAAAAGTGCACAATTTGACGTTTGGGCGCGTGGAGCGCAGTCGGAGGAGGCGCCGGCTGTCGCCTGCACCCGATACCAGGTTCCTGGTTCGGATTTCCCGCCCAGGCCAACCGAGCCTTCCATCCCTTTGGGGTCGGTGAATTGGAACCAGACTTGTCTGGGAAGGATAAAGCGCTGACTTGTTCATCGGCTGGCCACCGCAAGTCATTGTATGGCAAAATACGCATTCAACTCACCTTCACGACATCCCGTAGAAACAGAATGCGTGGCGCATTCCAAAGAGGATTGAATAACGCCGTCCTTTATCGTTTTATATCATTTTGCCGTCAATTTGGCCCTTTTTTCTTATCAAATAGTGACATCAATCATATACGTATCAGTGCACTAAAAGTGGATATCGCGCCACGCACTCGACTAGCTCGTCGCAATTTTACTTTGAAATTAGAAGTAAAAATGCTCCTCGCTTAAAACAGCGATAAAAGAACCACTCACATCCGTTTTACTACACACGAACCAAACTTTTTCTATCAATCAAAAGAAAATCTCCATGAGCTAGTTGATTGCATGGTTTGACATCTTTCTTTAATCCATCAAATAAATGACACTTTTCCACATTTGAAAACTAATTTTTGTTCACTGTTTTCCAATTTTTTTAAATTGTAGGCAGTGTAGTTACTTGTTGGGAAAGATGGGTTAAAATGCCAAAGAAAGTCATACTAAATCTTCCTTTACAAATAATAACCTAACCTCCTTGGAAAGTCTCCATTTTAATAGACGAGTAGTTTGTTCAGCGTAGTCAAAATTGGTAAAATCCATTTTAATGTGGTTTGGTTTTAAAAGATTCGATTTCAAAGATGTTCTAGTTGATTGCAAAAGAGTAAAGCTGAATAGGAACAGTGTTTCATTTGATGTAAACATGGCGATATATCTACTGCTCCCGAATAAAGTTTTGAACAAGACTTTCTAAGAAGAGAGCTGAGTGCGGATGTGAAAACTAAAGTGCTAGTGGAGGACGGCTAAGTGTTTATGACTTCCGATCTAATTATTTTCTCGCCTTTTATTGCAAAAATGTGAATTTCCGCTTTTGTTGAAGAACACCTGAGCGATGCTGGCTGCAGTGTCGCTAAAACCGTTCTGTAGATGAACTAAAGGGTTCACGAATGTAATAACTTAACAAGAAAAGCAAAGAAATCAGATTTGCCATACGACTGCAGTATTTTGCGGGGGAAGTGGAGAGGGGGGGGGGGGGGGGTTAGTGCGAGAATAGGCCAAATCTTGAGGTTTATTCCCATGAGGATTCCTACGTTTTGCTCCGTCATGACATCTAAATATATAACCGAGGTGAAAAATAAGGTCAATTTATAACAATTTGTTCGAATCGTTTGCACATGCAAATGCGTTCACCTAAAAAGCCAGCCGGACCAGTGCCTTATATTGCAGCTGCACTTCTGCTGCACGCTTGAGCACGTTTCTGTTACGCTTTTAGAGCACTTTTTTCCGGAGATGCACAAGTAGCGCAGTTGGAAGAAGCGCCAATTCCCGGGTGGACCTCGAACCGCAGTTTAGGTTTCGGATCATGTCCAGTTCAGTAAAGCCTTTTATCCCTCCGTGCTTTTCACATTGATACTAGACTTGTATTTGAAGTATTATATAGTATTTGAAGTATTATTTAAAGTTTTTATTTTTTATTTTTATTATTTTTTCATCGACTAGCCATCGCAGCTCACTTTACAGGTAATATACGTGTTCAAATAGCTTCCATGATATCCCATGGAAATGTAATGCGTGAAATATCCCAAAAAAGGTTCAATAAAGGATAAAGGACGGCGTTACTCATTCCTTTTTGGGATGCGCCATGCATTCTACTTCTACGGGATGTCGTGGAGGCGATTTGAATGCGTATTTGGCCATACAATGACTTGCGGTGGCCAGCCGATGAACAAGTCAGCACTCTATCTTTCCCAGACAAGTATGGTACCAATTCATCGACCCCGGAGTCCCGGAGGGATGAAAGGCTTGGGTGGCCTGGGCGGGAAATCCTAACCATGAGTCTGGTATCGGGTGCACGCGACAGCCGGCGCCTCCTCCAACTGCGCTACACGCGCCCAAAAGGCAGAAGGTTCAATACTGCCGATTAATCCATATTTCAAAATAATGGTGGTCCTTTCGAAGTTAAGAAAAAGTTTGCCTTTCGTTGGTGGATACCCACTTTTGAAACACCAATTTTTTCAAAAAAGTCTGATTCTCATGGGAGATGAAACAAATTTCTGAAAGTGAGCGCCTACTTATTTCTACTACGAGACCCCTAATGGAACTAGTGTTGGCTTGCAAAAATGAACGCGAAAGAAGAAATTGGTAAACTATAGGGTGGACACATGCTTTTTAAATGCACTATATTGAGAAGCCACACCAAATACAGCTACATCCATAAAGGATAAGAGGATAGAAGACAGCGTTAATCGGTCTGCTCGTGGGATGCGCCGCGCATTCTACTTCTGCCTGATGTCGAGCAGGATGCGAGGCAATTTGAAATCCGCCACCATGTTATCAAGTAGAAACCTTTTAGATGGATCCGGGTAAGATGCAGTGATAGTCGTTTCTGTGACTATTTGCTAGTCATTTACGCAAATTTTGGCTTATTTACATAGTATGATGAAAATTGAAAAGTAGGATGGTAAAGTGCTCAGAGCTGTTTCTTGTATGTATAGTTGACCACGTAGTAGTAAAAAGGAATTGTATACCGATCGTCTGCCGATTATCCGAAAAAAGTATGTATTATATTCTGGTTGCATTCCGTTAATCTGAAAATTTTGACGCGTAACAGAGAATAAGGAATTCCGAACAAAAGTCATAGAACGGAGAACTAACAAGGGGAGGGTCTGGAGCGTATGTCTGAACGGTGGGAGCGAGCCATGTAGGGGGAATCCTCATACCTCAGTTGGTTTGAAAACGTGTTTATTTTTTTTTTTGCCAAGTCGTTAAACCCAAGGAGTAGGGGGTCACCGCGATGCCCCCGCAGCCGGTGGCTTGCAGCGCGGGTGGGTGGAGGTTTGACTCACCTGAGAGAGGTCGGGGGTTTGGTTCCTCTCCGCTGCTGCATTTTTGCATTTCAACTGATTGGTGGAGATTTGGGGGTTTCTGACGTCTGTATCATTTTCAGACGTTTTCTGCGCATTTTTCCAGCTGTACGTTGTGGAGAAACTTCGACAACTTTCTTTCGACTTGTTAATTACTGACCGGTTTTCTAACCACAAGACAATGAGAAAGCTACTCAATATAATGATGTATAAACGCTCAACACCAGTGATAGACAGGCACTAAGTGCATGAAACAGAAGCACTGGTCACAATGCGGTCAAATCTCAACCAACCAGTTGGAATGCAAAAATGCAACAGCGCGGAGGACGCAGACCCCCGACCTCTCCCACGTAAGTCAAACCTCTACCCACCTGCGCTCCGAGCCACTGGCCGCACACGCATCGCGGGCGTACAATACCCCAAGCGCGTGCTGCGCTGTATCCCATTGTGACCCCCTACTCCTTGGGTTTAGCGACCTGAAAAAAATAAACACATTTTCAAACTAATTGGGGGATGAGGGTTCTCCATATGTGACTTGCTCCCCCCCCCCCACCCCCGTTCAGATATACGCTTCAAACCCTTCCCTTGTCAGTTATACACTAACCTTTGTGTCAATTATTAATTGTTTGAGCTTCCACATCACCCCTGACTTTCGTCAAAATATTTAGCATCTATCGGCTTTTTCGGCACGTGGTAAGGGAGTGGTAAGGGAAGCTAGAAAAAGACGCCGGCTGTCGCGTGCCTACGCGACTCCCGTACATGGATGTAGAATGCGTAGCTCGTGTAGCGCAGTCGGATGATGTGCCGACTCTCACGTGCAGCCGACAATCAGGTACGTGGTTCGAATTTCTCGCCTAGGTCAAGCAAGCCTTCCATCCTTACGGTGACAGTGAATTGGAGCGTGAGTTGTCCGGTAAGGATAAAGCACCTCAACCATCGAAAAAAAAACACCTCATTCATCGGATAAACACCACAGTTTATTGCACAAGCTAAATACGTATTCAAGTCGCCTCCACGATAACTCGTTGAAGTATAGTGCGCGGCGCATCCTAGAGGGAATTGAGTAGCGCCGTTATTTATCCTTTATCGTTTATCCCCATTGCCTCCCACATGATACGATGGCTCTCGAACAAATTCAGGGCAAGGATCGCATACTCCGGCATGCCACGTGGGGTTTCCCCTCAAGTTCAAAAGCGCCCTATTCCGCCATAGCATCAGTTGTTTTCACCAGTGTTTTTATTTTATGGTAATTTTTAGTCAGAAATTGATCTACCCATATTATTGGCGGGTTAGATTAAGAGCACCATGTATGTCGATGGCTCCTGATGCAACGCAAATTTCAAAAAAAAAAAACTCAGAAATCCGTTCAGTTTCTGGGAAACCTCGTTAAGCCGTTAGGCCGGAGTTTAACAAAAAGTGGCGTTAGTCCGATAACATCGTTAAACAGTTAACCGTTACAGTGCATCACTGGTAAAAAGCCAGATGAAAAACCCATCAAAAGGGCAAGATGATCCATATGCATATCATTCGCCATCTAAAAGTATTCGGATGAGTTTCAACACAGAGGCTCCGATCCGAGGCGAGCGAAGCTAGAGGATAAGAGCTATAGTGTAATTAATGGTGTTGTTTCCCGAGCCAAAGCCATGATTGAAAGATTTAAGAGAAAGATAGCTAACACTTTAGATTTGCTCGACTGTAGCCTATACGATGGAGGAAGAACCCCAAGGTAGATGGAGCACTCCGCTACGCCAGCGACTAGGATCGAGGAGCACCACATGATTTCCTGGCGTGCCACGTCGAGCCAGGTCTGAGACGTCTTCAGCTTGTCTAATTCCACCACAGTAAACAACTCATGCGTGACTATTTAATTGTCTGCTGCGCTCCCCAAATTCTTGACTCAGACCGGACTCTCGTCGCTTGCACTTCGCAGATGCTAAAGTACTATGAACAAAAAGTATGTTCAACTTGTGGGTAAAATAGAAGGAAGCTGTTGGAGTTCACTAAACCAATGCGAGTCCATATCGGAGAATACGGCTGACTTGATCGCCTCATGGAGGTTTCCGCGCCCAACTAGCTTGAAGCTGGCAATAAGGTTTTTTCGTTCAGTTTATTTTACTAATTTGTTTATTTATTTACTTATTTGGGCTCGTGTAGCGCAGTCGGAGGAGGAGCCGGGTGTCGCGTGCATCCGATACCGGGTTCCTGGTTCGGATTTCCCGCCCAGGCCAACCAAGCCTTCCATTTGAAAATTGAACGAATTAAGGGTTGAAGTTCTGCCTCACCTGCCATATTCTCCAGACCTCTCACCAATCGGCAACCACCTTTTCAAACACATTCAGAACTTCCTCGTTGGTAAAACCTTAACCAATCAGGTCCAAGCCAAAACAGCTTTCGAGGATTTTGTCGAATCTCAACCACCTAATTTTTTCGCTGATGGAACGAGTCGACTGGTGGCCCGTTAACAATAGTGTGGTGATTCGAATGGTGCTTATTTCAACTAAATCCGATGAGATTTGAGAAAGTTATGGTAGAAGCGCTCAAAACGCTGAAAACTTTCCGGACAACCTAATACAGAGAGAACGAGGACAGCAAGCTCAAACAACATAACCACAATCAAGAATCGAAGCACAAAAAATGATAAGGAATAAAAGATCAAAACTAGTATTGCAAGCAGGACTATAAACTTAGGACACCTCTGCAAAAGCAATTTTACTGGCCCTTTCCTTGAAGAAATTAAGCAACAAGTGCAGAAATTTCTGATTATTTGTTTTATAGAGCAATGGAACCATTCTTAATGAAAAGAATTTGGCCCTAACCTGTTTCCTAGAAAAATGAGCCCTGAGTTTGATATCGGAACCTCTAGTTCTGGAATTAGCGACTGAGAAGAGACTGCTTGAACAAAGTGAGGCTCTTCCAGCGAGAGTTTTGAAAGCCACTATCATTCCGCTTTCTTATGAGAAATATTATAAGCCTATGTTTTTTCGCTACACCCTAACCTCACATTCTTGAGCAAAAAGGGGATAAATAACAGATTAAAGGCCTTTTCAAAGGACCAATGCAGCACAGCAGATCCTGGTGCTCACATTTTTATCTAGAGTGTCCAGATATTTCTTGTCGTGAAGTAGATTTATGAAACGTAGCGAATTTGGCTTTCCTGACTTGTGTAAATTGTATCAGCAGAATTTCAAAACAACAGAAGAGCGGAAATGCTCCAAATTCACAAGGGCGTGGTTAAACGGAAAACTTTCGGTCGGATTTCAAATTGATTCATCTTGTTTTGGATATATGCCTTTTCACGTCAACCTGAATCTTTTCCATACAAAATTGTACCCAGATCAAAGAAAACTAAACACCCCTGAAAAAATAAACACCAAAACAAAATAAACACTTTCAAGATCGGAACAAATTTCAATCAAATTGGACAAAACATTTTCCCAAGAATTCTGCATGAAATTCCTGATAAATAGGGTTAAAATATATTTAATATATTTTTAAAACTACGATTAGCTAAACTGGCTATGTTGTTGTAATCTTTATAATTGTTTTATCTCTTTACATTAAGGAATGCCTTTAAAATAGCAAGACGATAGTGCACTCGGAGGAGACAGCAGCTGTCCCATGCACCTGATTGCAGATTCCCAGGTCAACCAACCCTCCCATCCCTCTGAGATCGATGAATTGGTACCAAAAGGATAAAAGGATAAAGGATAAAGGACGGCGTTATTCAATCCCCTTTGGCATGCGCCACACATTCTACTTCTACGGGATGTCGTGGAGGCGAGTTGAGTGCGTATTTGGCCATACAATGACTTGCGGTGGCCAGCCGATGAACAAGTCAGCGCTCTATCCTTCCCAGACAAGTCTGGTACCAATTCAGCGACCCCGGAGGGATGGAAGGCTTGGTTGGCCTGGGCGGGAAATCCGAACCAGAAACCTGGTATCGGGTGCACGCGACAGTCGCGCCTCCTCCGACTGCGCTACACGCGCCCTACCAAAAGGATATGAAGGATAAAACACTGGTCCATCGGCCGACCACTGCGAGTACATCCCAAATACACATTCAAATTACCCTTAGAGTAGAAGTAGAGATCATGGCGATCCCTTTATCCTGATCCCTTGTCTCTGAGACGCTTAGAACCTGTCACCTGTAAATCCACCCAATCTACCTCTTCTATCAAGACTGAGCTGTAGACTACAAATGATTTTCCGCATAGAAGTCAGTGGTTGCAACAAAATACAAGACGGTAACGTCATGCCTACGTAGATCAACATCAGAAGGGAGGCCTGGAGACAAAGAGAAAGCAGTGGTTAAAAATCAGCGAAAGCTATTTTGAAGGGGCTGCCTTGTCTATAAAGAAAAGCGCAGGTATACCCCCATACGTGGCAGTGGGGCACTCAGTTGCGGGCAGCTCTCATGCCTCTTTGAGGTGAATTTCTTCCCCTGAACGGAAGCACGAGGCTGATGGCGATTTGATGAGAAAAACGAGATATGGAATGGAGTGGAGCGCAGTTTAAGTCATGACCGCCCCCGAGTTCCTGAGATGAAGTCCATGCGGCTGCTGTTCTTCCATATCAGACGGATCTGGTCGCGTTTTCCCCATCTCCATTACGCCAAATAGACTTCCGCTTGACGCAGTCAGCATCAGTAGTCAGTCCCCCATGACAGAGGCGCTTTCCAGGGGACAGAGAAGGAATATGGGACACAGCACTCTCTACAAGACTGGGAGAAAAAGGAATTAAACACAATGCTTTTATTTGTTTATTTTCTTGCACCAGATTTGCACGTAAAACGAAAAAAAACTGACAGATAAGCACTTGATAAGCATTTGATAGGCAGAGAATTGAGAAAGAACCAACGTAGGGGGACAGAAGGTGCTCAAATTAGCGAAAATTATGGTGTGTAGACAACATCTCACCTAAGAGAAACTACATGAGGACCTAATAGTTTTTTCTTGCCTCCTGTTGCAGCCATTTGAACACATTCCTTTTTCGCTATACTTTCAAATATTGGTTAACTTATATATCTATTCAAATCTCGCAACCCATATGAATGGCTTCTAAAATTCCTGCTTTAGTGCCAAACGTTGCCGCTTCAATCCTATATTACTGCCCGATTTTATTTTTTTATTTATTTTTCGTTGCACGGTCTATCTTTTGTTGTTTGTTGTTATCACATTTAGTGCCTGTCCTTGAGAAGCAGTTAAATAAATAAACTTAACGATTAGGGTGTAGGATAATCGACGGCGTTACTCGATCTCTTTTAGGATGCGCGACGAATTCTACCTCTAAAGGATGTCGTTGAGGTGGCTTGAATACGTATTTGGCAGGGCAATTACTTGCAGTGGCCAGCCGATTAACAAGTCAGCGCTTTATCCTTATCAGGCAAGTCTGGTACCAATTCACCTACCCTGGAAGGGTGGAAGGCTTGGTTAGGCTGGGCGGGAAATCCGAACCAGAAACCTGGTATCGGGTGCACGCGAAAGCCGGCACCTCCTTCTAGTGTGCAACGTGAGCCCTTAAATAAATAAAGCTAAATAAATAAATAAATAAATGCGAACACATTGAGAGCTAATTTTCTAGAATGAAAAGAAAGAGTACGCACTACCAGTAGAATTTCTTTTAGGTTTTCGAATGTTAGGTAATCCCTTCCTCTTACAGTCTAAACCCAGCCAAGAGTCATGCTTTTATAAATAGGGACTGTAGGGCTAAAAAGGAAAGAGCCAGGCTATGTAGGGACTGTTAGCCATAATTGGATAAATATATGGAAGCGACATTTAAATGAGAGATTCTGAGCCGCAAATAGTTCATGACTTGCTCAAAGGATCTAGATCTAATAGTGAAGAAACGGAACCGAAATGTAGCAGGATGTTGCAGAGAATTGCTATTGAATCATATACAGAAAACGTCCAAGAGATCCTGGTAAAGGAGCCCAGGTAGTTCGCAACGCTATTCGCTGTAACGGAAAATGCTTAAGGCACCAGAAACTATCCTCACGAACCAATTCCATGTCTTAGTAGAATAATAAGCTCCCAGCAATCAGAGTGCATGCCATGAAATCTGATCCCTCGTCATGTCAGTGGAGCATTGGGACTCTCTGTTCCATTGGCGGAACGGCGATTCTTTTGCTGAGAACAATAATGCATGATGATGCATCATATGCGACAGCATAAAAAGCTTTGCAAGAGACTTTGACAAGATCTAGTTTTCGTGAGCAAACGCGACACTTGACAAGCACTTCTGAATGAACAGCGCTTAGCGTTTCGTGGCCTTTTGCCGAAGTGATCTACCATAAAATACAAATAAATATCCTCATTAGACACAAATACTACTTTGGGCAAACGCAATGGGAGAAATACAGACGAAATGGGAAAGGATCGCGATAATTAGCTCATTTTAAAATTAACGCAGCTTTTTCTTCTACGGAATGTGGAGCAGGCTATTTGAATGCGTATTTATCATATGCAAATGACCTGTGATGGTCAGCCGATGAACAGGACAGCGTTTTATCCTTCCCAGACACGTCTGGTACCAATTTACCAACGCTGGAGGAACGGAAGGCTTGGTTGGTCTGGGCTGGAAACCCGAACCAGGAACCTGAACAAGAACCTGGGATCGGGTGCAGCCGGTGCTACATGTGAAAATAAGCAATACTAAAATTGGAGAGTTAGTGGTGACAAAGCACATTTGCAAGGCCCAATTTCATGAAAGAATGTGCAGCTTAGGAGATCTAATGGTCGTGACTTCGGCTTCGTGAATGCCGGTGGAGAAGTGGTGGGTGACCTAACACTGGTGTAATAAGTTCTTGTCAGCTCGAATCCTGCCTAGCGTGAATGTTCTGACCAAAACCCTTTCAAAAATACTATATTGTGCATGATATTGTCGTTACCCGTATTACTGACCTATTTCTTCCAATTCTCTAGTAATGTCGCATACCCGAAAATTTTCCCGTTTCAGGGTCCTAGAGCGACTCTGAGCTACTAGTCAATTTCTGAAGGGTTTACTGACATGAAATTGAGCTGAATATCTGCGAGAGTGAGGACGAAAAGAAATAGAAACAGGGCCTCTCGGACCTTTCTTTGACTTTTCGCTTTTTTCAGTAGTGTAGGATATATGTGAAAACAAATGTTGCTAAACTTGAAGAGCTGGTCAGGCGGTGAAATAGTTCTACTTCAAATCATGTACTGAGAAGGAGAGATTAAAACGAAAAATATCTGTGCATGTGGAAAACCTCTGAAAATGTCCCTCTTTGCAGAAAGAAAAGAAAATATAGTCTTTGATGCATCAACGGAAGACCGCTCCGTCACAAACTTGTAGCAGCTAGACGGGTTTGTTTGTTATCGTTGTTCTACCTATATTTGGGATATGCCACGCATTCCTCTTTTATCCGATTATGTGGTGGCTGACTGGAAGCGTATTTGGCTGCTTGGATACACAACAGTATGAGGTGACTGTATGCTAGAGCGCTTTGTTCACAAAATAGTCACCGCTGATTACGGAGCGATTCAGATTTAGCTGGCTCGGGCGTAGAAGGAACCGAAAATATTATACAGGGCTGAACATACAAGAAAAGGTTCCCAACTCATGGTGAGCTTTTGCGATCCTATTTTGAAGGGATGTAGAGTCGTGTGAGCGGAGTCTAGAGTTACAGGTAGTTTTTGCTAAACGTTTTCTTAAAAACCTGAAAAAACAGGCGTGAAAACGTGTGCGCAACAATCATAGACCCCTATGACACCAGTCGAGATATGCCTTTGTGGTGCAGTCGGTAGGAGTGCCACTTCGTAGGAGCACATCGGCGGGCTTTTCAGTTCGAGTCCGCGTGCTGCCATTATTTTTGCACGTATTAGTTTGTTGTTATTACGCCTTCCCATGATCACAGAAGTCAATTTTACACCATTAATGCCTACAACACACCAAGGCTGTCCATTTGCGCCTTATTTTCAGTACACTTATATAGCGATATGGCCCAGGTTAAGGTATCATTTCTGATATGTTATGATATGGTGGTGGTGCAGATACGCATCGTTGAAAAACATATGAAACATGAACATGTGAAGGCGCAAATAGACAGCCTTGGTTTCTTGTAAGCATTGATGGTTCAAAGTTGCCCCTGTGTTCATGAGAAAGCGTAATAACAACAAACTACTGTATGCAAAAATATTGGCAGCACGCGGATTCGAACTCAAAAACCCGCTGGTTTGCTTCTATGAGGAGGCACTCCTACCGAATGCGCCACCGAAGCACATAACGTGGGGCGTGATAGGCACACTTTTTCACACCTCGTTTTTAGGTATGTAAAAAAAAGCGTTTAGCAAAAACTAACTGTAATTCTGGACTCCGCTCACACCACACTACATCCTGTCAAAATAGCATCGCAAAAGCTCACCATGAGTTGGTAATCTTTCCTTGTTAGTATTGGCTGAGAGTACACATATGTGAAATCAAGCGAGAGAATGGCTAAGCGATCCAAACGTGAAACAGAAGAAACACTGAAAACACCGAGAGGCGTTCTCAATTTTGCTCCCATCAACATGGATAGTGAAGTCGAAGAATGTGCCACTCTTTCGTGATCTCAAGACACGACATCTCCTGGGCTCTTCCTTCGGTGTTGGTGACTTGCCTGTGGAGAACAACAAGCTGACTTGTTCATCGGCGAACCACTGTATCTCGCCACATAGGCCATATTCATGTCCTATTATCACGACATGATGTGCATTTTAGCAGCGTGTATAGCCACACATTCCACCAAAATATGATTGCCCTTATCGATATATTGATTGCATTGATTCTCGCATCCCATAAAACATTGATTACCATTATTGATTACCTTTATGCTCTGTCCTTTAACCACTGATGAGATCTATAAAAAGGTTAAGGCAAGATTTCTCAACGACTGGCAAAGCCATAAAACGTTGAAATGAGCTCTCTTCTCTGAAAAATTTACGAAGGCAATTTAACATAGTAAACGAATTCATTCCTATAGAAGCGGCAGAATAGAGGAAGCAAGTTCACACGTTGCACGTCATGCCCATACTGCTGGTCACTTAGCTTCTTGCCAGCAATCTCCATACGAGAGTGGGTCATCCCGTCGTCCGTCGGGAACTCGTCGCGCTTTTCAATTTGAGATCGAAAGACTACGATTCGCCTATTTTGAGCGGCGCTCGCGCTGACTTGAGTGAAAGCGCGCTAGTCGTTGAACAGCAACGTCTTCTGACTGAATCGGTAAGCCACATGAGGAACGTTTCTATTAGGTCGGGCCGAAAACTTCCGCCGTTTTAGTGCTGTGTGCATTCACTCTATAGTTGTGTTCGAACGACTACTCGAATAACTATTCAAGTAGTCGTACATTCGGTATTTCTAGATTTTCGAATGTGCATTCAAATTCGAACATCGAAAGGGGCCATATTTGAATATCTCTCGAAAATGATTATTCCAGCTTTATTCAAAAATCGAATAAACCTGAAATCAAACGAAAAGTTGATGACAATCTTGGCCAACAGCTGAACAATCTCATCTATAGATTAAACCTGAAATCGTTGAGCGAGGAACCTGATTCGAACAAATTGTTCGACAATTCGACAATTCGAATATTCGAATAAACAAAAATTGGGCTAATTCGGTTTTCGACTATTCGAAAAAATTGATGAGCGAATAAATTCGGCCGCTCATTCGCTCGAAAGTTTTCGACATCGAGTAAATACGTTCATCCATTCGTTTGAAAACTTTCGAAATCAAATTTATTCAAACGACTACTCGATTAACTATTCGAGTAGTCGCATTTTCGATATTTCTAGATTTCCGAATGTTCATTCAAATTCGAACATCGAAAGGGAGCCATATTCGAATATCATTCGAAAATGATTATTCCAACTTTATTTGAAATTCGAATAAACTTCAAACACTTAAGTAAAGAACCTGATTCTAACAAATTGTTCGACTATTCAACGATTCGAGTCGAATAAACAAAAATTGGGCTAATTCGGTTTTCGACTATTCGAAAAAATTGATGAGCGAAAAAACTCGTCCGCTCATTAGCTCGAAATTTTTCGACATCGAATAAATTGGATGTCATTCGTTCGCATATTATACTTTCGAATTTATTCGATGCTGAAAGTTTTCAAACTTCCACACAATGGGCAGATCATCGGTTCCCCTTCCCCAGTATTGGAAGACTGGGAATGAAAGAAATCGCACATCGCCTCTTCAACACCTTCAAATTTAGTGAAATTTTCTACGGCAAGAATGCGGTTTGTGGGAAGGCGACAGTAAGAGGGGAAATGTCAGGTGAACAGGGTAGGTAAGAGATCTTATCCCAGCCCAGCTCCTTCAAATTTTCAAGGCTTTCTTTATCTATGAGGGGACGAGTGTTATAGTGGAGTGTGTAGACAGAAGCTCGTTTTTCTCCAACAGGGTCCGTCAGCTTCTAACGCTGATTGGCGTGAATGTTGTCGTCCTAATACAACATTCCCCACAAATCCTAGAAGCACCAAGGGAGACACTTTTTAGGATGAAGACCCAGTTTGGCCTGTGTCGGCGGGTCGTCGGGAGCCCGGAGGTACGACGCCTGTTAGAGTCGTAGAGGACCCCATGTCTCCAGTAATCAACTTCTCCATACGCTCCTACCACAAAGAAGTTTCGTGACTGATCTACAGCTACCACATAGTAGATCATGGCTAGTGGTCAAAAATAGAAAGTTCTGGAAGTTTCAAGAAATTGGTTCGAGATTTTCTGACTGGCAGTGGAGTACTAATACTGCAGTACCGGAAGCTAGGAGAATGCACTGCTAGGTCAAGAATAGTGGCCAGCCTTCTTACTTTCCGCGCCTGAGTTTACTCTGACTTGTTATTAGAAACTATTACTAACTCGGAGCGCAAATATCCGGCATTATGATGAATGTTTACGATTTACGTGCACCTAAGTAGACAGATTGGATTTCTCTAATAAGTATGGAGGACGGTGGATTCAATCCCTTTTGAGATGCGCCTCATCTTACTTCTACGGGATAACCTGAAGGAAATTTGAATACGTCTCCGCCCTATACAACAACCTGCAGCGTCCATCCGATGGGCAACTTGGTGTTTTACACAATCTTCCTAGACAAGAGGCACCTATTTAACGACCCCGGAATGATGTAAGGGTTGCTTGGTTTGGACTGGAAACGCGGACGAACGACCTGATTCAGGGTACAAACCACAATCGAAAGCTCCTCTGACTGCGCCCAAACTTCCTCATGAGGAGGGAAAAGCAGTTATATACTGTACTGTGCTTTACGACTCCAGAGGTCGAGGAGAGGTAGAAAAAAAATTCACCCAAACTTCGTCCAAGAAGGTTATTTGGAGTGCTGATCACGAATCTCGTTTTGCATCTTATGCGGGAGTACGGTAGGTTATGGAAGATGCTGGTACCTAAAAGCCACGGTGACTTAGACAGCCTTAGTCACCGCACCTATCGTAACCTAGCGTAAGCGACCTAAACTTTAAATCCAATTTCAGATTCATGGTCAGCACCGCAAATAACCCCACTGGGCGGAGTTTGGGCAGAAATATTTTTCCATCTCTCATCGATCTCTGGAGTCGTAAAAGTACAAAGTGAAAAATATCCAGTTTTGATAGGAAAGTAGGAAATAAGCAAAATCTTCAAAAGCTTCTCCAATATCAGGCAATTCAAGTGACGGAGGAAAAGGTTAGTTTTTGCACTACAGCGAAAAGTGGTACTTAAAGAATAGCTCAACCTTTGTAGAGCAGTTAATAAGATGGGCTGATCTACGAAAACAATGAGCAGCCGATTTCACAAAGAATAGAATTGGAGATTCGGAGCTCTAAAGTGAGGAAAAGCATTGCTCAGAGTGAACGACGTCGTGAAGGAAAAAACTACAAGCCAACAATGGCTTATCTTTTCAGGTTGTAGCACTGTGACCTAATCCAAGGTGCCCCGCTTGGTTTCAATGCGCGACTTAGGAAAAACAAGAAGTTGATTTATCGACAAAAAAATCGGAACAATCGTCAAACAAAATTAGGTATCCGTTTCAGTGGAAGAAGATCGAGCCAAGAGTGAACGACAATAACGAATTATAAAGCATCGAACGAATTTTTGACAACGACGGTAAAAACTGAGGTGCACTATTTCACAAGGACTGCACACTCAGCTACCCTATGAGAGGATCGTTCTATGTAATTTCCTATCGAGAATGGGCTACCCTTCGCTTGCTTTGCATTTCTAGCAGTGCTCCCTCCGACTAGGATAGATCCAAAACTTCCTTCCTACGGTCAAAGCAGCACTATAGCTAAACAGAGAATAACTCTTTGGTCCTCGATATTTCGCTGTTTGCTTAGATCAATATAAAAGGGCGCGTGTAGAGCAGTAGAAGAAGGTGCCGGCTCCGCGCGCACGCGATAACAGGTTCCTGGTTCGAATTTCCCGTCCAGACCAACCAAGCCTTCTATCCCTCCGGGGTCAGTGGATTGGTACCAGTCTTTTCTGGAAAAATTAAAGCGCTGACTTGTTCATCGACTGGCCACCGCAAGTCATTGTATGGCCAAATACGCACTCAAATCACCTCCGCAATATCCTGTAGGAGTAGAATGCGTGGCGCATCCCAAAAGGGATTGAGAAACGAAGGAACTGACTTGCTCATCCGCTTGCCACACAGGTCATATATCCACATATTCAAATAACATGTATGTGAGCCAAGTTAGACGATGAGGGACCGCTATAAAATCCGCACACAATAGATGACAAAACGGTAACTAAACTAATTTCAAAACTGGATGATTTATGAGGCACAATACACCGTAAAAGCAGAGCACTTGGCGCATTCCATGAAGCAGGGAACAGGGATTGATTAACCCCTTTCTCCTTTATTCTTAAAAGGATTGAATTTCTACACCATTCCTTCTACTCTTCAAATATGTATGCGGCTAAAGGGTAAAGCTAGGGTGCGTAGAACGAGGTGGTGCCGGCTGTCGTACGCATCCGATTCCAGGTTACGTGTTAAGATTTCCCTTTTTAGGATGTTTCCTCCCCTGCGTCGTCAAGGTGTAGATGGCTTGTCTGGGAAGGACAAACCACAGATTTTTTCATCGGCTAGCCACCACAAATCGTTATATGGGCCAAATATCCAACGTACCCAAGTTGCCTCCCCAAGGTAGAATGCGTGGCGCATTCCGCAAGGGATCGGTCGGTTTACAATGCATCTATCTCATTCGGCGAATCATAAACGCTACTGAAATCTGGATGGGTGCCGCAGTGATGAGCATACCATAATGGATAGTGAAGTCGGAGGCCTCACCGGCTGCTCCATACACCTCGAAATGATGTTCATGGATCGGGGTCCGTCAAGGTCAACTAAGTCTTAAATGCCACCGAAGTTTGTCAATGGGGGCCCATGTCCGCCGGCTGGCCATCGTAGATACAGGCCAAATACGTGGTCAGATTGCCTCCGCGACATCCCGCAGAAGCAGAATGCGTGGCGCATCCCAACAACGATTGCTTAACGCTGTCCTTTGTCCTTTATACGTGTTGCTATACGTGTTAGGCTCATATTTATAAGAGCTGTGTAAATGCACAAAAAGTTATTGTTAAGCGGTGAGGAGTGCGAAAAATATCTCCCGACAGCCTGAGGCCTCCAGCACCTCGAATTTCTAGGGAATGATTGAGTCTCAAACAAAATACGCAAAATTGAAGTTGGATATTAAAATCGGTGAGCACAGAATAGTAACAGTAAAGTGCCCATGGAACCTCTGCATGAGTAGTAGCTCATTAAGGATAGGGATAAGTATAATAAAGGAGCGTCACTCCACCACTTTTGGGATGCGCCAAGCATTCTACTTCTCCGGAATGTCGCAAAAGCGATTTGAGTGTGTATTTGGCTATAGAAAGACATGCGGTGGCCAGGCGATGAATAAGAGTGGGCTTTTCCCTTCCCAAACAGGTTTGGTACCAATTCGCCGACCTTGAATGGATGGAAGGCTTGGTTGGCCTAGGCGAAAAATCCGAACCAAGAACCTGTACACGCGACAGCCGGCACCTCCTCCGACTGCGCTACACGCGCCCAGCAGCTCAATGGAACAATAATTACAAGTACTTGACAAGAAGGCGCAATATGTCCGAGACTCAACAGAAGTTGAGTTGATTTATGGAAGTAGAAGTACAGTTCTAATAGAATCTCTCATCCCAGAATGGTAAAAGCAAATTAAAGGTAAGGACATTAAATTAGACGCATGCACGCGATATTAACAGATAACGAGTACAACTGTGCTTAGATGATCGTGGTCTGAGGCATGAACTTCAGAATGGGTCTATTTCTCAGAATAAATTGCTCACTCATTCTGAAATTCACCTGCGGTGGGAATCTGAGGAAATTGTACGCTGCATCAAATTGAAATTCGCAGCGGAAACAAAACAAATCAACAATCGGATGCGTTCGCGGTTCAATTTTGGCGACCGGGCGCCACCCCCAGCCGTGGGCAATAATGAGGCGACGGACGTCTAGTGAAGAAGAACGCCATTCTGAGAAGCTGGTGATGTTGTGGAGAAGCTGTTCCCCGTGAGAAACTCACACCTCTGCCAGCACTGCCACGTTACGCACACGCAAAACAATATAAATGGATCTGTGGAGAGGTTCATGCGTGAAGCAGACGTTTAGCAACCGAGAATTCTGCATTTGTTGTGTCGATGAATCTACTACGTACGTTCGGCGAGGTGGTTCGTTCACCAGAACACACCAATTCCACCATAAACATGCCCGGCCGGCTGGCCGCCCCTCTCGATTCGGCTCAGTAGTAAACTGCAGTTACTCGGAGTAGTTGGGAGCGTTAACGCCATCGTGCCGAGTGAGCTGGTGCTTTACTCGACACTACGCGTACTCAATATGCCAGTGCAAAAGCAGTGCAAATGGAGCCCATTTGGAAATGGAGAGCAGTGCCGCAGGGAATATATTCTGATTGCGTGATCAAAATCGTAGCTGAAGTGCGACACGTCTCGTCGATGGGGGTGTTCGCCCTTCTCATCATATCCACTGCTCATATATAGATAGACAATTCAGCTGTATTTGAAACAGAATTTGTCGCGAGCTCTGCATTCTGATGAAAACACCCACCGTTTACATAAATATTTATTTGCCACGATGTTTGGAATAACGCAAGTTAGAGAAGGCCCAAAGGGCTCCGAGCCCGGGAACGTACGTAAATCAAAGATGCTGTTGCACGGCCCAAGTCGTCGAGATAAGAAGGGCCAATTACGTAATCCGTTTCGGAGCCGCCGGAAGGGAGCTTTCAGTTTGGTGTGGTTTGGGATGTCAAAAAAGATAAGTACGTTGGTCAGTCTTTTGCATGGAAGCCCTGAACGAGAACTAAGACGCTCTCTTGGTCCCACGAGCAAGGAGAATCCACTGCAGCCCTCTGACACGCAACAGGGACGGATGAAAGCGTTGCTGTCGCTCGCCAATGAGAAACGGGAATTGATGCAGACACCAACTCGATGACCAACGGGAAATGATGCAGACAACTTCTTTTATTTATTTACGTACTTATTTCTTTAACAAATATGCAACACGTTAAAGTCAAAAAGGAAAATGGAGAACAAAGACGTTGGAGAAACGATAACATCCATTTAAAAATTGCAAACACAAATGATAATCCTATCTAGAAAGAATAGTGTAAACCACTGAGACACAGCGATTAACAAAATCAACAGCATGTCGTCTATTAAATGAAACGTACATTTATGGAAGGAGTAAGTATTTTAGAGACCTGAACAAACCAAGATGTCTGCATTATCAGTTAGCAATTTAAGCGCGTCTATGCGCAGTCCCAAGAGGCGCCGGCTGTCCGGTGCACTTATATCCAAGGTTCTTGGTTCGGATATGCCATGGCTTTATATAAATATTTATATTAGGTTGTAACGAAATAAATGGCACTGAACCACTGTAAATTTAAACAGTTAATATCTCGGCTTGTAGGCAAGTTTATTAATCGAAATAAAAACCTTCTGATTCTACACATCTTTGCCAACGTGACACAAGCTTTTTATCCCAGTAGCATAAAAATCAGAAGTTCTGGAATTGACGAAATCTTCGAAGGCACTCTCGGCATTTGAATATTTTCCCTACCAAGAAGTCGCCAAGATGCTTGAAGAAATGGTAGTCTGTTTGGGAGAGGTCGGGAGAAAACGGAGGATGTGGTAGAGTTTCAATGCTCAGCTCATTCAATTTCTGCAACGTCATTCGTGCTACATGGAGGCGAGCATTGTCGTGCAGAAGGAGAACTCGCCTTCGGTTTACCAAGGCCGGCCGGATATCCTTCAACTTTTTCATTATTTCTTCAATTTCAATGCAGTACTTCTCTGCCGTGACGGATTCACCGGGAGAGAGGAAGCTGTGGTGAATAATTCCCAGCGAATACCACCATACTGTCATCATTACTTTCTTTTGGTGCAATTTCGGCTGCGCAAAAACCTTGGGGCTCTCATCGTTGTCCACCCACTGTGCCGAGTCGCCTGTTGTCGTACATTATCCATTTCTCGTCACAGGTTACGATGCGATCAAGGAATGGGTCCGTTAGAAGCAGTGCGGACGAGATCTCATATCGTCGGTTTCTTTGCTCCTCAGACAGCTCGTGAGGCACCCATCTTTCCAGCTTTTTGGTCTTTCCAATTTCCTTCAGATGCCGGGCAGCTGTGTTGTGACTGACGCCAAGAACCTTCGCTATCTCCCTGGTACCTTTGTGTGGATCCTCCTCGACCACATCTCTCAGCTTGTCCTCATCAACATCACTATGCCTCCCACGACCTTCATGTTCTTCCAAGCTCTCATCTCCATTCCGGAACTTCTGATACCAACGATACGCCGTCCGAGTTGTGGAACATCCTTGACCGAATGCGGCGTTGATCTTCTCGTCCGCCTCATTAACTGTAGTGCCCAGCTTGAATTCATACAAGTAAATGCCTCGGATTACCCTTTTGTCCATCTGCAAAAAAGTCAATAAAACTCTAAAGTTGTCCCACTTTTACATAGAAAGCTTGGTACTCACCAGTAGAGCAAAGTTTGCGCTTCTAAATGATATGCCACATGTTACGGTTTGTTCTTGATCAAACGCGTAAAGACGCGCCAAAAAATGGCGCGAGGCAGTGCCATTTAATTCGTTACAACCTAATATTACATATCAATCAGCTGGTACTTGTGTTCTGCCTTGCCATGGTGTACCAGCTTGTAGTAGAAACCGGGATGTCCACTAGGATAAGGCCCGCCAAGCCTTTGACCATTTCTGTGACTAAAGAGCTCAAAGTGCCCAAGCTCATGGTGGGTCGGCGCTTCCCTTGAGCAACAGGAACACCCTACCAAGGCTACCCTGTGGAACGAATTATGCTAAAACAACTTCGTTCTCCTGCCTTAGCCCCCCTGCAGGCTGCCACTGCCGAGTACGGTAGCGATGGACCAGCAATCAGCCAAAGACGAAGGAATTCCAGGGCCGTAGACTACCATCGGAGACGGATAAGAGCGAGCCATTTGATTGTCTGCACATACAACTGCCGTATTCAACACGGCCGCTCGGCTATCGGCTTTAATCGAGGAAACAAAACGGATTTCGCATCACGTGGTCGGACTGAGCGAAGGAAAACGTAAGGATCCTCTACCGTGCGCATAAAACGATGGAGCTGCTGTATTTCTCGGAGTGCGTAAAGCAGTAACAACATCAGGAGGAGTCGGTTTCATTGTGGCACCCGGTTTTGCGAAGAACGTAACAAGTGTCACCTCACATGGCCATCGACTCGGCGTACACACTGCAACTCTAGCGGAGAACGTTGATGTCTGCGTAACTCGCAACGAATCTGGTGAGAAGTTGGCAATGTTTTGCGAAGTACATCATCTATACCACGGCAACAGCCAGTTCTTTAAGTCGTCATTGAAGAGATGGACACACTCATCCCGAACGAACAGCATCTCCACGAGCTGGATTACATCTTGTGTAGCAGAAGAGCCTTAACAGATGTTTGAGTCGTCTCATCGTTCAACACGAGAAGCGATTACCGTCTCTTGCGGGCTCGACTTCACGAGGATCGAGCTCATATACGCCCTGCACGGATAAGATTGAGGATTCCCAAAGCAAGTTTTGAATACAGAGGCGATTCGCGCAGTGGCGAAAATTGCAACTCTAGAGATGTCAGACGACATCGATGAAGACTATACTCGACTGGTAAATGCGGTAACGACGATTGCCAACCGATGCTGTGACGCGGCTACAAATTACAGCATCTCGTCGAATTTCCGATGTCACGCGGCATTTTCTTGACCAACGGAGACTGATGGACCATACTACTTGTTGAGTACACTACAATGTGCAAGCTATGCAGACAAAAGCTGGCAAAGGATTACAGTGATTACGTCAGCGACACAGCAGCCAACAAACGGAGTCTGAAGAAGACAAAACCTGATCTTGCAGAATATCGTCATGTGATTCTCTGCTTAGAGGCTCCTGACGGAATGCGATTTTCATCTAGGTATTAAATGGAATCTATAATGACGGGCTTCTACGCGAACCTTTTCAAGGCAAGACGCCATTCCACCGCCGCAAATCTACCTCTTGAGGACGATGTTTCGACGCTGCGGCCTTCCGAAGTGCGTCATGCGATCGAGACGATGTCCAAAGAAAAATCCTCAGGCGCCGACGGAACCACTGTTGAAATTCTGCTGGCTTGTGGTCATAAGCTGTTTAGCGCCGTAGCGCAGCGCTTTTCCCACTACGTAACGCAATGCGATGTACCGTCTGCTTGCAAGAGATCCAAGACGATTCTGATGTTTAAAAAAGGCCACAGGGAAAACCTTGCCAACTCTACTATCGGTGTTGTACAATGTGCTTACCAGGTGTCTCTTACTGCGCGTCGGGAAAACTGGAAGAAGCGCAATCGGTAGAGCAGGCAGGCTTCCAACGGAAGTTCAGTACCTTGGATCATATACTCACTTGCTGTCGACTAATTGAAGCTGCTCGAGAATACCACAAAGGTCTGGTGTTGACGTTTATCGAATACCACAAAGCATTCGATTCCGTGGAGATGCAGAAAGTTTGGAAAGCACTCGACGAACAGAGGATCGATCTACCTACGCGAACATTCTGAGCAAATTCTACACCGGATGCAACACTGTATTACGACCATTTCATCGCGACTTAGAGGTGGTCGTAGAGAGAGGCGTACGTCAAGGTAATCCCATCTCTCCCAACCTCTTCTCAGCGTGTTTGGAATCAACCATTCGCCGCTGCAATTGGAGCGACTACGGCATCGAAGTTGATAGTAGGTAGCTGAGCCACCTGAGATTTGCCGACGATATCGTCCTCATCAGAAAGTCCACGGAGCAGGCGCCAAGAATTTTGCAGGGACTTCACATCGGAGGAGCTGAGGCTGGACTAACGATTAACATGTCGAAGGCGAAATTTATAAAGAACGAGTGCGCGGGTGGACACCAAGTACTGTTCGAAGGAGGTCCTTTAGAGGAAGTCAACGATTGCGTCTACTTCGAGCGTCTGTTGAACACGAAGAACGACCTCAGACCGGAAATATCACGAAGGAGGAGAGCGGCATGGGCGGCGTACAATTCTGTGAGAGGCGTGGTCGAGAGCTGCAGTGACTATGAGGTGAGAGCTAAAATCTTCAACTCCGCAGTTCTTCTAGCGCTGTGCTACGCGTGCGAAACATGGGCCGTAACAAAGACAGCAGAAGATCAATTAAGAAGAGTGCACGCGGCTTTGGAAAGGAAGATGGTCGGCATCTCTCTACACCAGCAGCGTCTCTCCGGATTGCACAGTGAACAGATACGATCAGTGTCCAGGATACGGGACACCATTCTTTATATCGGTGCAGCGGGACAGCATTTCGATGGACATTTGATGAGACGAGAGGACAAACGTTGGAGTACCACCACTGTGCATTGGAAACCACTCAGCGAGAAACTATCAGACGGTCGTCCTCCTACAACGGCAAGATTCGCTCGCTCATCGGAACAACATCCGTCCCTCTAACATCGAATCAATTAAGGTGTTCGTCCACTGGTCAACATTGGCTGAAGATCGAACAAGGTGGCGAACAAGCTGGGACCCGCGCAGGAGAAATTGTTGCTGAGAAACGGGTCGCAAGTACCGCAAGTAAGTAAGCATTAATCAAACGTGTCTGAGAAAGGTAATAATCTGGCTTGTTCAACGACTCACCATCGCACGTGGATAGCAACGCCCAAATACCCATTCATATTGTCTCCAATACATAGTACGATGTCTTGTAGAAGCGGAATGCGTGGAGCGTCCCTAAGAGAAATAAGTAGCTCAAGCCTTTAACCTTTTTTACTCTATCCTTTAACTTAAGTTTCAAATACACGCGGAAATAATATGCAATGCTAGAGGTACTTCCTAAACTTGAGAAATTCAGCTTTGTGGCAAGGTAAAACATCTTTTCCATGAACATACTATTACTCAGTAACTTCATTCTTAGGTATGAATCAGGTGAAAAATCCAATTACGCATTTACCTGGAAGGCACTGAATGTCAAATCTGAAATGGAAACGATTGCTGAAATCTGACACCAGAAAGCCTGTCGTTCAGAATAAGCACCTGCTCCAAACCGCTAACAAGCTAGGTCTCGAGGGGCGCGAAATTTTTAGCTGTAGAAGAAGTAGCCTGCATAGCCGACTTCGAAGTTCTTCCAGTATCAAGTCAAGTCTCAGGAAGCTGTATCGGGATGAGCAAGAGATCAGCGTCGCGCAAAGTAGAAACGAATGAACAATGTTCGGAATTACAGCAGAAGTCCTTCGAAGTTCCGAGCTTCGCCGACGTTCGAGGATCGGAGACGCTGTCACATAGGCCTCCAAGTCATCGAAAATTAAATGGCCCGAACACTTAAAGCCCTCCGGCCACACCCGGTGAACGAGAGCTGTCACAGACCGGATTTCGTGGAATGTCGAAGGAACACTAGCGCGGCCACCGACGTGTTCGTAGGATTATTCTTCGTGTCCTGAACGACCAATATGACCTCCAGTGAGGAGGACACACTGGAGCACTATGGCACGCGACAGGAATGCATGGAGTTGCTGGAGCCCGATCCAGCAACACGTTTATTAACGGAACGACAGGTGATAAAGCTGACTATTATGTCATTATGCTGCTAATTTTATTCTGATAACGAATAGAAACTACGAATAGTGCTCTAGCTACATTTCGTGGGACATTTGAAGGAACCTCGTAGTGACGTTATTTATTTATTCACGGCATGGGTACATATCACACACGCAATGAGGTTCTGAGATGGTATTGAACCTCCATCTTGTCCTGCGTATTCTACATACTGGGCGTGTGTGGCGCAGTCGGAGAAGATGTCGGCTGCTGCGTGTACCCTCTACCAGGTTCTTAGTTCGAAATTCCTGCCCAGGCCATCCAAGCCTACCATCTATCCGGGGTCGACGATTTAGTACCAGACTTGTCTGGCAAGGATAAAGCGATAAGTTGCTCATATGATGGCCACCGCAAGTCATTGTATGGTCAACACGCATTCAAATCTCCTCCACGACATCCCATAGAAGTAGAATGTGTGGCACATCCCAAAACGGATTAAGTAACGTCGTTCTTAACCTTCTGTTATTCTTATTTCTCTCCAACAATATTTTCTCTACTTTGAAGATTCTAAGGCAGCGTTTTCTATTTGCAAAGATATGCGTCGAAATAGCTCTTCAGATTCAGGCAGGCACCACCTTCATATGTTTCTAAATTACGGAGAGTGAACAGTGGCCAAATATGTACGTGTTGTGTGTTTAAAACGAGAGGATCAGCTAGAGATCTGTTGCTCTGACTCATTCGTGTGTTATTCAGCAGAATGTTTTTGCATCTTGCCAGCGGCTGTGCATCATGCGGATCGGAGCCCATTTTTTCAAATTAATTCAGTTGCGCGACTGAGTGGGTGTTGTGTGAAGCGTTTAGGAGGATCGTGCTCCTAATTACATACGGCGGCCACGGTGTAGTTGTTGGACGCGGTCCGCTCAAACCTCGCTTACCCAGGAGTGAATTTTTAAAGTGTTCGTCCAGGTTACGTCCACCACCCCCCCCCCCAGCACACTATTTTTCAAGCAGTGAAGATTGATTTTTATCCATTGCCGACCACGTTTTTCCACATGCTGCAACACAATATTTACTGCGTCCTTAAGACTCGAGCCAGAAGAAATAGGAAGAACAGTATTAGAATCGCTAAAAAACAGTAACACCGCTACAGTGGCCGGATTCATCACTCTATGTAGGGTGAAGATAAAGAAATCAGAATCTATCTTAGGTAGGAGGGGGAGCACTTCACTCCAAAGGATATTCTATGTACGATTCTCTTGGGTAGAAGTCGATAGTGTGTGGGTAACGTATACAAGGGTATGTTTATCTCTTCTACACGCATACCCTCGGATTTGCTCTCTCATGAATCTGACGCAATCTGAGACACCACATGAGGTATCCAAGAGAAGACGCAACCTTGCTGCTAAATTCGTCTAACCCGGGAGGATTCGAAGCAGCACAGCGCGGTTCCAGCTCTTCTGGTGAAGCAGCAAAATACAGGGTGCGCCATAAATATGGTCACTCAATAAAAAGCGAATTACTCACGAGGAATTTGTCAGGGAATAGCGAAACTTCCTCAACAATTCACTAACAATCTAGTTAACACGCAAAATGGATATCATCTAATATGATCTTCCTTGGCACGAATGACAACCTTCAGACGTTTAGGGTAGGACTCAACGGCGGCACGCAAGGTTGCTTGCGGAATTTCCTTCCATGCTTTTTCCCGTGAAGATTTCAATCCTCGAATCGTAGTGCGCCTTTTAGCGCAGGCTTCACTCTCTAGAATGAACCAACGCAGTAATCCATAACACTCAAATCTTACGAGTTTGTCGGCCATTCAGAAACAGGGATGAAGTTGGGGAGATTCCTTGCGCACCACTCCTGAGTCTTCTTGGACTTGTGAGCGGGTACGCCGTTCTGTTGAAAGGTCCATGTTGTATTTCCAGAGTGTCTTGAGCCTAGGGAAGCAACTCCTTCATCACAATGTCGTTCACGTAGGCATTGGTGTTGGCCTTGGCTCCTTTTTCAACGAAAACCAATCGTGTCCGTCCTGTGGCGCAAACTCCGGCCCAAACCATCAGGGAAGCTGCATGAGAGTTTCTGTTAACGGTGTCTGCACCCTCACCACTTTTAGCTAATAACCGCGAGTTTGGCGGTCAAAAGGCTGCTCAATTGAGAAAGTTTCTTATCAGTGAAGAGCGTCGTGCAGTCGTCGTGCCGCTCGAGGAGTCTTGGCTATTTTCTTCTTCTTCCTTTCATCTGTGCAGGCGTTTGTCCGTGCAGTTGACGGAACTTGTAGGGGTATAGTCTAAGTTCATTCTTAGCAACTCGCTTCATCGTCATAGCCGATACATTGAGCTCGGATGCCATCTTTCTCATGCTGCGGCCTGGATTCCACGTGAATTGTTCTTTCACGAGTTTTCAAAGACTGCTCGTACCTTCGGATACCGAGCAGCCAGGTCGGGAACGACCAACGAGAGAATTACGTTCCACACAGCGATAGACTGTCATCTTGTGCAGCTTCTGCAGACGAGCGATGTTAAGAACAGAAAGTCCTGCCCTTCTCGGATCCAAGATTGCGCCTCTTTGACAACAAGACTTTACCATTCCTGATAGAAGCAGTGGTGAGATGCAAGAAAACACTATGTACGGTTAAGATGACACGTAGAATCCGATGAAACAATGGAAACATGAAGACGTTCACAAACAAATACAAAAAATGACGCGCGAAAAAGTGACCATATTTATGGCGCACCCTGTAAAAGGGATTTATTTATTTATTTATTTATTTATTTGGGCGCGTGGAGCGCAGTCGGAGGAGGCGCCGGCTGTCGCCTGACACCAGGTTCCTGGTTCGGATTTCCCGCCTAGGCCAACCCAGCCTTCCATCCTTCCGGGGTCGGAGAATTGGTACCAGACTTGTCTGGGAAGGATAAAGCGCTGACTTGTTCATCGGCTAGCCACCGTAAGTCATTGTATGGCCAAACACGCATTCAGTTCGCCTCCACGACATCCCATAGAAGTAGAATGCGTGGCGCATCCCAAAGGGGATTGAATAACGCCGTCCCTCATCCTTTCTCCTTTATTTATTCATTTATTTATTTATTAAACTGTGTCTTAAGGATGCGCATTAATGAGACAACATTTACTTTTATTTATACACATTTGATTTTCATTTAATTACAAATTTTTCAACGGTTAAAAAGGAGGAAGATGCCGCAATAGCAAAATATTCTTCTTCTCGGGTAATTTTCGATTCATCATTGATTAGAATAAATTGAGCCTGATACTAGTCTCGCATAAAAATAAGTCGACTGTCCGTATGAAAGTGAACAGGAAGATTTCCAACAACCCGAGCGAATGAGCGGAAGTTCTGCAGCCAATTTTTTCTAGTTCGATTAAGTTTAGTATTACATTATTGAATCCCGATTTCGCTCAGCTAATTCGAATACTTGTGAAACGAAAGACCTCTTCGATACAGTTTTGGAGCCCTATTCT
The DNA here is from genome assembly GCA_947396885.1 of Heligmosomoides polygyrus polygyrus. Classification (NCBI taxonomy): domain Eukaryota; kingdom Metazoa; phylum Nematoda; class Chromadorea; order Rhabditida; family Heligmosomidae; genus Heligmosomoides; species Heligmosomoides polygyrus. The sequence continues at coordinate 86,257,598 of OX377206.1, forward strand.
TCATTTAGCGTCTTGAGACTATCTGAATGCCCACCATAGCTATATGTATAGTACATCGGCTCGAAAGCTCAACAGATTAGAACTGATTTTTACTGTTTTTTTTTGTTGCTAAACCCAATTTCACGTGCCGATCTACCCTAGGAACTAGTAATAGTGCAAGAATAGCGTTGTAACTGAAACTAGAGAGCATATAGAAACTCTAGCGCCAGGCGGGACTTGAACCCCTATCTCCTGTTGACCGGTCGGGATGCAATACGCCATTACACCACCGGCGCTAAACGTAAAAACACGAGGATTTCAACCAGTATCTGATCTGCAGCATGAAGAGTGGAATCAAAGACCTAGAGAGGTAGGGTAGCTTCGAAGAGTTGGCTTGGCTTCTTCGAATAGATGGATATTATTGATAAAAACACAAAAGTTTCCAGCTAAAAAAATTTTCAAAAGAAGTCTAGGCAGGAAAATAGGTTACGTGAACAGCCGTCTGTTAAAAATAGTTCTGCAAGCAATTTTGCGAATTTTTGGGAGATATAGTAGATTACTTATTCTAGTAGAAAGCAGCGAGCAAAATGCATGGGAAATCTTCAGCAATCTTGCTGTCAGTCCAACCCAGCAAGTAATGAAGCCCACTCGACGTGCAATATTTGTTGACATAGGCCAACCTCGACTATTCCAAGCAATATTTTCTGCACAAAATGTCCACAGAAAATGACTGTATTTGAAAATCTTCCCTTAATCAGTCAAAGTGCGTACTTTTAAAAACCTTGGTGCATAAAATATTATTATTATTGTTATCTGAAGGTTGGAAAAAATCAGCCGTTTTGGCGCTTACGATGTTAACTTTTGCTTAAAATTTACTCTCTGAGGACTTATAGGAACTTCTGGTGTCGTAAAATAGAAATAAACATGTAGTTTTAGACAAATATAAAGCGTATACAAAATGCGTAGCTGAGTATTATTGCTTGAATGTCGTTTTTGTTTTCAAATTTTAAAGCCCTGGTCAGAATTGGAAAATCAAGGAGCGAAATTAAAGAGCTATGACGGGAAAAACTGGTCTAAAAACTATTCATGGAGACATTATTACTATTATTATTAATATTATTACTATTATTATTTCATTCAAGTCATTATACATTAGCTATTATACACTTGAAACTATTTATAAATAAAGAATAAAGGACAACGTTATCTAACCCCTTTTGGAATGCGCCACGCATTTTACTTATACGGGATGTCGTGGAGGCGATTTGAATGCGTGTTTTTGTCCATTCTATGGCCTTCGGTGGCCAGCTGATTGAACCAGTCAGCGCATTATCCATCCCAGACAAGTCTGTTACAAATGCACCGACCCCGGAAAAATGGAACGTTTGGTCAGCCTGGCGGAAAGTCCGTACCATGAACCTGATATCGGGTGCACGCGATAGCCGATACCTCCTCCGGCTCAGCTACACGCGCCCAGCAGTTCGAACTGGAGGTAAAAACAACCTTGAAAGGAGAGAAAGTCTTGCTCAGATTAAACGATCGTCGGAAGAATAGGTAGAGAAAATACATAGCCAGATGATGCAGCTGTAGAAAAGCTATTCTGATAAGCCAGCTGCTTGCACAAGAAAAAGAAGGATTACGTAGCCAATATATTCTATATGACCTGACGCATCACCAAATAACAGCATCATCCGGTTTCTTCCTTTAGTGGAAAAAAAGATGACTACATATTTTTCAACAGAATTGGAGTGTCTTGGATCAAGACCAATGACAAAGAATGATTTGCTAAAAATCGGAGAAGTACTAACCTCATCGAACCATCTCGAAGTGTTGAACTAAAAAATAATGATAAAGGACGGCGTTACTCAATTCCTTTTAGGATACGCCACGCATTCTACTTCTACGGGATGTCGTGGAGGCGACTTGAATGCTTATTTGGCCATACAATGACTTGCGGTGGCCAGCCGATGAAGAAGTCAGCCCTCTATCCTTCCCAGACAAGTCTGGTACCAATTCACCGAGGGATGGAAGGATTGGTTGGCCTGGGCGGGAAAACCGAACCAGAAACCTGATATCGGGTGCACGCGACAGCCGGCACCTCCTCCGACTGCGCTACACTCGCCCAAATTAACAAATATTGAAAAAAAATATTGAAAAAGTCCTTCGCGTGTAAATAAATGGCCAGAAATTACGGAAGCTGTAGTCATTTAAAATTCAAAGACGAAAACAGCGAAAACTTGAGGTCAGACTTATTATTGATGTAAAACATCTTCATTATCGTATAGAAGAAGGAAGGCGAACGCGGCATAAATAACGTCGAGCTCTTCTACGTGTCTCCAAGTCCTACGCTCGTCCTATGCATAGTTCGAAAGGAGTTTGGAAAATGTCCTTCCCAACCCATTATATTAATGATGTCAGAAATGGAAGCCTGGTGAATGTATGTATGCCCGACGAAGGCGCGCATGGACGTGTATGCCCTTATGCATGGTAAGACTTCCTTCTGAAAGCGTATTTGAAGCAACACACACACGACAAGCGTCTTGGGCATTCCAACAGGAAACGACTACCATCGTAAATAAGTGAAAATGTCAATGAAAAATGAAATGCGTCAAAAACTCTACTTCGCTAATTTTTTAACGAGCGACCAGCAACTGTTCGATGCAAGTCTAGAAATGGGGATTCATCCATGTTTTCCTTTCCAAATCCCGAGAATTCGCTAAGCTCAAGTACATACACACTATAATGTAGTAGGAGATCAAAGCCTGTTTAGGCACTGCAAAGCCGCCAGGGGCGCGTGTAGCGCAGTCGGAGAAGGCGCCGGCTGTCGCGTGCACCCGATACCAGGTTCCTGGTTCGGATTTCCTGCCCAGACCAACCAAGCCTTCCATCCCTCCGGGGTCGGTGAATTGGTACCAGATTTGTCTGGGAAGGATAGAGCGCTGACTTGTTCATCGGCCGGCCACCGCAACTCATTGTATGGCCAAAAACGCATTCCAGTCGCCTCCACGACATCCCGTAGAAGTAGAATGCGTAGCGCATCCCAAAAGGGATTGAGTAACGCCGTCCTTTATCCTTTAAAGCCGCCAGATTTAGGAGAAATACAGGGCCTACTCCCTCTATAGACTTGCATCCGCTATTTTTCATTCCAAACGCATGAGCGAAATTGTATTGAAATCGCCTAACCCTAGAAAAACAGCATTATCACTACCATTTAACAAATTCAAAGAATTTACGGCTTTCTTCCAAAAAGTGTAAGTGCATGAATGTTGTTAGTTTATGTTATTAGCTAGGCAATAGCACCTGCTAAATGTTAAAGGGACAATTTCCTGGTTAGGAGTCTCTCAAGTACATGTATGGAAGTGTTTCCTTAAACAATCAAGAAAGGTTAATTCACGTGCGTGAATCTGGGCACAATAGAATAAGGATAAAGGATAAGGATAAAGGACGCCGTTATTCAATCCTTTTTGGGATGCGCCACGCATTCTACTCCTACGGGATGTCGTGGGGGCGTGTTGAATGTGTATTTGGCCATAAAATGACTTGCGGCGGCCAGCCGATGTACAAGACAGTGCTTTATCCTTCCTAGACAAGTCTGGTACCAATTCACCAACCCCGGAGGGATGGAAGGCTTGGTTGGCCTGGCGGAAAATCCGAACCATGAACCTGATATCGGGTGCACGCGATAGCCGGCACCTCCTCCGGCTGCGCCACGCGCCCCACAATAAATATCACGCGTTTCTGCATCTAGTACATATTGCTAAACATTCGGCTAGGGTGGAATATTCTATTACCCTGTAGTAACAACAATATGAAGCTCATAGCGGGGGTTCACAACGAAGCAAGAAATGGTCACCAGTTTTTTTACGAACAACAAGAAAGTCCTAAAAACTAAGGCTTTTGAAAGATCCTAGACGCTGGTTACTTGTGTTATGGCGTTGAGCTTTCCCGCCCAGTCAGCAGGAGGTTCGTGTCCTGGCTGACGCTAGAGTTTTGATCGCAATAAAACATCGTTGTAACATCTTACATCATCGATACCGGGCACGTGAGGCGTAAAAGCAATGTCTTGGTTCATGCACATGTTTATACAATTTCCCGTGATTACCTGGCTACTTTGATGCATTGTAAAAGCACATAAATTTTACTACCTGCAGACATATAGTGCTTTCTAAGAGTGCAGATTTTAAGCGAGTTTCTATGACAGAGAGAAATTCCAGCATTTACCTAATTGTGATCCAGGGTTCTGAGCCTGGAATAGTTAAAGGGTGAAGGACGGCATGAATGATACTTATTTGGGATTCGCCACGCATTCTACTCCTACCGGATGTCGTGGAGGCAGTTCGAATGTACATTTGGCCTAAACGGTGGCGAGCCAATGGACAAGTCAGCGCTTTAGTCGCAACAGACAACTCTAGCACCAATCCCCGACCCCGGAGGGAAGGAAAGCTTGGTTGGCCTTGGCGGAAAATTTGAACCAGGAACATGGAATCGGATGCACGTGACAGCAGACGTCTGCTCCGACTGCGCTAGCACGCGACATCGAAAAGGATAGGAACAGAATAGTGCAATGCGCAGACAAATGAATAGATGTGAGTTCAGACTTATTATCTCAGAACGTAACATGAAGGTGCGCAGCCCAAGAGTACTGTAATGTGTCACCTTAATACAGGAGAATCAAGTTCAATGAGTCGTTTCTCTTTCCTCTGACGTCTCATCAGGTGACTATCACATTGAAAGCCTGTGATCTGCCTTCTAATACTTAAAAACCCAATCCATCCTTCGGGACTTGGCGAGTATGTACGAGGCTACCAGACTTGGTCTGGCAAAAGTAAAACTGCCACCTGTTTATTGGTCACTGAGAGTTACTGTGCAGACAAAGAGTTGGGTTAAAGACAAATTCGTATTGCTACCGCTGTAGGCCTTGCAGCACAGTCGGAAAACGCGCCCTCTTGGTTCGGAGTTCCTACCCGGGCCAAGCAAGCCTTCCACCTTTCTGGAATCGGTGAACTGGTAAGGTACTTGACCAGGAAGGATAAAGCACTAAACCATGTATGAAGTGGCCACCTTAGTGTCATTATGTTAGCCAAATAGCAATTCAAAATGCCTTCTTTATAAATAAAATGCATGGCGCATCCGAAATGGATTCGATGAACGCCATTATTTTTTGTTCTCTGAGGAAATCTCTTAGCTAAACACCTAACCGCCATCTTCTGGAAGATTTTAAAAACGCTTCATATTAGCTCGAAACTCATAGTTCAGATACACAAAGTTAGGAATTTTTCGCTGAAATTGTTTGTTTATATAGACACGTCACAGATAACGCCACACTCTTTGTTTTTGTAAAAAATTGTTTTTGGATTAAAAGGACTAAAGGATAATGGATAATGGACGGCGTTACTCAATTCCTTTTGGGATGCGCCAGCGCATTTTACTTCTACGGGATGTCGTGGAGACGAGATAAATGCATATTTGGTCACACAATGAGTTGCGGTGGCCGGCCGATGAACAAGTCAGCGCTTTATCCTTCCCAGACACGTCTGACACCAACTCAACGACCCCGGAGGGATGGAAGGCTTGGTTGGCCTAGGCGGAAAATCCGAACCAGGAACCTGGAATCGGGTGCACGCGATCGTCGGCGCCTCCTCCGACTGTGCTACATGCGCCCCTTGGAAAGACTACATAAAAAATGAATAACCACGGTTAAGTGGTTAGGTAAGAGGTTTTTCTAGAGACCTGAAAAGATGAGGCATGAAGAAATATGATCACTTGAACCTGAAAGTCGGAAGGATACAAGCTTTCGATCTGCCTTTCCGACTTAATACTTGTTTTTCTTTAACGAATCTGTACAAGCAAGCGTTAAGGAAGATCAGGGACACGGATGGAAAAGCAAACATTGCAAAATAGTCGCTGCCGCTCCGGCTGGCACATCTGGCACAGTGGGCGGAGAGCGCGTTTCGCGTGCGACACCATCATATCTGAGTTCCATCCCGCATCCAAGCCAGGCGAACCTATCTCCTATTCGTTGGGATGATTAGCTATGAAAAGTTGGCCACAGAGATGAAACACTGACATCGCTATCGACTGGATGCCAGAAGTAATTGTGGGGCAGCCCAACACTCATTCAATGAGACCCTTCGACATCACGTAGAAACCGAGTGCGCCGCGTATCCCAAAGGAATTCGGCAACGCCGACCTCCATTCATCACCCGTTATTCACTTAGATGCCGCCGGGGAATTTTTTCGAAAAGGGACTAAACAGGACGAATTCATCTTAGGTTTACTGCACCGAAAGCGGCCAAACACACAAGCGCTGAATTATAGGAAAAACAAAAGTTTTTCTGCTTTTCCCGGAAGTTTACTTAATATTTGATTTTTCAGGCGCATATTTCCAAATTTTTTTCATGTGTCTTACATGGTAACAGAATTTTCTATATGACTAGGGTGTATTATGCAATAACTGGAACGATTTCATTTCGTGCGTTTATATGCTTCGAAGAAAATCTGCCATGAAAAGTGCAGAAGTTCTGAAAAATGCAAAATTCAAAAATTTGAAAATTCAGAAAACATAGCAGCATGTCACAAGTTTCTAATGTTTCTCTTAACTCGTAAAATAGAGGTTACAGAACGTAAGCGGTGCTCAATTTCTATCTGGTTCGAAGTTATTAAAGATTTCGCCTTGCTCATCTAAACTACATTCATGTGACCAATTATGCATAAATATTTCGTGTCTTGTACATTTTTTTCGTAATGTGTTCAAAAGCAACCCGAAAGCTCGTTGTGGATCTACCACGCATCCCACTCTATAGGTGAATGAAAAACGGGAGTGAAATTTATGGATACCACAGTGTTTAAAAAACCGCGACTAGCGAGGTAGTTTTGTCGAGGGAGAGCTGGCTGTAGTGTGAGCCCCGAGATGAGGTTCTTGGTTCGGGTCCCGTCAAGGTCCACAAGGTCTTCAATTTCTCCGCGGTCAGAAAAGCAGCATCCATGTTGGATGATTGCCCACCGCAAGTCATTGTAAAGCTCAAATGAGGGATAAAGGTCGTGTTACTCAATCCCTTTTAGGATGCGCCGCGCATTCTACTTCTAAGCAATGTCGAAAAGGTGATTTGAATGCGTATTTTGCCATAGAATGACTTGCGGTGGCCAGCCAATGAACAGGTCAACACTTTATCCTTCTCAGACAAGTCTGACACCAACTCACCAACCTCGGAGGGAGGGAAGGTTTGGATGGCCTGGCGGGAAACCAAAACCAATCCGAATCTGGAATCCGGAGCACGTGACAGCCGGCGCCTCCTCCGACTGCATTACATGCGTCCAAAGCTCAAGTACGGATTCAGAACGCCTTTAGGATGTCACACAGAAGTTGAGTGAGTGGCTATCTTGCAAAGGGATTGGATAACGCCGTCCCTTATTCTTACCCTTTGTCCAACGATCGCAAGTGCTCTTCATTCAAAAAAAAAAAAGATCATGACATCCTCGATCTATGAGAAGGAAGAAGAAGAAGACGTCTCAGAATATATCGGAATAAAGAACCGCATTGTTCAACAGTTTTTTGGATTGCGCCACGCATTCTATTTAACCTTCTGTTGTTCGAAGGCACGTCTGGCACCAATTCACTGGCCAAGGAAGGATGAATGGGGTGGTTGGCTTGGGCGGGAAATACGAACCAAGAACCTGGAATCGGGTGCACCCGTCAGCAAGCATCTTTTGCTGCGCCGCCACGCGACCAGAGCAGGTGTGCAGCGCTTAAAAATACTGAAATGAAGCATGCTACAATTAAGGTGGTTGTGATATAACAAAGAAGTTTCCAAATATTGTGCCCTGAGTTTTTTAAAATGCTGTCACAGCCTAGTTTTTTAATTCAGCCCGATAGCCGTGCCAACCAACATCCCTTTTGCAATCCAACCTTCTCAAAAGGCACACCGTAGCTGTCCATTGTATTTCTATTCTCATTACTCGCGATGTTTATAATAGTACTGATCGGCTTAAAGAAAAGTCATAAAAGGATAAAAAATAGCGTTATTCAATCCTTTTGGGATGCGCCACGCATTCTACATCTACGGGATATCGTGGAGGCGATTTGAATGCGTATTTGGCCATACAACAACTTGCGGTGGCCAAACGATGAACAAGTCAGCGCTCTATCCTTCCCAGACAAGTCTGGTACCAATTCTCCGACCCCGGAGGGATGGAAGGCTTGATTGGCCTGGGCAGGAAATCCGAACCAGGGACCTGGTATCGGGGTGCACGCGACCGCCGGCGCCTCCTCCGACTGCGCTACACGAAGGAGGAGTCATACCCGCGTGAATTTACCTGCACATGAATACTCAACTGCAATCCAATTCAAGCTAATCCCAGAGTTGAGGTCGATGCATGGCGCGGTCGGTGAATTTTTGAAGTTACAAATCCCCGATACCATGACCAGAATCAACAGCTGCGAAACTTCCTCGCAATTCAAAGATTACTTGTTAAAATGATGAATGTCTGCAATTAGGATTCTAGCGCCAAGACTGAAATCAACCTGAAACTCTACTTGGAGCACCGGATGCCACACCACCAGGGCATTTGCGAGTATCAACGAACTTAAAAACCTTCCAGCATGCGTCGAAACACGCACTCTGGATAAAAGTTTACCCTTACTGCCAACTTTGCCTAACCGAAGGCAGAAAGATCAAGAAACACTAAAAAACGCACTTCATGCTGCAGTGTGCTGCTCTATTTCACAGCTCAAAGGAAGGGCTGCTCACAACATCAATCACAAGGTCATCGTGATGCATTTGACACATTTGACAGCTGGGAAGTTTTTGCTTTCTCGATCCTCAGTTCACCCTAAGAACTCCATTTAGCTCGGTAGATGAGAAATTCATTTGCAAATTTGCAACACATGAAAGATGACTTCGAAAAGTTGGAATTTGGCGCCCTCTAGAAGATTGGATTGAAAGAAAAAGTAGGAAATCACACAGAGTGAAAGAATGTCTTGCTGATAATCTCCTGCAGAAGTCTGCCTACAGCTAAATCCAGCGACAGGTTAAAGGACGTAAAAGTGGAGTTGTAGGGTAAATAACACGAATACCAATAACTAAGAAGGATAAATACTATGAATAACAAAACTAGTCTTCCCGTTTTTAAATAAAATTATGCGAAAATTTCGAAATTAACCACACTGTGATCTGCATGAGGGCGTGCTCGCATTACTCGCCTACACAGCATGCACGAGGCTCAGAGGAGATTCAGCCTAGTTGGCTTGATTATATAATAGCAAGGTGGGCGCGAAGCATGCGCCGTAGTCGAAGGGGGCGCCGGATGTCGAATGGTCTCCAAATCGAGGTTCTTGCTTCGGATTCTGAAGATGATTAAGCCGTACTTACTTTTACTGAAAACTCAAAGCACGTGGGTGGTCTCTGCAAGTCTTGCATAGAATAAATGCACATTCAAATTGCCTCTACGATATTTCCTAAAAGTGGAATGCGTGACGCATCCCAAGGAGGGGTTGACTAATATCGACCTCTATGCTTCAGTAACATCGACGACAACAATAACGTTTATGCTACTATACCACCAGATCAGCGTCTTCATTGTTGTTTTTGAGTAACATTATTCCAAGAAAGATCCACCAAAAATTCAACCTCCTCTCTCCTCTGGAGAGTCTCAACATCCAGATCAAAGTTCCTCTTACGACTAGACTACAAAATCTCCAATTGTTTTCTGAAGTACATGTCGCGCATACGCGCTATGCACGACAAATTCATTCTGCAACGAATGCAGTCGTTTTTTAAACGTTTCAACGAAATTTGATCACGTATGTACTACAGCATTCTAGAAGCTCTCTCGAAATAGAGGGAACATGCCCTCCACTGGGATCTAATTGACAAGCAGCCAAGTTTTTCGTTTTACTAATGTTCGAAATTGTTTCTGAAAAGAAATTGGGCTTATTTATTTATTTAAAGTGTACTCAAGGGTGCGCTACAACGTCAACAAAATCTTCGAGCAAAAAAGCCGTCAAAAGCAACAGTAAAATGAGCACTTAATTACATTAAAACTAAAAACTGCACTAATTTAGTAATTACCATCTGGCTACCGATCCTATGGCAACCCCGTCGCAAAGCCCTATAGTAAGTAATTTATAGAAGGCTGGGAGCCAAAAAGAAGTAACTATAAGGAATTGTAAAAGCTATCTTAATCTTATTCCTAGCACATGCATAGCTTATCACAGGCTAGATATTTCAAATTATAGTGAAAATATTAGCAGGAGAAATGTTTTGCATGTTGTCAGAGCAGCAGTGAGGTAGGACAGGTCAGCCTGGGTAAGGCCTTGTTTAGTGTGCGCGTGACGCGCGACGCGATGCCATGTGTACCGGCCAAATTGATCGATCACGTCACTCGATCAATTTGGCCACTGCACATGGATCGCGTCGCGCGTCGTGCGCACACTAAACGACCCCTAAGGCCCCGTTTATACTTCGACGCCGAGCGACGCGACGCCACGTATTGTGGCCATATTGATTGGGCGACGCGATCGATCAATTTGGCCACCATACATGCCGCCGCGTCGCTCGGCGTCGAAGTATAAATGGGGCCTAAGGCCTTTGTCGTACCATCGCCCACCCCGAGCGACGCCTAATGATATGCAAACATATCGATTCCATCGCGCCGCCCGATCGATATGGGAGCATATCATTAGGCGTCTCTCGGGGTGAGCGATGGTATGACAAAGGCCTAACGCAACGAACAGACGTTATTCTGGGACGGGCCGGCAACACAGGTGCCTCTTTGACCTGGTACGAATCCCAGGCGTAAAACCCAGGCCCAAGTGAAGTGGTATACACAAAATCACTTATTGACCTCTCCTACCAGAAAATGGAATCATATTTACGAAAACTACTGTAGAAAAAAATTGTATCCGCACGATACCAGTACTATTGGAGGTCATTATAGAGTTTTGCATTAGATAGCAATTATTGCCTAACGATGCGAGTACCAGAGAGAAGCCAGATGGTAAGAACAACTGTAGAGAAGAGTTTTAACAAGAAATTACACATTGCAGTAGACAGAAGATGTCGCGAAGATGGGCAGCATTGGACACTGGGAGCACGCCAAGCAATCATTACCAAGTAGAACACTGACCGACACACGCCAGCCAATCGGGATACCGAAAGCACAGCCCTCTCTGAATGGCACGTCCATTCATTGAGACCTGATTGGATGACGCTTTTTCCACTAACCAGAAATTGCTTGCCTATTATTAATGCAAGTTTTTCTCGATTTCAATAAATATATTCACTTCAAATACAAACATTTTGTTTAATTGCTGTTCGTCTTTTCTCTCAATTTATTTGGTTAAGAATTTCAGACAGAAAAATGACCCGGTTTGAAAAAGAAATAGCGATGACAAAGATAGATGTCATAGGTGTCTAGTTTCTAAATAGCCTGCTCCATTTGGCGCAGAGAGAAGTGGGAGAGTTTTAGTTAGTGAATCGGAAGAGGACTGCACTGGCTCGCAGAACGATGTGAGAGCAGTCTTCAGAGTTCTCAAGGATCGAAACTACTGAAAAGGTCATCGCACTCAATTTAGGGCAAGAAGCTTGTTGAGGAATCGATTTCAAGTGCTCGTTGAGGATTTCAGCGGTTGTCTGTAACGAAGCATTTCTCGGGCGAAGTCATGCAGAAGGGCAAAAACGACGCCTTCATCCATTTCACTTTGATCACACAGTTCAGCGGAACCGTTCAAGGATTACTACTGAGCCCACGCGCCCCATGATGTTCCTGGTTAAAAATTAGGCCGCCGCTGGCGAAAGTGTACATAAGCAGCATAAGAGGACATCAACCAATTTCCTTGACGGGTGCGCCACGCATTCCTCTTCTACGGGATTATGTGAAGGTTGTAAGCTCTCATGAAGATGTTGTGTTGCTGTCAAATTCTAACGCCAGGCGAGACTTGAACCCGCACCTCCTGCAGATAGAGTGGAAATGATCTACGCCATTACGCCATCGCACAGGTTGATCGGACTCAACAACACATCGCTGAGACAGCTTGCATCATCGATGCCAGCCACACAAGGCTCATAGAAAATGAACTGAATCATTTCTATGTGAAGGCTGTTTGTACATATGCCGCATTAATCTTTTCCATGGAGTAATTACCCGAATGACAAAGCAGTGCTTTTCCGTCATGCCCGATTTCAGTTCAGCGACACCGAAGAAATGGATATGGTAGATGAACTGGGCAAGGAATCTATTCAGCAACCAATTCATGGCTTCCGCGAACCAAGCCTTTTGACAACTGCGCTACACCAATTCTGCCATGTCACAACAATTAGTGCCATTAAAATTGCTAAAGACTCGCAATAATAATCGTATTAATAATACCTGGGGGCTTGTAGCGCAGTCGGAGGAGGCGCCGACGGTCGCGTGCACCCGATACCAGGTTTTTGGTTAGGATTTTCCGCCCAGGCCAACCAAGCCTTCCATCCCTCCGCGGTCGGTGAATTGGTACCAGACGCGTCTGGGAAGGAAAAAGCGCTGGCTTTTTCATCGGCTGGCCACCGCAAGTCATTGTATGGCCAAATACGCCTTCATATCGCCTCCACGACATCCCGTAGAAGTAGAAAGCGCTGGCGCATCCCAAAAGGGATTGTTGAGTAACGCCGTTCTTTATCCTTAGATAATAATAATGACCGAAGATAATAATATTATAATAATGACGTGCGGTAGTGCTGTCGGAGGAGGCGCCGGCTGTAGTGTAGCTCGGATTTCTTGCTCAGGCCAACCAAGCCTTCTATTCTAGAACTTGCAGCAGCCAGCCGATGAATAGGTCGGTGTTTTATACTTTCCAGGCTAGTTCAGTACCAATTCACTGAACCAAGCCTTCCGTGGGTCAGTGAATTGGTACTGAACTAGCCTGGAAAGTATAAAACACCGACCTATTCATCGGCTGGCTGCTGCAAGTTCTAGAATAGACCAGGTACGCATTTAAGTTGCCTTCTTAACATACTGTTGAAGTAGAATGCGTGGCGCAGCCAAAAAAGAGTGATTAGCAGGTAGAGCTTGTAGTGGTGTAGGGCCTAGTGATAGGTACCAGGGGTGCACATTTAACGATTAACGATTTAACGGATTTGACGAATTAACGGCATTTTTCGTTAAAATTTGGCTTAACGACTTAACGAAAATGTGAACACAAAAATGTGAACACATTATCGAACGCACTCGAAAATCGTGCGTTCGACAATGTGTTCACATTCCACTGATAGGCTTTTAATTGTATCTTTATTAAATCATTTCTGTAACTAATGGGGTGATGCCGGCATCGAGATTGTATATGCTCGTAGCACAGTCACTCGAAACGGCTTCGCAAAAAATAAGAAAGGGGAACTCCGGCTATTGCCTGATCGCACATTTTAAGATGCCTTGTCGGTGAGCATCTTGCATGGTAATTCCATACCTCTCTTGTTCCACACCCTGTAGATAATTTGTTACTGAAGGCTTATTTATTTTTCTGTGCTTGATGATGTTGAATTGTTTATTTTACATTACAAAGTTATACTCCATTCCTTGAACTTCAGCTGTTGACCTCATAAAGTGGAAACGTATAAGGTTTTCCTTGTTTTTTTTTTGCTCAAAAGAACGGTTTGCAGTTAATTTTACTTTTTAACGAAATTTAACGATTTACCGGAAACTTAACGAAAATTTTCCGTTAAAAAATTTCGTTAAAAAAATTTAATGCACAGAATTTTGTGTGCACCCCTGATCGGTACCCAGAAAGCAGAATGTGCAGGTTCGAGACTCGTCTAGCACAGAAGTTTTGATCGCAACAAAACATCCTGTAAAAGCATAGTATACCCTCTACATCAGTCTGTCTTTTATTTTGCTTATTCGATTCTATATCAGTGTAAGGTAATCTCTCTTCTGTCTCTTCTGTTATTCTCCATTGCTGCTTCCACTAGGGTATGTAATTGGCATACCCCTACCTGGAAGTTTCGGCAATGATCATACTAAATAATAACGCGCTAAGCGATGAGTCATACCATCGATCGGCGCCGCCGCAAAAATTAGCCATAAAATGGGGGGCAATTCGAGGGGAAAATGGGGGAAATTAAAGGATAAGGATAAAGGACGGCGTTACTCAATCCCTTCTGGGATGCGCCAGCGCATTCTACTTCTACGGGATGTCGTGGAGGCGACATGAATGCGTATTTGGCCATACAATGACATGCGATGGCCAACCGATGAACAAGTCAGCGCTCTATCCTTCCCAGACAAGTCTGGTACCAATTCACCGACCACAGAGGGATGGAAGGCTTGGTTGGCCTGGGCGGGAGATCCGAACCAGGAACCTGGTATCGGGTGCACGCGACAGTCGCGCCTCCTCCGACTGCGCTACACGCGGCCGGGGGAAATTACGACACGAAAATAGCGAAGAATACCCAGACGTCTTCTCCCTGCATGGGAACTTCGGCCCTGGGGCAATCGAGGTCGCTGAACACGAATCTGAAGTTTGTTCTTAAAGTATCGATCACCGTCAATCGATATTGATCAAATTACGGTGCGGGAAAATAGCGGAAAATACGTAAACGTCTTCTACCCGCCTGGAAACTTTACCCCTGGGGTAACCGTTGTCGCTGAACACGAATCTGAAGTTCGTTTTTGCAGTATAGATTATCGTCTATCGATACTGATAAAATTACGCGGCGGGAAAATAGAGGTAAAAACCCAGACGTCTTCTACGTACCAGGGGATTCGGAAGACGTGCGAAATACGTCGTGCAATGTACCTGGTGATTTAGAAGGTGTGCCTATGGACGTTGTCCGCTAACGGTGGATCATTGAGTGGGACCAGTACCAGTAATGGGGGACCGTTTCCCTAAGGGACGACTAGTAGTGAGGAACCAATAGGTCGTCCTATCATACTATATAGTATACATACTGCAAGACTTTTGCACTGCTAGGTAGAGAAAAAGCTGCACAAGTAGGGCAGCTAGCTTAATGTGATTGTCCTTAGCTTAGTGATACTGCAACGTCGCGCGAAGCGTGCAAGTACAAGGCACGCCGATAGGCGTGTCGGAGCACTTGTCTATTATATGACAACTGAAAGTTGGAGGATACCGCGTACAACTAACCCGGATAACAGTACAATTCGAGTCAGTTCTTAAAAGCAGCTTGCATTGCATTCTGTCGTTAAAAGTTTAAGTTAGAAGTTTAATCTACTTCTGATTTCTATACTACTGTGGCCGGCGGGTTTTAGCTGAGCTAGATTTTATCCTTAGTGCTTCTTCTCATTGTCTTCTCGTGCCAAAGTTTTTGGCTTGATTTGTGTCCTGCACTTCAGCAATTTTACCCATTATCTGACTCAATTTACTGGAGATGACCAGCTGAAGATCCACATTCCAAATCCAGAAGTAAGATAAGGTCGACATTTTTCACAAATTGAGCAGGAAACAAACTCTAAAAAGTTTCGAAGAAGAGCATACTACCAAAATCGTTAGAGCACTACAAAACACTTGTTGCCATGCATCTCCATTTTGTTTCTTAATATAATAGTTTACTTCCTGTTGTTGTTATTGTCTGGCGTTCGTATCTACATATCAAGGACACATACATACCCATCCCCACATAAAGCGTACATATCTGTTCCGTTCTTTAACGTATTTTGTTCGATTTGCACAGCTTTTGGCTTAGATTTTTACGCATAACGATAGAGGACCGCGTTATTCAATCCCTTTTGGGATGCACCATGCGTTCCGCTTCTCGGGACGTCGTGGAGGCGGTTTCAATGCGTACTTTGCCATACAATGGCAAGCAGTGGCCATTCGATGAACAATTCAGTGCTCCATCCTCCCCAGAAAAGTCTGGACGCTAATTTACCGATCCCTGAAGGATGGAAGGCTTGGTTGGCCTGGGCGGGAACTCCGAACCAAGAACCTGATTTCGGGTGCATGCGACAGCCGGCACCTCCTCCACTGCGCTACGCACTCCCTTCTTGCTCAGGGCTCATGCTAATCTTCTCTATATTATTCCAGTTTTAGTATATGTCAGGAATAAACAGCAAACACACAATGAACTTAAATTTTAGTTTTTTAAAATTTCACGTATACTTTTTTCAATATAAATAAATAAATAAATAAATAAATAAATAAGAGTGAAAGTTCCACGTTCAAAAGCTGTGTGAGATAAGCGGCCTCTTACAAATGGCATGACGGTCTCTGCTGAGATGAGCTGCCCTTAGAGCATTAGAGCAGTATGTGAATTGGCGTGGATTTGATGGCGCTGTGAACTTGCGCACATGTCTCTCACTTCTTCAGCGAAACGACGACGACGACGTCTGTCGGGAACATCTTTGGTTGCATCGATCTCTAAGCTAATCTCCATCTTTCGGCTTAGTTTAGTAAGCACTACATAGTGCGGCTGGCCGGCAGGGCGCTTTGGCCCGCTCGACCGATCTCTATGCACGTATGAGATGCTAAGCAAGTAGCATGCGAAGAGGCCGTCGATGTAGGCCGCATCTCAAACATGTCCATATGTCCATATCACTTCGATTTCACTCGTTCGCTGACAGTCGTCGCCGTTTAATTAGTCATGTTTTGGCAGTAGCAGCAATAGAAGTAGTAGTAGGAGTACGTAAACAAGAGCCGGGCCAGCTTCGGGAACGATTACGAAGTAGTGGCCGGGTCTGGAGAGCACATATGACTGGGAAAACGCTGCGATTAGGCAACGCGTGAAACGCGTTCTCTATTTAGAACGGCGGCGAAAGCATGATCACATATGAGAGGGCGAGAAATGGTTACGACTAGAGGGCCGCCACCCCTAAAGCCACTCGTGCCGCGTGGTTAAGCCGTCAAGAAGGCAAGTGGTTCGGCGAGAGGGCACGGGATAGACTCTGCTATGCGGAATGGAAACGGAGGAACCAGCGTCCTGCGCATGCTTCTCTGTTCAGCGCCAAACTCGAACTGCTGACAAACACTGAACTCAGCTTCAATTTTACGGCTAATTTGCTGAAGTTCCATCATCTAATTTTCCATTTTCTTGACCTAATTTTCGATTTTAGTATTATTGCGGGTAGTTTTAGAGTTCTTTAGTGCTGCTGTTTAGTGCGACCACATACATACCATTACGAAGCTCATCGAAGTGTCGCGAGAGTACAAGGTGCCGCTGTGCCTTATGTTCATCGACCTGAAGAAGGCATTCGACTCCGTCGAAATTGAAGCGGTCGTTGAAGCCCTGCTCACTCAGGGCGTCCCTACTGTGTATATCAGAGTCCGAGAGCTGTACAGTGGATTCACGACCAAGATCTCACCATTCTGCAACGACGTCGTCATCGACGTGAAGAGAGGGGTTCGGCAGGGAGATACCATATCCCGAAGCTATTCAGAGCCACCCTCGAAAACGTCATGCGCGAACTAGAATCGGAAGACATGGGAGTGAAGGTCGACGGCCGGCAACTGCACCATCATCGCTACGACATTGTGCTCATAACACCGAGCATCAGCCAGGTGGAGCAAATGCTGGCCGACTTCGATCGTGTATGTCGGAACATTGGACTGCAGCTGAATCTTACGAAGGCGGTGTTCATGAGGGGGGACAAGTTTTTGATGCCCCATTTTCGCTCAACGAAACGAACATCTCCGAGGGCTCCAGCTACGTGTATCTGAGTCGCGAAGTCAATATTGCCAACGACCTAGGGCC
Source organism: Heligmosomoides polygyrus polygyrus (assembly GCA_947396885.1). Taxonomy (NCBI): domain Eukaryota; kingdom Metazoa; phylum Nematoda; class Chromadorea; order Rhabditida; family Heligmosomidae; genus Heligmosomoides; species Heligmosomoides polygyrus. Next base: position 86,275,252 of record OX377206.1, read on the forward strand.
AAAGCAGTCATAAGGCAACGAGCGGCTTGGGAAGCTTTCAAGAGCGCCGAAGAAGTCGCAAAGAAGACGAAGAACGTCCGACTCCGTCCCCACCTATTCGACTCCACTGTTATTTTTGCCTTAACATACGCCTCAGAGACCTGGGCTATACGAAAACAGGATGAACCCGCGATCAGTGTCGTGTAGCGTGGAATCGAGCTTACGTTGATTGGAGTCACACGACTCACGCAAGTGAGAGAAGGCCTCCGGAGTTCCGAGCTTCGCCGAAGTTCGACGATCAGATACGCTGCCGCATGGACCAAGCCGTCGAAAATTAGGTGGGTCGGCCACATAATGCGCTTCGAAGACACCCGCTGGACGAGAGCCGTCACCGACTGGATTCCGCGGGATGTCAAGACGCCCACCAACGCGTTGGTCGGATTCTTCGTGAAAGCCCTGAACGACCGATATGACGGTCTTCGTGCCCCTCGAGCGAAGAGGATCCATTGGAGCACTCTGGCACGCGACAGGGACGAATGGAGACGCTGCTGGCGCTCGCTCGAGCAAGTCGATGATCAACGGGACGGCTGATGATACAGGTGAGTTCTAAAGTTGATATGTTGGGTTGTTAGTTACTCAGCCATTTTTTACATGGTTATTCATGTAATAAACATTAAAAGCTAAGCATTAGACACTAAACTCAACAACAAATGCGCAGCGCTTCGTCATCCATGTCTCGGTGCTTTCAAAGATGCTTGATTGAAAGTGCTATGTACCAACAGCTAAACATGGTGGAAGAAGCAGATGTTGTTTAGAAACAAAAATCGACCACTTATGCGTACATATTTTTAACCTGGGCGCGTGACAGCGCAGTCGGAGGAGGCGCTGGCTGTTGCGTGGATTCCAATTCAAGGTTCTTGGCTCGGATTGTCCAACCAGCCCAACCCTCCGGAGTTAGTGAATTGGTACCAGACTCGTCTGAAAAGGACAAAATGCTGACCTGTTGATCGGCTGGCCATGGTAAGCCATTGTATAGGTCAATCACGCACTCACATCGCCTACATGACATCCCGAAGAAGTGAAGTGGGTGGCGCATCCCGAGAGAGATTGATTAGCGCCGTCAACTCTCCTTATCCTCTATTCATAAGATGGATGTGTAATAGCGCAATCAAAGGAAGCACAGCCTGTCATGTGCACTCCTATTCTACTTCTCTTGTTTCGGTCCTGCCCAGGTTAACCAAGAATACGTACCATCCCTCCGGGGTCACAGAATTGGCGCCAGGCTCGTCCGTAAATGATGAAACTTTGTCTTTTCCATAGGCTGGTCACCGCGAGTCATTATTTAGCGAAAGGAAGAAGAAATTAGAGAAACTGATGAATTTTTTTGGGTATGATTTGGCGGTACTTGTGAAGCAAAGGGCCCGTGGTGCCGTGGGGTTGCCGGTAAACATGTTAACGCGGCAAGCCCACGGCACCACGGGGCCGGTACTTATGAAGCACCCGTCCTCGGATGCCGTGGGTTGAAGCGCTTCGGTTGCCGTTGCCGCATTAACATGTTTCCCGGCAGCCCCACGGCACCACGGGCCCTTTGCTTCATAAGTACCGATTTGGCCTTTACAATGACTTGATGTCGCCGGTCGATAAACAAGTCAGTGTTGTATCCTTCCCAGACAAGTCTGGTACCAATTCACCTACCCCGGAGAGGAGAAAGGCTTGGTTGGCTTGGGCGAGAAACCCGAACCAGACAGCCGGCGGCGTATCCCAAAAACGACTAATTAATGCCGCTCTTGGAAGAAGCGGTGAGATTAATTAACGGTTGAGGAAAAATGCTCTTATTTGTTTTTATTTGGTGTACTATCCTACAGAAAATGAACAGCATGAGTTTTTATGCTACGGAGTTATCTCAGCTTATTCGATGTCACATATCTGTCAAATCCGAGCTGCTCGGGCTGTCAGAGGAAGCGCCGACTGCCAGATGCACTTCAGTTTGAGGTTTTTGTTTGGGAACCGTCCATGCCAACCAAGTCTGCTATCATTCCGTGGGCGGCGAGTTGGCATGAGGCTTGTGTGCGAACAATAAATCGCTGCCTTCTTCATCGGCTAGCCACAAGACATTGGATCCGACGCCAATTCGGATAATTCAGATCCGTAATTTGAAACGCTGGTTTAAAGGCTTGGGTCAACAATGGGCGTTTTGAATAGACCGGGTCTTAAGGCATTTTAAATTGGAGTGATTTTTACCAGTTCGGACTCCGATAATTCCGATAAATAAATAAATAACTGATTTTGATAAAAAATCTGATGTCCTATCCGATTTGATATCCGATGTGAGGTGCGAAGATAAACCAGTTATTTTGATCATCCGAAAACGCGTTCTTGCTGAAGACACTCCTGAACTGAACTATCCTTAGGATCTGGGGGCTTCCAAAAATGCCATTATTCGTGTAACCCTTTATACCGGCTTTGGAAAAATGACGGATTCGAATCGTCCGAATCGGTGTCGGCTTCAATGTCTACTAGCCACATAAGGTCGTAAACCTGGGCTCGTGAGCCAAATGTCTTTACGGTAAGATGATAATTGTTTTCGCGTTGTTTTTTTTTGTTGTTGAAAGAAGCATAGGCATTATTTTTCTTTTGCTAAATATGTATGTGCTGGGCTATTCTTTCGGCAAAGCAAGGTGCCAGTCCCTCCGTTTAATTTTTTTTTAATTTCAACTTCAGAGCTGCAATAGATTTTTATGTAATGTAGACAATGGATTCGTGCAGCATGGGTACCAGAATTTTAAGAGACCAAGTTGTTGGGTAACTCAAGTTCCATGGTTGTTCACAAATTCTAAAACCATAGTGAGACCACGCTGGAATCCTCGACTTCCAGTTTCCTCCTAGCTGCTTGCGTTTTTCTTCCTCTAAAATTGATGGATGTGTGTTCTTATTTTTCGACTGCACTTTTATCGACCATTTCTCAGTGTTTTTTTTTTGCGTTAGTTGTCTGTTTTGACACTTTGCTAGTGTATGTCTACTATACTTGTGCTCGAATAATCGAGTTCGAATAATTATTCGAATAATTTATTCGAATTCGATTTTCGATTATTTGGTTATTCGAGTTTCGCAAATTCGAATAGTTATTCGAATTCGATTATTCGAGTTTTGCAAATTCGAATAATTATTCGAATTCGATTATTCGAGGTTCGAAAATTCGAATAATCATTCGAATTCGATTGTTCGAGGTTTGAAAATTCGAACAATATTCGAATTTCGAATACGTGGTTGTTTCGAATGTGGCACAATGATGATTTTTGTAAGCGACGTTCGTTCCGGTGACGATTGTTTTCGACAGTACACTGTCGAGAAGCGCACCGTTGCGAAAACGCATTTAATATATCCTACTATACATAGAAGAGTGGTGTGCGTGTGCGCGTGCGTGTTTCCATCGGTCCATCACAACTGGTTTGGGGGGGGGGGTGGCGTATTAGCGATACAGAGCGCACTTGATGGCGATCGACTGCGGTCCGAAGCTTCGGCCCTTGGGGTAGTCGATCCCGCTGAACACAAATCTGAAGCTCGTTTTTAAAATTATCGGTTGAAGTTGATCGAGCTATTGATTTTCTATGGTGAATTCGTTGAGACGAATCAATTGCATGACCAGTCTTCGTTGATATTTTCAAAATCTAACTTCACATTTGCATGCTATGTGACCACGACTGTCATCAGTGCCATACAGGTTCTTATTCGCATTGGCGGGTTCCTTTACTCTAAGGTACCTAAAGCATCGATAAGGAACAAATACCTGGGTCTTCACACATTGGCTTCTCGCAGGAAATTCTTTGATATTTGTCGAGTTTATAAGTTAATCCACTACTCGCGCTTTGGAGGTTCCAAATTCTTAATTCTGCGTGTTTTTCAAACAAAGGGTGGGCCTGAGAAGATTCTTATCAGTCGGCCTAGGAGTAAGCTGAAGGTGGCCCTTTCACCTCATAGGGCAGCCAACACATATCTCAAGGCGACGAGATGTATGCCGTCCTCCTTTTCCCTGGGTCAGCTTGAGCGATCTGTTAAGAAGTCGCAGTTGAATTATGAAGTTTAACACATTAGAGCCTTGCCGGCTTATTCGGTTCAGCCTAACAGACTTTTTATTCATGCCTTAATTAGTCACTGATCAGACATTGGCATATGTCGCTCTGTGTATGTCTCCGTGTTTGACATTGGCTTGACTCGCTCTAGGTGTGATTCCATGTTGTTATGTTGTTGAAATACTTTTTCCTGGTGCATGCGCTTATCGCGAACGTATTGGATAGATAAATAAATAATAAATAAATAAATAAATAAATAAATAAATAAATAAATAAATAAATAAATAAATAAACCTGCAGATGACTGTGTATGGATGCATTACCTTGTTGGAAAATGAGGTTGAGCCTACGAAATCTTCTGAAATATGGCAAAAGGTGATCTTCCTTGTAGTCTTTACTGTTCATCATACACGAGACGAACTTCCGAGACGAACGAGACAAGTCCTCATCGAGAAAACGCAGCCCAACCATGAGATTTCCACCGCCAAAATTGCGCCCAGGTGATACACGACCTCCTTTCTCAGATTTCTACAGTAGTGTAAAAGAAGTGGAATCTTGATGGGCCCGATGGGTACAGGCACTATTGGAGATTAGAGATTTGAGGCGGGAGAAGTGAGTATTCTACAGGCGCAATTTTGTCGGTGGAAGTCTCATGGTTTGAGCTGCGTTTTCTGGATACGAACTTGCTGCCATGGCGTTCGTCTCGTGTAGGATGATCAGTGAGGACTACCAGAAACTGACTATCTACTGCCATATTTCAGAAGATTTTGTAGACATAACCTTATTTTCCAACACGATAATGCATCCATACACGTCGCAGTCAACTACAGGTTGGCTTAAATCCAACAGAATTCAACCTATGAAGTGGCTTGTTGTTCTTCAGATCTCAACCCGAAAACTAGAAAGCTTGTGGGACATTCTTGTGCACAAAGTGTACAAAAATGGAACCACTTACACTTTGGTCTCTGGTCTGAAGAACGCCATACTTGATGCATGGACCAATGTTAAGCAAACTGTTATTGATAATCTTATTAGTAGTATGCCAAATAGAATTTTCGATATTGTTTATAACAAAAGTAATGTGATGAAGCACTAATGTTACCTTGTCTGTAGGTACTTTTGTGATTAATCAGGGGCCGAATTCATCCACGACTTACGTAGTTTTAACGGAGAATTGTAAGCGTATCATGCGATATGGTGAGCGATAAGCTGCGTTATCTGAGCTTTGACTATGCGGAAATCTCAGATAACGCAGCTTATCGCTTACCATATCGCTTGATAAGCTTACAATTCTCCGTTAAAGTTACGTAAGTCGTTGATGAATCCGGCCTCGGGTTTTCTATGGAGCGAACTTATATTTTGCACCGGTCTCCATTTGTTAAATTTTCAGTTAGAGTTTGTGGTATCCTGCACTGATAAGATAAACTGCTTAGAATTCTTCTATAGAAGCTTTCGCTAGTGAGGGGTACGATGGTAACGTTACTGAGACTCGGCAGCGGGTTCTTGGGAACTAATGGACAAATCGGGGTGAACTATTTTGCACCGGGGTGTATTAAGTTTTAATAAAGTTTATTCGATTATTCGATTTTTCGAATATTCGATTATTCGGAAATTCGAATAACCAAAAAATGGGGTTATTCGATTATTTGGAAATTCGAATAAACGAAAAATGGGGTTATTCGATTATTCGGAAATTCGAATAACTGAAAAAATGGTGTTATTCGATTATTCGTTCATTCGAATTTTCGAAAAATAGGGTTATTCGATTATTTGGGAATTCGAATAACCAAAAAGATAGGGTTATTCGATTATTCGTTCATTCGAAAAATTTTAAAAAAGCACAAGTATAATGTCTACTATGTATGTTTGCTACTGTGTTTGAGCGCGTCCTACCACGCATATAATAAATAAATGAATAAATATAAATAAATAACCAAAAACGACATCAAACTTCTTTCTTGGTATCCTGTAGAAGTGAATTTCTTGGCACATCCTAGATAAAGATTTTCGAGTTCTATTAAAACGTCTTTCATGTAATCCGATCACTATTTGACTGACGATCAACGCATGGAATCGCATGGAATCTAACTAAAAGTCACAGCTATAGAGACAGATTTCAGTTTGGTCCTTACCCTAGAGAATTTCGTTCTTTTTCAAAAAACAATTTTCGATACTCTATTGTTTCAAAAATGTATTGAAATGTTATTATTTTTTTAATCGAAAAGCTCGAACTGTATTTCATAAAAGGTGGTTTACTGTTGTTTATGCAATTCTGCTGCGTATAGTAGCCATTTCTGTTATGATCTGACGCCTGCTAAGATAAATCATGGACAAGTTCAGGTTCTCCAAACGCGTTCAAGAAAACACATTTGAACACCTCCACTGAAGCGCTGCGCAGAGATAGTAGTCCCGCCAAATTTTAGGTGTTCCTCTTGCCGAAATATTCATTAGTCTAAAGGGCAAAGCGCTTTAGACGAACGGTTCTTCCATCATTTACTCCAGAAAGTACGCTAGGTCATATGCATCCGTAAATACGTCCATTGCTTAGAATCTTCGAGAATGCACATATTCACCCGCTCCAGAAGCTTGAAAATTACTACACCTGACTTCTCATTCTGTCCAGAAAGGACGAGAAGTGAGTTGTCTACTTGAAGCATACAAACTCCAAGAAATAACCTCCAAAAAACATGTCCCTGCTCCTCCTTGAGTGCAAAAGAATTGCTATGGCGTTGAGGAAAAAGTACTATCCGATTCTTTCTTCCCTATCTGTAAGCTCATGGAGGATATCTAAGGGTTGGATCGAAATGTGGCATGTTTTTGAAACGTTATCTAGCGTATGCAAGCGCACGTATAAAGGGCATCGGCGAGACATGGCAGTGAACTCCTAATCTTGCCAACAGAGCACTCATTGTGCGCCGGCTCAACTGTTTACAGCAAGCTAATAAAAGCGCGCGAAACAATGAGTACACATTCGATAAAATATATGTATGCTCCTAAATCAAATGGTCTCCACTGGGAGAGCCCCCTGCCGTCGCCGCCTCTCGTCGTCTGTCGCCGCTCCATCCATTCCGGATCGATCGTTGCACTCGCTGTCGTCGTTTTTGTTCCCTGCCGTCGCCGCTTCTCGTCGACTTTCCCCTATCTGTTCCAGATCGCCAGACTTTCGTCGAAAGTCGAGCTACCGTCGGATCGCACATTTGCTGTTCTAACGAGGAATATTCTCTTAATTGGTTGGATTATTATCTTATTATATAAAGCAGAGAGGCTGAATCACTGACTGCTGACATTCCCAATGACTGCTGATATTCCCACCGACAAGTGACATTCCCATTGACGCTGACATTCCCGCTGACTGCTGACATTCTCAAAACTGGTGACGGTTGACGCTATACCCAACCGTTCGTCGTATCGCCGCCGACAACCGTAAACACCACAACGTGGCAGCAGCAGGCAGCCACTGCTGCCGGTGGTGTTCATTACCACGAGGTGTTTACGACCACGACGCTTCCACTGCCGGGTGGTCATCAGAGAACACCCACTTGATAAGGTTTCGCAAGACGTCACCACAGCTAAGCCACCGCTGTCGGGTTCAGAGAACACGTGAAGCGTTGCAGAAGAGGTCTGCGGCGCAGCGCGGTCAACACCCCATGAACTGTGATGGAAGACGTCGATGCGTCGCACCGCTTGCTTCTGCTTTGCGCGTTCTTGCTAGTATGTCCTTCGTCATCCAGCTCCCTACACATTAGCAACAGCATATGATGGCCTAAGGCGTTTCGATCGGGCACTTTCCGGTGTTCTAACGAGGAATATTCTCTTAATTGGTTTAATTATTTAATTATTAGCCTATTAAATGAAGCAGAGAGGCATGAATCACTGTCTGATGACATTCCCATTGACTGCTGACGGTCCTACTGACTGGTGACATTCTCGAAACTGGTGACAGTTGACGCTATGCCCAGCCGTTCATCGTATCGCCGCCGACAACCGTAAACAGCACAACGTGGCAGCGTGGCAGGCAGCCGCCACTGCTGCAAGTGGTCTTTAATACCACGAGGTGTTTACGACCACGACGCTTCCACTGCCGGGTGGTCATCAGAGAACACCCACTTGATGAGGTTTAGCAAGACATCACCACTGCTATGACCAGCCAACGCTGCCGGGTTCAGAGAACACGTGAAGCGTTGCGGAAGAGGTCTGCGCCGCAGCGCGGTCTACACCCCATGAACTGTGATGGTAGACGTCGATGCGTCGCACCGCTTGCTTTTGCTTTGCGCGTTCTTGCTAGTGTGTCCTTCTTCATCCAGCTCCCTACACATTAACAACAGCATATGATGGCCTAAGGCGTCTCGATCAGGCACATTCCGGGGTGGGTGTTGCATTGTTAGGTCAAGGTGTCCCCCGGAGTGGTGTTGAATGTATTTGTGTGTTATTTTGTTTCGTTATAATGTCGTTTTTAGCAGTTTGATTCGCTCCTCATCGTCACGTTGACTGCACAGACGGCCCGGCACCGATGACGTGGCATCGATCGATTGTGAGCGGTGTCGGCGGGGTGAGGGAGCACGCCGAGCCAGCCAATCGCGGCTAGGGGCGGGGCTTGGGGCGCACTCACTCCATATAAGCCGGCCGGCATGCGGCAGGGTCCATTCTTGCACTTGTGCTTTCTCCCGAGAGGTCGGGAACGAGTATACTCTTGTCAGCAGCCGAGTAATCGGCAGGCAACCCATATTCAGTCTCCCTCGGACCGGCAGAGTCCCCCAAACAGCATAGCCAAGTTCCGGAAAGGAGTCTGGGAACCAGTAGAGGCAAACATCTCCCGCCAACCTTGCGTCCAAGGGGTCTGCGTATAGTTTGTTAGCGCCGCCGCTAGCTGAGTCATCGCTCAAGAGCGCACTGCCCGCTCAGCCGACACCGCGGGTATAGGTCCCACTCCTCTCTGTGAAGTGGCTAGTGTCTGTGCTTCAGACTCTCCGTTTTATCGTTGCGTAGCTTTAGATAAACCTTTATATACACTGCGGCGTGTTATGTCAGTAAACTGGTCAACGGGCCAGAAGTATCGTTGGAGGTCGTCACGTACTGGTGCGATACGAAACCGGAACCTTCTACTTTCAGATCGAAACGTTCATCCCACTCCGGAAGCGAGTAATGAGCCAGCAGGAGGACAGCCCGGTAAGGGATTTGAGCATCTCTGAGCCGGTCGGCAACGACCGGGAAAGGTTGTGTGCGGATAGATCTGCCGGCATAGCCGGCATGGGGGCCTGGCCAAGCTCCCCATGTCAGATTGTAGACCCAACCACAGCTCAACCATCCACTAGACACCAAAGGGTCACAACCCATACTGGCAATACTGACAGCATGAGTATGATGGCCCACGCAAGGTCTATAACGCAATCAGCCACCATGATGAAGCTTCGATCACGCAATCACTATTAAGCGATATTGCTGATTTTTTCAGCGGTGATATTGGCTTCCCGTCAGACCTTATATCGATGGACAGATCTTATATCGATCGATATTCTCCATCGTTTCAACTGTGTTATCGGTTCTCTATCAGACTGAATCGATAGAGGTGTGTGTTGCGTCATTAGCTCAGACCTCGTGCAGACTATCTATACCATTTTCACGTCGAATTGGACAGTTTTCAAATCAAATTGGACACTTTTTCACTTGGAATTGGACACTATTCTAAGTTGGCGTATGAACTTTGAAATCAAATTTAACGTCTTCCAAATCGAGACGAGCTTCTTACAGGTTAGACTACAGAGTCTTCAAGATGGCTAGAATGTTTTTTTGTTCGAGGAAAACTTAGAATTACTTTTTTGAATTTTTCTTTAGCTGCCCAATGAGTGAAATAATTTTATAGAATTTGCATTTTTTTTTGAGGAAAAACCTGCATCGAAAGACTCGATCGCGCCATACACTCAAAAAGTTCAACGCAACGTTTATTTGATCGACTCAGACTTAATCGATCTGGGTGGTGGTTGCGTGATTATGATGGTCGACGCAAGGCCTATCAGGTAAATATTGGCTTCCCTTCAGACCTTATATCAGTCGATATTATCGGTCGTTTCACCTTTGTTATCGATTCCCTCTCAGACTTAATCGATCGGAGTGGGTGTTGCGTGATTATGACTCAGATCTATGATGTCAGAGAAAAACGAGCACTATTCAAACGATTGATAATATTGATTGATATTGGTCGTCCGAACGATCTGTCGACTACTGCCACCCGACTTCATCGATCGGGTGGGTGTTGCGCGATTAGCTCAGATCTCGATCAGACAATCTAGCTCGTCTCGATTTGGAAGACGTTCAATTTGATTTCAAAGTATGTGGGCTTATAACAGTTATTTATGTTACATCGTTCGCAGGCGTGAAACTGCATGCAAACAGAAATTTTGCTATCAATCGAATGAAAATCGCCAAGTTTCGGACTAAATGGTGCATCGGCCGATACAGCCAGAAGGATCTTACCCTTTTTCCTTTGTGGAATTGAGTCGTGGCGTATCGGTTGTTCACACATCAAATCATGCACTGCTGGCAGATCAGAACGGCACGAATCATGTGCTCGATTATATAACCCTTCTCATAAGAATAGCCATACTGTGGTAAGCAACAACATATATGGAATATGGAACTTCCTTATTTTACTCACACAAGAAAAAGATAGTACAAAAGTTAGAACAGGATCAAAAAAGTTTACAGGGAAGCTTTTTATTAGAACCTTACGTTCCACATACAAGTGCATTTCATGTGACGTCATCAGAAACAAGTTTCTAAATATTGAACCATTACTGAGAAGGGTAAATATGATTCTATAATGGTCCGCAAAATTTTGTATGGCAGTATTGGGTTCAATCGTCCGGAATTCTTTGGTCTGGTGTCATCTAGTACTAGAGTTGAGTATTACAAACTCCACGTGAAAACGCCAGAAATGTCTCATCGTCTCAACTTCTTCACAGTCCGTGCAGGCCTGGAGTGCGCTAGGCTAGGCAAAAGAATGTATTCTTTAACAATCTCAGTAGGTTTAGAAAGTTCTTGATAAACACTTGAGGTGATTCCGTAGTAGTTTCTGAGTTAGTGTTTGTAGCAATGTTCTTTCCTTCTTTTTCTTTTTTTCGTAGTTATGTCTTCTTAATTCGTGTTGTTATGTATTCCATTTTGTTTGTTGTGGACGTTATAGGATTATCGGCGATGGTTTCTTCTTGGTGTTTTCACTGCATCACACGCGCTTGGAGTGCACAATAAATGTTAATGTTAATGTATGTTCGGCGCAAATGATTATCATCGTCAGAGGCAATGCGGAATTCTACTTGCAATGTGAGATATTGACAAATCATCGTACGATCTGCTGTTCGTAAATGCGAAATTCATCTATCTGAAAAAAATATGAGGAGAACCTTTGCGCGATAGCCCATGCGATGTCAACAATCAAGTGTGAGGCGGACCGCTCAATGAGGAGGATGCACCTCTCCTTGGCGTCGGTTAATCCTGGCGACTCTACACAGGAGCTCCAGGATATTTGTGGTCGGAAAAGTGATACATATCACCGAATGTTCCATGGTGAGTGTCACTTTGAGGCCCGTTGACAGATGCTACCATGAGCTTCCCCTCACAGCTCACAGTCAGTCGTACTTCATGAACCCAAGAGTCACATACTCGTAAGACAGGTCACAGAAATCCTGTAAAATCCAGTGCTGGTTCCCAAATACATGTTAGGATCATGGATTGCAAGTGGAAGATCGCTACATAAGGTGGAAGCTCCAAATAACATGAAGATCAAAGCCGAAGTCAGCCACGTGTACACTGCACCGAAGTCCATCGCTGTGGCAGGCATTTGTTTACAGGGCGAAGTATCCAACATGGTTAAGCAATTGATGTTCGGATCTGAACGACAAGCCATAGCAGCTTCCATAGTAAGCAAAGTCCTGAATAATTTAGTGTCTGGGTCTGGATTGACACTATCGAATCTCGTGCCGGAAGATCGACCGGAGGCCTTTGCTCAAAAAGTGGTATGCATAAAATAAACGAGCCATCAATTTTCCTTTCTTTTCACACCGAATGAGCAACCCACGTGTTCCACCTACAGCCTCCTGGAATAGCTTGAAGGACTCCGATCACAACATCTCTGACTTCTAAATTCTCTTCCCGCTTGTCCAACCCCACAAAGGACAGTATGAAAACACGTAATGGAAACTACACAAAACGTTCACCGGGCAAAACGCTTCGTATTGGAACTTGATACGCAAATCGATGCTTTGGAGATTAGCGAGTCGTACTTCTTCAAGAACGAGAGGATATTGTTGGAGACGAAGTCCATAACACTCGCTTGCAACTCACAAGAGCGGAGCTTGCCGCACAATCATTATATCATGGCATTCTTATTGCAACAAAAGCGTTACAGTAACGTAAAAACATAACAGGCCACCACCATCTGGACCACGCTCCCACGGCAGTCTTGTGCCCTACAGTCAATTACCGATTTCCGCCTGAGAAGACCGACGCCCTCTGGCCTAAAATGTTTGGAGTCCTGCACCCCTGGATGGACGCTACCGTTAAAAAAGCCCCACTGCGCCTTCGTCGATTTAATCTTTATTGCTTTCTGCCTGTATATGCAGATAAACATATATTATCTATCGACTTTCGGCACTTTCGCATTCACGCGCCTGCGCCCTCTACGTGCGGCTGCGTGTCCGACCTCGTGTATCGACCGGCCGTGGAAATTTCTCGATGGCATGCCTGGCCCACAGTTTGACTTGGCCATTAGTGGTTACGTCTATCTGTTACTATCGGTCTCGCGTATCGATCATTCAGAGTCTTCTCTGACGGACGTTGGCCTGTTACCACTGCTCGACGTGGACATCCTGGTTACAGTTGCCTGCCCCACTAGATCTCAGGTGGAGGGGATCAAACTCAATCTCTTTAAAGGTCATTCTCCTCGTCATTGGTTTAGTCCTTCATCGCCGCTCGAGCTACTGATTTCAAGCTTATATTTCATATCGCTCATAGTCTTGCTTCCGAATCAAACTGCGTGATTCACCCATGGATACTGCTCGATGATCGTCCGCTCCACCTTCGAAGAAGAACAAAAGGCCGCCTCTGATCGATCCTGGGACGCCAGACAGGGACCAAACTCTTGCAAGCTTGTACATTGATTGTCCTACTGTGATCTTTGTGACTTTCCCGGTACGTAAAACTCATCCTGGACTCTCTGATCGACACCAGAGAGCAACTCAAGACTCTGAAAGATTTATTTTCTAAAATTGTTGAGGAGAACTCCAGTCTTAGGGCCGAAAATGCCCAGCTGCACCAACTATTGATGCAAAATAGTGCACTTTCTAGTTCGGCACCCTCTCATTCTCTCTCTCAATCGCCTTCTCTTTCTGTCACGCAAGGTATTGCCACATCAAATGTTCAAGAAAGCGAATTCGAAAGGAAGAGCTCTATTGTGTTGTAAGGCGTGGCTGAGTCCTCTGCTACCTAATCAGCTGAAAGAGCCCACGATGTCACGATGGTTCACTCTATCCTAGATTTTTTGAATATTGAATGTATTCCATGCTGTGGGTATATAATGGGACGTCCTGATGTAAGGCATGCGCGCCTCATCAAGGTCCTGCTAGCATCTTCAAAATTTCAGGAGGTGGCTGTCAGGCGCGCCTCACGTCCACGCTCCTTCTTTCATAACGGAGTTTTTCTTCGGCTCTCCCTTACGAAGGAAGAAAGGGAGCGTAGGCGTGAGGAACGTCTGGCTAAAAAGCAGCCATCTTCAATCAATAATATTGATGCCTCTAATCTCAATGCCAATGTCAACGGTATTAAAACCTCTATTTCACATTCCTTTGTCGAATTCTGTCATCGATCCCAACCACTGTCCTGCTCTGCCTATGAATGCATACGCTTCGCTGTCCCAACCGCAGGGAAATGTTTAAGCTCTCTGCGGAATTGTGTCCATTGTAATTGTCGCTCAATGTCTAATATCGGTTCTACATGTTATGAATGCCTGGTTATGTCGGTTTGCAATGTAATCTCTTGCAATGTACACTCTGCTCCAGAAAGTATTACCTCCGATGCTACTCTCTCACTAAATTTCGGTGAGTCTTACTCAGGAATACCAGTTTCACACCATCGGACTCGACGATGGTCGTAGTTGCTTGGTCTGGGCCAGATTGAGCTGCGTGTCTTTCTTTTCCTTTTTACCGTTTTACCGGTTGTTGGTTTCGTTTCGTTTTATCGTTTGCTGGTTAGTTTCGGTGTTGTGGTGTTATTGCGCCCACCATTTGGTGGAGGCCTATAGATAAAGATAAAGAAGGACTTAGAAGCGAAATGCCTACGACTGGTCATATAGTCGGCTTGCACGAATAAATTGTATTGCTTCCCTGGTCGTTAGCCAGATATAACTCCCTAACATGCGAACGGAAACCTGTATTATCGCAGGAAGAATGGAACTCATGGACGCAGCTAACGCACCTCGACTCTGAAAACCAAGCATTCATCATGGACATGGAACATCTAGATTGAACGACAACGCAGTACCTAGAATTTCTAGGCAACTACAGCTGCAAGCATATCGACTTGAATTGTACAGCGTGCATTGAAGACGCCTACGACAGGCCTTTCGAACCTGTCGACTACGTCGACCAAATTGATCTATTTTTTGTGAAATTGAATAGTTAGTTTCATTGTATAAGAAGTTTCATGCAAGAATGTTTCGAATTGTTTGGCTTTCCTAATGGCCTTTTGTTTTGAGAACCGCGCAGCCCGGTGTTATCGCTTCATCAGTACAGCATACAGGCTTGTGGTGAGGAGGAGGAGCGGCTTCGGCTTCGGTAGCGATATTCACGTCTTCGGACAGTCTTTGACTTTTCAAGTTCGCCTCACGTCCTTCTCTCCCTAATTCTCAGAATTTGCGCACAGCAGCACGTTCGGTGAGGTCATCTCTTGACAGTTTTTGTAGCTTTTATAATGTATAACGTAATAAATAAAATAGTTGCGTAATTTGAAGCAAGTAATCCGCATGGCATTAGGACAAGTCAGCGAAACCCTGACCGTTGAGACAGAACATATCGACGAAGAGCAATCCTCGGGTTAGTTCGAAGCAGAGGTGTTGCGCCGTCTAAGCACCCTGGAAGCTCAACTATAATAATAGGAGAGCCACCTGACTTCGCATCACAGCGCGCCCGAAGCAAATCACTATTCAGCATAAAAAAGAGCAAGAACGAACATATCGCTTCCATTATACAAGAGGCCAGGAAAAAGAAATGGTAACGCGTATTCAGGAACGGCATTCGATCAAAGAAACACAGAGTTTGTTTACACGATAGAGTTCGTCAAAGACGAATACAAGAACGCACAGCCAGAAGGCGTACTCGTTATCGTCGACGAAGTCAAAAGTGTCATGAATATCGACATATTCATGATGCACCAATATGCACTGAACCACATATTTATGTTGCACTATTGTTAGTACACAATAGACGTATATATAACGCTCTTATTTAGCAGCCTTGTTGGCTACGTTGACTCCAACGGCTATCCCAGCGGTTCTGGGCACAGCAGATCAGAGTCTGGAGAAGCCTTCTCCGAACATGAGGACTAGTGGAACAGTAGGGGCTGTAGGTGACAGTAGTAGATAGTGTTGTTCACCATTAGTCGTTGTAGTTGCAAAAAAAAACTAAACATCTCTCCATACATCTCTCATGCTTCTCCCTCTTCCTTCTAGCCTTAAAATCCACTAATCCACTTTATGTTGTAGTATTGTTAGTACACAGTAAATTTATATACAACGCTCATTCCACACAGCCTGAATACAATACATTGGTCAACTCAAAGAACATAGACCAAGGTCTAGACATAGTACAAAAAAGCTAGACTACTTGTTTAGACATGGTGCATCGGCCGGGAAACGAATCCAGGCCGCCCGCGTGGCTGGCGAGTATTCTACCTCTGAACCACCGATTAAGCGAACCGTGGACAGCGGATAAACCCCAAACATAACCCGATAAAATGCCCGGGAAATCGCCACAAATCAACGAAGATGTAAGAATCGACATCGATCGTGCGACGCCAGAGCTTGAAGTCGATGACTCACCCATCGTGCCAACTTCATCAAGATAATCCTCCGCATATATGGCCACCACCGTCGACGTCAACACCATTACTACCAGCAAAACGTGAACGACCAGGCGGAGAACGACATCGACTTCCAGCACAACGCACCACCACCACCACCACCACCACCACCACCATCCCCACCTGCCAGATATAATCCTTGGCTGGAGTTCAACTTACCGGAAGAGATGGACCTCCTCTTACAGTTCCTGCACGATAAATGGATGGAGCGGAGGAAGAACAACAGGCGCGACTGGGAAGTAGAGCGCAGATGGTATTTAGTAGCCTTGATGGCTGCGTTGACTTCACCGGCTACCCCAGCGGCTCTGGGCACAGCAGATCAGAGTCTGAAGGAGTCTTCTCCAACGAAGGGGACTAGTAGAACAGTAGGGGATGTAAGAGACAAAAACTCGAACGTGGAGAAAAAATCCGATGACAGATGTAATAAAACGGGAAATAAAGAGAATTGAGCGAACGTTTGTCAAAATAATTGACTGTTCAGATACAGTCACACCGACCTGAACAACAATGATTCCCAATCACACTGAGCTATTTTAGTCTCGACCAATGCCGAGAAAAAATTATTTTTTCTTCTTCAATTGTGTACTATAAGCCATTATACACGAGTGGCCCGAGTGCCACACACATGAAGCTCGACCTCCCAACGTGTACTGTTAAGACATCGTACACGAGTGGCCCGACTGCCACACACACTGATGCTTGACTCTCTCTCAATCGTGTACTGCAAGACATAGCACACGATTGGACCGAGTGCCATAAAACACACTGAAGCTCGATAGCAACTGATATTCATCACGCGCCGGCAAGTCGATATCACTGTTTCAAAAAAAAGCGAAGAGAAGGAAAATCGTCGACAGAAGTCAGCGGTAGGACAGTCGTAACATCAACGTTGTACCAGTTTTTCCTCTCGGAGAGTTCTGAGGTACCGTTACCATATTTGACGTAGAATGTGATTGTGAATTACAATGGTTGCTCTTTGACCATATCTTCTTGTGACGCTCTGTTCTGTAACTTCCCGTTTCGCCTGGGCCGTAGGGAGGGAGCATCGTGACGTTTCGCGATTACTTTGTAATTATCCTCTCTTGTAACTCTTAGTTAATCGATCGATTTACAAGGGTTTTGTCTAGACCAACACTTATCTCTGGCTGCCATCGGGGCTTCCGCCGGCGTGGCGCTTCTAGAACTTTTTACATCCTGGTTGATGCTGTTTCCTCAACTCGCACTACGGCTGCTCATTACTGTTGCTAATTTCTCATGTTCCACAGTTGCATCACTATTGCCCTTACCTATGCATTCATCCCGTTTTGTTGCTCTTTATTACCATTTTAGCCGCCTGTCGAGAAGTTGAGTGTTTCAATGTTGTTGTTTTTATATTTCTTCCTTTTCTCACATGCGTATTTACGTGATTCAATAAACAAACAAATAAATAAATAAATAAATAAATAAATAAATAAATAAATAAATAAATAAATAAATAATCGACTAAAGGTCTTCTATGTCAGAAGATTATCCTGAGACGCGCTACTCACGAAACAGCCCAAAGTAGAGAAAAATATCCTTTTCTTTTTTTAATGGGATTTCAAAAGAATGTTCGGTGCTAACGTTGTCGCATGGGCCAAGTCGTCGAAAATTAGGTGGGCCGGAAACATTAGGAATCCACACGACACACTCTGGACGAGAGCCGCCACTGACTGGATTTTGGGTGTGCGGATGTGTCAAAAAGCACCATGACGCCTACGACGCTTTGGTCGGCCTTATTCGTGAAAGCCCTGAATGAACGATATGACCCATTCCGTGTCCCTGGGGAGATGAGGATTGGAGCAACGTGACAAGCAATAGGAACTAATGGAGACGCTGCTGGAGCTTGCTGGAGCAACTTGAAGATCAACGGGACGACAAATGATACAGACTTGACTTTGAGCTCTTTCCCACCACAGTGGCAAGCTAAGTTTACGGTGTCCAACTTCAGAAGTTAGCGGCGATATTCGGCAAAAGCGCGCTAGCTAAGCACAACAAATCTTCCACTTCATGACAACACCTGCTCCCACATCGCGAGTCTGAGTCGCCTGAAGATTACCGAAATCTGTACATTCCTACTCATGCTCCCTATTCTCCAGACATGGCTGCTTCCGACTGCCTTGGAGCAATACCTCGCGAAGCAATATCTAAGAAATTCAATGATCATTCTCGGAACTGAAGTCTTCCACTTGTGAACTTGCAGCCGCAGCAAGCTTCGGGGCAAGAATATCCAAAAGTGTCGGATCGTTGGAAGAGATATGTTATTTAATTTTTTATAGATAAGTGCGCTCAAAACAGGAACAAAACAAGCAAATTTCGCACAAATTCAATAAATTCAATACAATAAATTCAATAGTGGTGAAACAAAGAAAGAAATGATATCAATATACACTGCAACGGGTAAAATATAATGTGTTGCAGCGATTCAGAAGCCTAGATACAAGGAGACTGTAGCAATGTAATCAAACTTATAAAGAGGCTAAAAATAAAATGCCAAAGTAATTGAATAGGAATTTACGCAGACTTCATTTCATTTCATTATGATATTGGTGCAGAGGTCGGCTTAGTTGTATGTCACAAGCTGTCGACTTCGATAAAGGAGTAGATTTAAAAGGGATGTGTGGAGTATCGAACAAATCCTTTACTGAGACAGTAAGGGTCATCAGCAACGCTACCAATACTACAGTAATGTATCGCTTGTTACTAAATCTGCAGAGTACCTTCCGAGCTAGCAACATTATGTCTGGTATGGATAAACTAACAGGTATGGGTGGCGCAGTGGAACGGATGATAAATATTGCGCGGTACTCCGCCCCAATCATCGGTTTACAGGGTGACTCCTAATTATTTGCGCGTAGTTTATTACTAATAACTTCAACAAAAAACAATAGTTATACAAATTGATAAAACTTCATATAGAGCAATGCATAGCAATCATTCACTCAAGAAGATCTTCGAAATGAGCTACTTTTGTAGCAATACAGGCCTTCAGTCTCTTCTCCACCGACATCACTGTGGAACGCAGGAAGGTGACGTCGATATCGTCACACGCCTTCTGAAATGAAGCTTTGAGAGCGTTCAAACCTTGGTGGCTCTTCGAGGAGACCTTCTGCTTCAAGTAGCCCCACACAGCGAAATCCATGGGATTCAGATGAGGCAAGTTAGGTGACCAGAAGTCCTTCGTCCAGTAGCCAGGGACTCTTGCAGAATGCCAGTGTGGATCTCGCAGAATGAGCAGGTGCCCAGTACTGTTGGAGAGCACATTGGCCACTGACAAGATTTTCAGCAACCCAGGGGAGAAGAACTTCGTGCAAGATCTTTTGTTGGTAGACTTCAGCGTTGATTTTCACTGAACGGTCGACGAAAACCAGAGCCCAGGGCAATGCCAGCCCATACCATTACAGATTTCGGAAAAAAAGTCCTGTTGAGAACATGACGTTGAGAAGACCTGTTTCTGGATGAAGGCAGCAACTGACGCTGATTCTGTGAGTTGTGTGCCACTTCAATGGTAATCTTCTCGTCCGCCCAGATGACGTTTAACAAGCGGCCCTGCTGGACTTCCTTTAGCAACAACATGGATTTTTCCAATCTAATCTGCAAAATCTGCATGGCAGCTTCCGTAAGGGCTTGTCCGCGATAGAGACTATAACTGCGAAGCCTGAGATCCCGTTTGACGATCTTCTGTATTGTTCAAGGTCTACGGCCATCCGATTCATGCCAACTCCATTGTTCCGGTCGATTCTCTTTTTGATGAAGGCGGAGAGTGTTCACAGTTCGTGGTCTGCCAGATCTCCTCCTCGGTTCGATCTTTCCTTACTCTCCGTACTGTTTCACAACGTGTTGGACTGTTCCTGCAGAAATTTGAAGTCGTCGAGTGATCTCTGCTGCAGAATGTCCTTTATCGGCGAAACGAGCGACGGTGGAACGATATGGTGAAGCTTTCATTGTCGAGGGTATTGAGTGTATCACCTTGCTTGGTCTTTGTACATACTTCCCTCATTCTAGAAAAATCCTAAAAACTGATCTCCCGCCATTTTCGAAAACACAGTAGCGGTTTGAATATGGCGCAAATAATTAGGAGCCACCCTGTATTCCTACCCTCAACAATATCCCGTGGATTTAGAACGCGCGGAGGATTCCATTGCAGAGGGGATTTATCATCACCCACCCTTATACTCGAAACTGTAGGCTTTCTCAATGACTAGCCTACTATCTTCACACACTAATACCAGAATCGCTTTTGCAGGAACGACGAAATTGGGTAGTTTGTGAGAACGATCGATAACAGGAATTAAAGCCAACCAATTCTCTGTTGATTTAATAAAAGGCCGTCCTCGAATCATACCTGTTTTGCTTAGATGTTTCTTCACAGAAAGTTAGTTGTCTACGTCGACGTACAAAACAAATTCTATCAAAGCAGGAGCGACCGATCTAATAGAAATTTTGATTTGAGAATAAAAATATAATAGAAATTTTAAAGTCTGAAATAAATCGAACGCTGATGCTGCAGAGAAATCACATTGAACAAAGCTGATAGAGATCCACGTAATAACTTTTGTAGTGCCTCTATGCGACGAGGTTGTTAGATGGAACTTTTATTGGCGTGACGTTTACACCCTCTCGTTGTCTTCAGAGGACTAAAAACGTTCCAGGCGTACAGCGCAGAAGTATGTTCTAATGAAGTAATTAACAACAATGGCGAGGTTTTTAGATGAGAGGACATGGAGTCCACCTAATAACCTCGTGCAACACAACAAACCGACAGACCTATCTCACCATGTTCTAGAGGTTTCCAGAACCGAATGGTTGGGAGTACTCGACAGCTCTGGATGCGTCACGCTTCTGAATATACAATGCATAAGTGGCACGTTGTCGTTCCTTGAAAATAACCTAAAGCCAGCATTTGTTTCAGGAGCAAAAGTCAGAGTGAGAGCAGTCACATTGGGGAGTTGCTAACGAGGCGAAATACATCACTGTCCGCCTCTGACGGCTTCACCAGAGCCACTGTCAATCAGAAGGATTACTACACCCAACGCTCATCTCCGTAGTGAATGAGGATTTGAATTCAGTTACGAGTGAAGTGAACAGAGATATGAGGTAATTTCCTCTCAAAGACAGCATTTGAGCTGAAATTTAAACGATTCCCATATTTTAACATATTATTACAGAAGCGAATAAGGGATGAAAGCGAAGCTCGACATTGATTAACTCATAGTAAGCTAAGGCTATTTCTTTAGGTTATTATGCATTGAATTCGAATTTTTGGCAACTACAGTAGGAGGAGTTACGGTACTGCTGTGGCACTCAACAGGTACAAATGGAGGAAGACGTTGTTTGCGCCCACCCGAGGAATGCAAGGGTTGATGGGACGACATGTAATACTAGTTGATATTGAAGAAAAGTTGCATAATTTAGATGACGCTCATTTAACATTTGCATTGCGCTCCTCTCCATTAAGATGCGCGAAGCTCAGTTACGATGGTTCGGCCACGTTCTGCTTGGCAAAGGTAACTGGCCGTCGTTTCGGAAGCTCTTTCGTGGATTTCTCCCGTGTCAACCTCTTCAGGTGGAGCATTCGCAGGGATCAATTCTACATTACATGTACTGTGTATTGCGTGCATTTCTTGCAGCTGCTTCTTCAAATAAATCTATTTTGTTCCAACGTTGCGCTTCTACGTTAATCGTTGATCTGATCTCCATCCTCTTTGTGGGAACGAAAGACCGTTGGATTAGCCCGTCGCATTTCTTATGACGGAGAGAACTCCATTATTCGGACGGCTTATATCCACGGTAAACTAAGCCATTCGTGAACTCCGCTAAAAATATTTTCGCCATATGGTGGTTTAGGGACCTTAATTGCAGCACAAATTCTTCAGTTGTTCTAGGTAACGTATGCGATCCACACCTTGACTATATAGGTGAAGGATCTACTCCGCAGTTATTGGAAACACCAAACCTCTGTCATCTTGTTGGCCTATCTCCGTCTTCATCCTCATTTTCGGAAGTCAGTGTCATCAAGTGCTACTCACCAACATAAGCTGTTCTAGGAGAAGCCCAACAGGGTCGAGTTCAAAACTTCACCTCACGTGAATCTGTCAAAATGCCGGTTGAATTTCGCCTGTGTTCTTGTTTTGTTCCTTGCAGTGTCATTCCCAAAATTCGATTCTCGCACTTTTCCTACTAAGCATATCTGATAATCCTTCTGGGGTTGCTCTTTTATAATGCGTTCTAATGCACTGCTGAACTTTGAGCTCAATCCTCGCTGACACGGCAAAAAATCCACGAAATTCGAAAGAACTTCCAAAACGACGACCAGTTACCGCTGTTCCAATAAATTCTGTCCAAGCCTGCCTTACCGGTCTATTTAGAGCCGGAGGTCATCCTACCGGTCACTCCCCAAGAATCAAGCTGTTGCCTAAGCAAACTTCTTACCGGGCCCTACATCGTCCAGTTAGGGTTAACGAAAACAATCTCGAGCCTCACTAAGGGGCTAGAAGATTACACGAAGCTCATGAAGAAGCTCGGAGCAAGAAGAATATAGAAAAACGCCTGAACACAGACACACAGATCTCGCCAACCGATTCTCACGCCAAATCTTGCCTGTGCGCCGCCACTCCACACGATCTACGTGATCTCACTCCCGTCATCGTCTCGGTGGTATCTACTATTAATTTTCCTATAAGGCCATGCCCTCTACTTCTTCGCACAAGTGCTGTTGCAACCGCCTCCTCCTCAGCGGCTCCTGATCATCTCTCTTCGACAATGTGCATGTACTTATGAAGAATAGGCTAATTTCAGAGTCCCGGTTTCGATTCACCAAACGACGACCAACTGGAGTTACTCAGGAGCATATTATTAGGAGGGTGCTTTCCGAATATATTAGATTGTCCCATAAGTCTTCGCCGTTTTTTCAATGATTCACTGCAGATTTCGCCGGCGGTCTCTTGCACAGCGCTGCATAGCTTTCGAAAGAGAATAATTTGCTCTATCCGAAGTTGTATTGCATTTCTTTTTTCATCATGAATTTTGTCAATTTTTAGGTCGTTGAAGTGAAAAGTGAAAAAGTGAAAAACTAGCCATTTGCGCAGTTGTTCTCTCCGTTTAGGGTTGTCATTTTTGCGCAGTTTTTTATAGCATTTGAAAGACAATGTTCTGTTCTACAAGAATATGTGTGACTTCTATTTGCTCATTTGTCCTTTATTGATTTTTAGGTCATCAAATTGGGACGTCCGAAGGAGGATGGTTATTTTGCCGACAGCTCCTGCTCTGTGATTGAACTTTTTGGGTTGGTGTTAAACGTAATTCGAAAGAGAATGTCTTGCTCTGCAAGAATATATGTCGCGTTTATTAATTTCTTTTGAATATCAACAAAATGCCAAAAGAGAAAAATCGCCTTCACCAACAACTCCTTTTCCTTCTTCAGTTGTTGATATTCGACTGAAATTAGCGTGAGCCAACAAACGCGACACAAATTCTCACTGAGCAAGACATCTTCTTGCAAACAACATATAACACCAAGCAAAAAAGTCCAAGCATAGAACCGGACTTTTGGTAAAAATTCGGACGAGAAAGTCGGAATTCCCAATTTGATGATCTAAAAATCAATAATGGACAAATGAGCAAATAGCGCTAACACATATTCTTGTAGTACAGAACATTGTCTTCCAATCGCTTTAAAAAACTGCGCAAAAAATTAAAACCCTAAGCGGAGAGAACAAGTGCGCCAATGGCTACTTTTTCACTTTTTCACTTTTCACTTCAACGACCTAAAAATTGACAAAATTCATGATGAAAAAAGAAATGCAATACATGATCTGATAGAGCAGATCATTTTTTTCGAAAGCTGTGCAGCGCTATGCAGGAGATCGGAGGCGTAATCTGCAGTGAATCGTTGAAAAAAAGGCGGGGACCTATGGGACAGCCTAATATAAGGCCTTTGTCATACCATCGCTCACCCGGAGCGACGCCAAATGATATGTACCCATATCGATCCCATCGCGCCGCCCGATCGATATGGGAGCATATCATTAGGCGTCGCTCGGGGTGAGCGATGGTATGACAAAGACCTAAGAATCGTTTTGTTTGCTTATGTAGGAAGGCTTCAATTAACGGATTTGGTAGAGAAGCTTTAACAAAGTTGGTAAAGTAGGTGTATTTAGAGGCACTGTAATTACTCGTAACCTTTGTTAATAAGTAATGAAAGTATGGTAGTCTTAAGGACCCGTACCCTCTAACTTAGCCGACTTCGACTGCTCATAACGGTAATCTGTACTATTTCCGTGCGGGTACGTTTAGAATAGATTGGATTGCTATCTATTTAGATGTTATAGTACTTAATTTTAAGGCCAGTATGACAAGTGCGTTTTGTAATTCGTTTCTGGACTATCTACTGCCACAAATCTTATAGACAGCTTGTTCGGTTGGAGGGTTGCCCTGAACGAAGGAAAAATGATAGACGTCTACACAGATCTTTCCAAAGCGTTCGATAAAGTCTGTCGTTCGAAATTGCTTGCTAGGCTGTGCTCTCTAGGTATAGAAGAATGCCTGTTAAATTGGTTCGCTTCTTATCTGGAAAGCAGGTCTCTGACTGTTCGAGTGAGCTATCATTATTCTGACAAATACCGTTGTACAAGCTGAGTTCCGCAGCGTGGCGTTCTGTCTCCATTTCTTTTTCTACTCTACATCGCTGATATATCGAATGTCATAAAAACTTCCGAAAACATTAAAATTCAGATCCACGCTGATGACATTAAGACACAGACACTAGACTTTCCCTGCCTCGATAGAGCCGTGAAGAATGCTTATGCTGCTCCTTACCCTATTTTCCGCAACGTTTGCAGCAATTATTCTGGTATTCTCGTCAAGTTGTATAAAGCGTACATCATTCCCCATTTAGAATCTGTTCCCAGGTTTGGAGTCCCACTGCAATAAAACACATTTTGAAATTGGAGAATGTTCAAAGAACCTTCACTAGACTTGTCTCCTCGCTGGCCTAGTTTTCTGCTTAAAAATACTTCGTGGTGAGATAAAACTCCGCTCTAGCAAGTACTGGGTCTTCAGACCTTGTGAAATGAGGTCAAATGGATTCAATCTTCATTACCCTCAGATTAAAAAAAATTTCGCGCAGTTATTCAGCTTTCTTTTTTACAGAGGGGCAAGATGGATAAGGCGTCTACCCACAAACATTTTATGTTCCGAAAACAGTGAAGTTTTTAGGAAACGTCTTATTAAATTTGATGCTTTGCGGGTGCTAGGAATCGTCGACCCCATTTGACGTTTTACTTTTGTACAAGCTGTGATTCTGTGGATAGACGTCCATCGAATTAAAGCTTGATAAAAGGAAACCTTCAGAACATTGGTAAAAACACCTATGCGGAAGACGAGTTTGTTTAGGGCTATGAAGATTAGAACGAAAACGAGAGGTCACCGTAGCATTTATCCACAGAAGAAATTCGCAGCCAACAGCACTTGAATTCATTTCGAGCGTTGAGCTGCGTGAGTTTTCCTTTAGCTTTCGTAATCATCATCGAATACCTTGACTGCTAGCTTGAATATCACCGAGAGGTCTTTTCTATGCTTAGCTGTAACTATATTTCCTTTGCAGGAACTGAACTATTACAGGGCCTACTGGATCAGTCCAACTCGTGTTGAATGCTACCTAGACAACAGTTGCGAATTTTCCAGTTCCACCTCGATGTTACTATGTGTGATTGTCGTCGCCGATATGATCTCGATAGCTATGCCTGATATATATATATATATATATATATATATATATATATATATATATATATATATAGAGAGAGAGAGAGAGAGAGAGAGAGAGAGAATGCTACTGGGTATTCTATTCGACAGCTCTTGATTATGAGATTCCTTTAACTCTGCTTTGCCTTCATGACACTATACAGTTCACGCCCCTTTAAATAGTAGTATAGTTTCGGGTGGTTCCAAATGATGTCACGCTATCGCCTTAGTAGTGATATGATTTTCTTCAATCTCAATACGTGAAGCGAGACTGGTTGTGGTTGGTGTTCGCTGACTGCCAAGAGCTTTGACTTGAGCAAGAAGTTTCGGAAATTTTTGCCATTCTACAGGCTGCTTCGGTTTTTAAGTCATCCAGTTGCGGCTATAGTAGCGAGACAATGGCTGTCACTGAAAGAAGCTTTGCCTGGTCTAAGCACTTAAGGCTAAAACCTGAAGCTTAGGTGTTGACCAGCCAATAATGTTGCTCGAGAGTGATTTGAACATTATGAACCACGCTATAGCTGGGCTGGCTTTCACAAAACCTATTCATCTTCTGTGGGCTATCCTGTTGTATCACTTAACTTGCCTACCAACAATATCCAACAATATGGATGTTTCAGCACTGCACATTTTGTAGCATAATTATGAGCCAGATACGGCATTATAGCAGACCGATGTTGGTTTCCACCTGAACACTTATTACTGGGAACTCCTGTCTAAGGAACAAGTTATCTCAGCGGGCTTCTTGTGGCAAAGAAGCAATTTTTGTGAGACTGATAACTTGCTACCTGAGAAGGTACGTTACTGGCGTTTTCGCTCCGCTCGATAGCGGCCGCTGTGATCACGGAATCAATCATGTCGGGTGCCGGTGCGTCATCTCTTGCAGCGTGTGAGGCCTCATCTAGCCCATCTGCTGGCATGGTGAGTCTGGTCGAGCCAGCCGAGCGACTACGAGGACTTTTGGGACTGGCAAGGTGCCCAATTACGTGAAGGTCCTGGTGGATATACTACTCGAGACGAGAGCAGAGATCAAGGAGCTCAGCCGACGGAACGCCGATCTGATGGAAGAAGTCCGTCTGCTGAGGGAAGAAAACTTGGCTTTGAAGCAAAACACCTCTAGTGTGAGTAAATCAGTGGTAGATCTTTCCTCTAACGGCAGTCCTAATGCGGTTCTATCTATGAAGCCTGATATCGAACGTAAGAGATCAATTGTTCTGTCCAACATCCCCGAGTCTTCGGCTCAAAATCCATCAGAACGAGTAGGTCACGATATAGCATGTGTAAACCAAATCTTGGATTTTTTGAACATCGAATGTAATCCTATGACAGTGTACCGTATGGGTAAATTGGATGCTCGGAGGCCCAGGCTCATGAAAGTTGTGCTCCCAGCAAGCAGATTCCAAATGGAAGCTGTTAGGAGGGCTCCTCGGGTTCATTTCTCTCCTTCTCATCGGGGCGTATACTTACGTCCTTCACTTACTAAGGAGGAGAGGGAGCGAAGACAAGGAGAACGCCTAAGCAGTCGGAGGTTGGGGACTGACGACACAGCTGCCAACATCCCATCGCAGAGTGTACTACAGTCTCCAACCCCTACGCAGGGCACAACACCTTCTTCAAGCAGCCCTTCGGGAAACTGCTAAGATATTGGAGGAAGCCTTCTACCGAAATTTCTTGTGCCCTTTTAAATATTAGATCTTTGGTAAAGAATTGCAATTCCCTTGTCTTTGCGCTTTGTCATCACAAGTTTGATGCTATCCTTCTAATAGAAACATGGTTAAGCACCCAAAATGAGCTAAATTCATTGCTTGGTACAGCTGCGGGGCAGTATGTGGGCATAAGGTGTGACCGGAAAAATAAACTGGGTGGAGGAATTCTGCTTTTACTTAAGAGGTATCTTTCCTATGAAGTAGTTTTTATGGAATCAGTCAAAGATTCTTACGAGGTCCTAATTTGTGATATAACAAACTCTTTGTCTACTTTAAGACTCATAGGGATTTACAGAGCACCTGGTTGTAGCACAGAGAGAACCCACCAGTTATCGAAGGTTATCACTGACTTCTGCGCGTGCGGCAAACCTAGCATTGCTCTAGGTGATTTTAACTTGCCTGACTTGATGCTAAACAGTCAGAGAGGAACTTCCAAATCCTTCCGTGACGCGTTAGAAGCTCATGCTTTTAATCAATTGTTGCCTAGACCCACCAGAGGGCCATCCTTTCTAGACCTCATATTTTGTAATAAGCAAGGCCTTGTCAAACGTGTAAGAACTAGTCCACCAATTGGAAATAGCGACCACAATACAGTTCTCTTCCAAATCCAGCTGAAAGCAGGTCCTGGCGACAGTGGTGCACAGCGATGAGTAAGGGACTTCAAAGCTGCCAACTATGAACAAATCAGGGAGCATCTAGCTAATGTTGATTGGGTGGGTATTCTCTTTAACAGTACGTCAGCCAATACCATGTACGAAACTTTTCTTGCAGTGCTTCACCATGTTATCGAGTTATACGTTCCTAAACGCAAAGCTGTTTCCAACCAGCTGAATCTCCCACCATACCTTAAAAGATTGCACAGACAGCGATCTTCTCTTTGAAATCAGGCTACAGTTACAAATAGGACTTCTGATTGGAAAATATACGAGTCGCTAAATAAGAAAGTGGAGAAGCTTACCTATAAGTATTATCTCTACCTAGAAAAGAAAGTTATTGCTTTAGAAGACAAAACAGCTTTCTTTAGATATGTCAGCTCACGTAGTGGTGATGCAAATTAAGGGACCATACCAAATTTGATAAATAGTGATGGCCTCTCTATTTGTTCTGCTGAGGATAAAGCCAATGTCCTGGCTGAAGAATTTCATAAAGTCTTTAATCTCTCAAGTCATAGTGGTTCCGTTTTTCATGACAATCTACCAGTAGTCACATCTCAAATGAAGCCTTCTTTATGGTTCCATAAGGAAGAAATTTATGAAATGTTGTCCAAGTGGCCTACATCGTACTCGGTTTCACCGGACTTCATTCCATTAAAATTCATCAAAAACGTATTGGATTACATAGCTTTCCCACTTGAGCAGATTGTCAACCTCAGCTACATGAATGCTGAGGTCCCTCAAAGGTGGAAACATGCTTTCATTACTCCTATCCCTAAGAAGCAGCCGTATAGTGATCCTGAAAATTATAGGCCTATTTGTATAACGTCAATTTTTGCCAGAACCTTTGAGAAAATAATGAAAAGCACGTTTTAGAATCACCTGTATCACCTGTCGTCCCGTTGATCAACGACTTGCTCGAGCGGGCGCCAGCAGCGTCTCCATTCGTCCCTGTCGCGTGCCAGAGTGGTCCAATGGATCCTCCTCGCTCGAGGGACACAAAGAGCGTCATATCGGTCGTTCAGGGCTTTCACGAAGAATTCCGACCAACGCGTTGGTGGGCGTCCTGGTGTTTTTTTGACATCCCGCGGAATCCAATCTGTGACGGCTCTCGTCCAGCGGGTGTCTGCGAATCGCATTACGTGGCCGGCCCACCTAATTTTCGACGACTTGGCCCATGCGACAGCGTCTCTGATCTTCGAACGTCGGCGAAGCTCGGAACTCCGGAGGCCTTCTCTCACTTGCGTGAGTCGTGTCACTCCGAGCATCGTCCTCTCGATTCCACGCTGCGCGACGCTGATCGCGTGTTCATCCTGCTTTCGTATGGCCCAGGTCTCTGAGGCGTATGTTAGGGCAGGAAGAACAGTGGAGTCGAATAGGTGGGCACAGAGTCGGACGTTCTTCGTTTTCTTCACGACTTCTTCGACGCTCTTGAATGCTCCCCAAGCCGCTCGTTTCCTCTTGCTCAGCTCTGGTGCTAGGTCGTTGGTCATGTTGACTTCGCGACCCAGATACACATAGCTGGAGCATTCGGAGATGTTCGTTCCGTTGAGCGAGAATGGGGCATCAGAAACCCATCCGTTCTTCATGGACCACGGATCTCCCTCGATAGAGAGCGTTCGGGCTCTCTTGTTAAGAGGGATTCGGGCCGCTTGTCGCAGGGCCACGTGGCGCGTCCCCGGGTGGTGGATAGGGGAATTAAACGCGAACCAAATGCGACCGTGTACTGCCCAGAGACGCAGGTGGGATGCAGGGGAAGGACTCCTTGCTCCTGCTGTGTCGGGTCGATGCGTTCCTTGTGCGTGGGAGCGGCATGTTCGTGCACAGTGTGCGTGGATGTGTCCGTGACTGTGCGGATTGTAACGTGTCGGCTCGGCCAAAAGCTTGCACTCGGTAGACTGGGAGTACATGTAAGGCGATTCGAGGCCGCCTTAAGTCTCGCCCCGTCCCTTCGGGCAGTCTGGCTGGCTGCCCGGAGTACCCCGCCCGCACGACAGAGCCTGACTAGCTACCCGTGTTGTATTCCAGTCAAACACAGCAGCACTAAAGGGCCTCATTCCCCTGACCCCGAAAAGCCCCCATTTCTGCAGCGATGGGAAGGACGAGTACGGAGAGGCTGCTAAAATCTCAGGGCCTAACCAGGCTGCGCAAACTGAGAAGGACTAGGATGACGTTTTAGAATACATCGAAAAAAGTGGAGTAATTTCTGAAAATCAATTTGGATTTATGAAAGGCAGATCAGTCAAAACTGTGGTGCTCACTTCGCTAAACGACTGGACTGCTGCCGTTGAAAGAGGTAATCGTACCGATGTTGTGTATTTTGATTTTTCGAAAGCTTTCGACAAGGATCCAGTAGATAAGCTGCTTATAAAAATGGAAATGGCCGGTATCCATCCTATGATTTGGGCTTGGATCCAGAATTTCCTCACGGAAAGAACCTATCAGGTCAAAGTAAGACAAGAGTATTCAAGCATGTATTCTGCTCACAGTGGTGTGCCTCAAGGCGGGGTTCTATCACCACTCTTGTTTCTTTTATATACATTCGAGCTACCAGCTAAAATTGCTCGACTTGGGGCTGCCTGCAAAATGTTCGCTGACGACATAAAAATTTATAAAGAGATCGAAAATGTTCAAGACTGTCGTGTGATACAGGCAGCGATCGAATGCGTGGGTGAGTGGGCAAAAATATGGGAGCTACCTTTTGCTCCAGAAAAATCTTGTAGTTTTACAGTCAGAACAAGAAGTCAAGTTTCCCAATCAGCGTACAGTCTAAGAGGAGTGTTACTGAAGTCGGTCTCTGCCGTTTGGGATCTAGGTTTCTCAATATCAGCAGATCTCAGATTTAATGAGCACTATAGAGCGTTGGTTAAGAAAGCAAATTTCCGAACTTATAACTTATTTAAGATATTAAAAACGAGCGACTTGCAGACGCTCTTGCAAGCTTACAAAATTTACGTGCGGCCCATTGTAGAATGTGGCACAACCGTGTTCAACCCCACCAAGAAGAAGGATATCGGTTTTTGGAAAGAGTTCAGAATAATTATACACGTAAGCTGTTTATGAGATGTTTTGGACTTCATTATTGTGATTTGCCAAATGGATCCACTAGAGCAAAGTTGCTTGGTCTTCCTAGTCTATGTTCCAGAAGAAAAAAGGCCGATTTGCTCATGTTGTTAAAAATTCTGACTAAAACCGTTGCAGTTGACCCACTGCCATTCTTCAAGTCTCCGCTATCTAGAAATAGAAAAGGGAAACTTAGAATCTATGTCTCTGTTGCAAGGACGCAGACTAGGTCAAGCTTTCTCACCTATAGGAATCTCAGGGAGCTCAACTTCCTGCTTGGTGAATCCGAAAATGTCACACAGATGTCACTCCCGGCTCTCAAGTCATTTATTGCTCGTAGATTTCTCCTTTTAAGCTAATTTGGCTTTGTATTTTATCTGGCGATCATTTCTTGAGTCTTGATTTGATATGACCTGGTTTCGTTTGATTTCCTTTCCTTTATGTTAATCCACGTGTATTGTATGACACGTCTTTGAATAAATAAATAAATAAATAAATAAACATCAGTAACACTATCTCGCCTCACCCACTACTTCCTTAGCGGTACTACATACTTAACCACACCTTCTTATTGAGCTGTAGATTTCGCAGTTCGATTTCAGGATTTTAAAAGGAGGCACTGCAAAGGGAAACGACATCACGATTTCTACTGTTTGTAGCGTAGGTATTCAAAGTATGTCTTAGTTTTTCACCTTTCTACTTGTTTGTGAGATCTTTTGTTGGTCCTTCCTTTGGTACCCTGTTATGGAGCTGCTTACTTTTTGTTGTTTTCCTTTTTCGTTTCAGAAATGAATCTGTTTTTTTGCTTTACATTTTGACGTGCACATTATTATGCGCACCTTTGAGTGCAATAAATAAATATATATATAAATAAATACGTTATATCCGACGTTAACCAAAACTGGCCGAGAACAATCGTCAGAGAGCGCCTATGTTACGTGTAAGGCCGGAATCAGAGTTCTGCGACATGCCGCCATGCCGCGGTGAACCTGGCACATGAGATGAAGCAAGGGGACTACTGTGCGCTATACTTCGTACTTTTTGCGGATGGTTCGAAACTGGTTTTAATTCTATCAGTTTTCGATGTGGTTTTCGATAGCGTTGCGGTTTCTTCTAAGTAATCTGTGTTTCAATTAAATTTAATTTGAATGTGGAACGTACATTCGATCGGGATTTCGGTAATATATCAATTTATCAGTTATCAATTTAAAATATCAGTTATTCATTTATAAAATATCAATTTATCCATTTATGGTTCTTGTGTAAACACACTGTTGTTGTTATGTTTTCGCGAATTTTCAATTTGATAAGAGATGGCAGCTGTCTGCGAAGGCACGAGAATTATAGCAATATAAACTTCTTGGGAAGTAAAGATCGATCACATGAATACTTTCACCGATCGTTGAAGAACGCTACAGGATATCGCTGCATGTACATACTTGAAGCTAATTTGGAGGTGTGCGTGAAATATTAGGTTGATCGGAGAGTGTTGATAGCGCTTTCATTTTTTATTCCTTATTCTTTATTCAGCATACGACGCAAGTCAGTCAACAATATAATCACCATTCACCACAGTGGTCCACCAAGTGCTGAGCAGATCAGCTATCCCATTTCCCAGAATTGGGGAAACCATGAGTCGAAAAAGTCGGCTCCGCCGGGCATATGACTTCAAAGATTGTAAAACTTTTCCAAGTCATGTGGGCTGTGCTAGGAGAATATGGCGGACGGGATTCCATTTCCCAGCGCAATTCCTCGATTTTTTTGTTGGGTCGCTTTAGCCGCATTAGGTCTGGCGTTGTCACGATAAGTGCACTGAAGGTCTCTCGAGCGCCCTTCCCGAACAGCCTCCGCGAGTTTCTGGAGCTGAGTGGCGTAAACGACAACGGTGACCGTGCATCCTTGCCGGAGCAGCTCTTACGTGGTACAGCATTCCTTTCGAGTCCCAGAAGCAGCATAAAAGAATCTTCTAGAGGCGCACATTCGACTTTTCTTGCGTAGACGGTTCTTCTCCTAGAGGTAGCCAAATGGCACGGTGTGCATTGGAGTCGTGGAGAACCATACTTTCATCCCCTGCAGTAACCAGGGTTTCCAGAAATTCCTTGTGAGGCGAGCGGAAAAAGAGAAAAGACTAGCAGATTGGTATGGGGGTGAGTCGCATGTATCAGCCAAATCATGAGGGATCTACCGAGTAAACACTTTTTGGTAGC
This sequence comes from Heligmosomoides polygyrus polygyrus, assembly GCA_947396885.1. Classification (NCBI taxonomy): domain Eukaryota; kingdom Metazoa; phylum Nematoda; class Chromadorea; order Rhabditida; family Heligmosomidae; genus Heligmosomoides; species Heligmosomoides polygyrus. The sequence goes on from OX377206.1 coordinate 86,308,818, forward strand.
CGATGGCTTGGAGGCGGCTGACGACTCTCGATTGGGCACATCCGAGTCTTGTGGCAAGATTCCGAGTGGTAGCCTATGGATTCCCCTTGATAGCGTCGAGAATGGCGAGGTCTTTCGCTCGGTCGGAGGCATCCCGACGGGGGTTTGCCTTTGAAGTCGTGTTAACGGTGTTCATCGTTATGGTGCCCTCTCCGAATGCACTGTTGATGTTGCGTATTTCAGCCTTTGCTCCAGTACCGGGCGCCGTTCAAAGAAGATGACTGCTAGGCGCTATTGTGAAGTTGACATTGCATGAAAAACCAGAGAACAGCAGGGGCGTGCATATAGATTTCGAACAGAAGCTTTGAGAAGGTTCTACGATTACCACACGGTAGCTCACGGAAATCAATCGGAATTCAGAAGTTCTGGACTTTTGAATTAAACCTTGTCAAACGTTTTCGATCAACCTAATGCCTCCTTTCTAAAGATGATCATTTACAACTTTGTAACCAAAAATTAACCAATGCAATACTACGCTTCCAAGATTTTTTTCTTTTCGTCCATTCCATCAGATGGATGAAAGAATGAAACCGATAAAATCTCTTCAACATCTATTAGGTTGTAACGAAATAAATGGCACTGAACCACTGTAAATTTAAACAGTTAATATCTCGGCTTGTAGGCAAGTTTATTAATCGAAATAAAAATCTTCTGATTCTACACATCTTTGCCAACGTGACACAAGCTTTTTTATCCCAGTAGCACAAAATTCAGAAGTTCTGGAACTGACGAAATCTTCGAAGGCACTTTCGGCATCCTGTTGGTATTTGAATATTTTCCCTACCAAGAAGTCGCCAAGATGCTTGAAGAAATGGTAGTCTGTTGGGGAGAGGTCGGGAGAAAACGGAGGATGTGGTAGAGTTTCAATGCTCAGCTCATTCAATTTCTGCAACGTCATTCGTGCTACATGGGGCGAGCGTGCAGAAGGAGAACTCGCCTTCGGTTTACCAAGGCCGGCCGGATATCCTTCAACTTTTTCATAATTTCTCCAATTTCAATGCAGTACTTCTCTGCCGTGATGGATTCACCGGGAGGGAGGAAGCTGTGGTGAATAATTCCCAGCGAACACCACCATACTGTCACCATTACTTTCTTTTGGTGCAATTCCGGCTTCGCAAAAACCTTGGGGCTCTCATCGCTGTCCACCCACCGTGCCGATCGTCGCCCGTTGTCGTACATTATCCATTTCTCGTCACAGGTTACGATGCGATCAAGGATTGGGTCCGTTTCGTTCCGTAGAAGCAGTGCGGACGAGATCTCATATCGTCGGTTTCTTTGCTCCTCAGACAGCTCGTGAGGCACCCATCTTTCCAGCTTTTTGGTCTTTCCAATTTCCTTCAGATGCCGGGCAGCTGTGTTGTGACTGACGCCAAGAACCTTCGCTATCTCCCTGGTACCTTTGTGTGGATCCTCCTCTACCACACCTCTCAGCTTGTCCTCATCAACATCACTATGCCTCCCACGACCTTCGTGTTCTTCCAAGCTCTCATCTCCATTCCGGAACTTCTGATACCAACGACACGCCGTCCGAATTGTGGAACATCCTTGACCGAATGCGGCGTTGATCTTCTCGTCCGCCTCCTTAGCTGTAGTGCCCAGCTTGAATTCATACAAGTAAATGCCTTGGATTACCCTTTTGTCCATCTGCAAAAAAGTCAATAAAACTCTAAAGTTTTCACACTTTTACATAGAAAATTTGGTACTCATCGGTAGAGCAAAGTTTGCGCATGTTACGGTTTGTTCTTGATCAAACGCGTAAAGACGCGCCAAAAAATGGCGCGAGCCAGTGCCATTTAATTCGTTACAACCTAATAGTTTTCAAAGCATCTCTGTATTACGATTTACGAATCGGTTCTAAAGCTGACGTACTTTGTAGACACTAATCATTCTTTAAAAAAAAGGCTGACATATTCAAGTGGTTCTGAGCCCTCAGCGAATCCCAGAGCAATAACTTTGGACAAAACAAAATGTAGATTCACGAAAAGCTGTATTTCAGGCAGTAGGTATTATTTCAGATTTGCACAGAAGCTCTCGTCGTAACTTCTGGCTTTCTTCATTTCGCAAACAAACTTCCTCCTGCAGTTGTCATCGATGTAGCACTCGTTGTTAAAATCGTTTCGATAGTAGTGCCTAGATATCATTATGTTCGCTTCGGCATAAAAATTCACGCACATATTAACCCTATAACGTCTTAGCACACTAGCAGAGTTGGAAGGCCTCATTTCAAACAGAAATTCAGCAAAACGCCTTTAAACCAACTATTAAACCCGGCTTGCGGTCTAAAGGAGGTATTTGATAACACAACTGAACAGATTGCATTACTTACTTCACAAAACTTCTAAAGAGATTCTTATCAGTCCAGAGGCGATCGCTAAGTGTTGCCCAGGATTGTGGCGACAGATCAGTCATATTGTAAAATTCCTAAAAGATAAAAATATGTAAAAACAATATCAGCGACATATTCTCGAACAAAGTCCTCACACCAACTCACTTTTGTAGTGTATTCCAGCCTCCACACCGGTGGTTTCTTATTGAGATTCGCTTCTGTTACGTTTCCATAATACGTTTCGGCGTCTTTGACATTCTGAAAAGGGTATCATTGTTGTTCACGCTACTCTTGTACAATGATTTGGCTAAGCAAAACCCTTATTGTATGAGACTTCGACTGTCTCTTGGTTTTCAGAGGCTTAAAAACGACTCAAAATTTTATCTAGGCAACATCTCAGACCTAACTTGCTATGGTGATTTCATATGTTGTGTCGCTTGCCTGCTAGATTTTCCTTAATTTGAACGTTTAGAAGTGTTTCGAATTCTTCTGCACGTGTACCAGCCCAGGCCCAGCACTAACTCTAAAAAATCTCTTGTGTAAAAGCGGCACTTCTACGGTAGGGACAGATAGCCCAGTCATCCGACAGGCACTTCTTGTAACTTGGCACTTGTCTATTCCCTACGAGCTGCTTTCTGATGTAGCCGATAGGAAGACGTGCAAAATCAAATACATTCTTGAACATATACTCCCGTCACTGCTCTCTACTACGGAGCCAACTCAAGAAATGGAGAGAGCGACAAATAACGTGCGAAGATTTCGTTGAGACAGCTCTTCACCAATATGAACTTTGCCAATGTCGTGGCTATTTTGACAGAGACCAGTCTTACAGTTCGGCATACCATCTGGATCCTCTGTCAAGAAGTACGCAAGGATAAGACTCCGTATAAATCCGAAAAAGTCGAAGGATATGGATTTCGATAAATCTAACCCTCTAGTATATATTGGATCGAACGCTGATTCGGAAAATTCTCATTCGGAATTTTTTCAAATGCCAGATAAACGGATCGTTCGGACAATTAAGTTTTTGAAAATCCAGAGGGCTAATCAGTTAAAGGTAATTTTCACTTGAAATTTTCGATTGATTCAGATAACTCACGTTTCCTCGCAATCGGATATCCGATTTGGGCAGCGTATGGGATTTCTGATCAAAGTCAGTCATTCGAATCACTCGAAAGTTCGTTTCACTAAAAGTCGCCCCTATCTCTCAGATGATATCGAGTGGACGCAAAAGTCGCCTGCTATAAACACGATAGTCGGCTGGCCTCTTAAGCGCTGATGATTACCTAGAACAGCCATGCAGTAGAACCCCACCAGCAAAACTAACTCCTGTCCTTCGGATCCTTCACGGTGCAGAAGACAATTCTATGATACTGCAAGCCCCTGAAGGCAATGAGACGGTAGAAACGACAGGCCAGTGAATGTTTCACTACTACTATTCGTTTCGGTCTCCTGCATCAAGTGCCCATTTAACAAACGTTTTATGCATCCACTGGTCATCACTTACATATGTAGCTCCTGCATATCCGCCATCAACGGTGTATATCCTATATGATGGGTTGTTGAAGTCGAACGTCGTGATCGATGGAGATATCCAGTTGTAGTGGAATGGTCGCATATTGTCATCAGGGTCATAGTACACCTAAAAACGAGAGTGAAAAGCTTTCAACAAAATTTCGTTTCACGGTACAAAAAAAGCAAGAGCACTAGTACGATCGAGAGCTCCAAATATTAGGTTGTCCCATAAGTCCCCGCCGTTTTTTTTCAACCATTCACTGCAGATTTCGCCGGCGGTCTCTTGCATAGCGCTGCATAGCTTTCGAAAGAGAATGATTTGCTCTATCAGAGCGTGTCTTGCATTTCTTTTTTCATCATGAAATTTGTCAATTTTTAGGTCGTTGAAGTGAAAAGTGAAAAAGTGAAAAGTAGCCATTTGCGCACTTGTTCTCTCCGCTTAGGTTTGTAATTTTTTGCGCAGTTTTTATAGCGTTTGGAAGACAATTTTCTGTACTACAAGAATATGTGTTGGTCCTATTTTCCCACTTGTTCTTTATTGATTTTTAGCCCATCAAATTGGGAATTCCGACTTTTCCGTCCGAATTTTTAACAAAACTCCAGTTCTGTGGTTGAACTTTTTTGCTTGGGGTTATATGTCGTTTGGAAGAGGATGTCTTGCTCAGTAAGAATTTGCGTCGCGTTTATTGGCTCACGCTGATTTCTGTCGAATATCAACAACTAAAGAAGGAGAAGGAGTTGTTGGTGAAGACGATTTTTCTCTTTTTGGCATTTTGTTGATATTCAATAGAAATCAGTAAGCGCGACACAAATTCTTATAGAGCAAGACATTCTCTTTCGGATGACATATAACACCAACCCAAAAAGTCCAACCACAGAGCAGGAGCTGTCGGCAAAAATAACCATCCTCCTTCGGACGTCCCAATTTGAAGCGGAGAGAACAAATGCGCAAATTGCTACTTTTTCACTCTTTCACTTTTCACTTCAACGACCTAAGAATTGACAAAATTCATGACGAAATCTGCAGTGAATCGTTGAAAAAAACTGCAGGGGCTTATGGGACAACCTAATATAATAACTATTTTGCCCTAAACTACACTTTCCTGATAGCGAAGGCACAGGCTTACGGAGTACTGCAGGGAATGAACACGTTACGACAAAGAACAACACTGCAGCTACGTTATAGGGCGTTTACAACAACTGTTTATGTCATCATAAATCTTAGAGCACTAAATGTGTTTACAACTCAACGTTGCTACTCTTCTTTAAATGGCTTGAACTTCCTTACAGTCATTTCCAAAGGTGTGAGCGATAAAAAATCGTCATTTGCATAAGGACAATTATACTGCAGCAGTCTTTGCCCCACTGTAAGACTGTAGATTACCTGGAAATGGTCGTTGTGTGTGTGGCCATAGAACTGTTCGGCAATTGTGTTTTCGAACCTGAAACCGTAAAAATTTGCCTTAAAGGCTGCATTTACTTTCGTGGACATTATAACTCGTATTCTTAGCAGAGATTCCCATTCGTATCCCTCTTTTCAATGCTCATCTATATACTCATACCTGTTACGCTTTTACGTCTGCCGCCTATAATCAATTCTCAGAATACAGTGTTTCAGATATGGCAACGATACAGAAGCATTAATGCATCAAAATCATCATCATCCTCATCTCATCACCTTCACCAAAATTGTCTCCTCCATACAGAAGTCATTTCAATTCATATTTTCCAACAAGAGTTTGTTCTGCTGCGGAATTACAATCTGGTAAATATTCACATCACAGCGAAGGACCAGATCGATAAATACCTAAGGCTGTTATATGTTGTGT